>CAXAJV010000019.1:957152-1557152 GCA_963969225.1 Xylocopa violacea | reverse complement strand
TGATGTATATAAAGTTCCCACGGACACGGAGAAGCCAACTCGCCAGGAATGTTGTCAAATATTACCACCGAGATGTTAGGTTGGGTTAGGTTAGGTTATATTACGTTATTGATGTATATAAAGGTCCCACGGAGACGTAGAGACCAATTCGCCAGGAATGTTGTCAAATATTACCGCTGAGATGTTAGGTTGGGTTAGGTTAGGTTACATTACGTTATTGATGTATATAAAGTTCCCACGGACACGGAGAAGCCAACTCGCCAGGAATGTTGTCAAATATTACCACCGAGATGTTAGGTTGGGTTAGGTTAGGTTATATTACGTTATTGATGTATATAAAGGTCCCACGGAGACGTAGAGACCAATTCGCCAGGAATGTTGTCAAATATTACCGCTGAGATGTTAGGTTGGGTTAGGTTATGTTATATTACGTTGTTGATGTATATAAAGGTCCCACGGAGACGTAGAAGCCAACTCGCCAGGTATGTTGTCAAATGTTACCGCCGAGATGTTAGGTTGGGTTCGGTTATGTTATATTACGTTATTGATGTATATAAAGGTCCCACGGAGGCGGAGAAGCCAACTCGCCAGGAATGTTCTCAAATATTACTGCCGAGATGTCAGGTTGGGTTAGGTTAGGTTATATTACGTTATTGATGTATACAAAGGTCCCACTGAGACGTAGAGGCCAACAAGCCAGGAATGTCGTCAAATATTACCGCCGAGATGTTAGATTGGGTTAGGCTAGCTTATATTATGTTATTGATGTATATAATGGCCCCACGGAGACGTAGAGGCCAACATGCCAGGAATGTGGTCAAATATTACCGCCGAGATGTTAGATTGAGATAGACTAGCTTATATTATGTTATTGATGTATATAAAGGTCCCACGGAGACGTAGAGGCCAACTCGCCAGGAATGTTGTCAAATATTACCGCCGAGATGATAGGTTGGGTTAGGTTAGGTTATAATACGTTATTGTTGTATATGAAGGTCAAACGGAGACGTAGAGGCCAACTCGCCAGGAATGATGTCAAATATTACCGCCGAGATGTTAGGTTGGGTTAGGTTAGGTTATATTACGTTATTGATGTATACAAAGGTCCCACGGAGACGTAGAGGCCCACTCGCCAGGTAAGTTTTCAAATATTACCGCCGAGATATTAGGTTGGATTAGGTTAGGTTAGATTACGTTATTGATGTATATAAAGGTCCCACGGAGACGTAGAGGCCAACAAGCCAGGAATGTGGTCAAATATTATCGCCGAGATGTTAGGATGGGTTAGGTTAGGTTATATTACGTTATTGATGTATATCAAGACCCCACGGAGACGTAGAGGTCAACTCGCCAGGAATGTTCTCAAATGTTACCGCCGAGATGATAGGTTAGGTTAGGTTAGGTTATATTTCGTTATTGATGTATATGAAGGTCCCACGGAGACGTAGATGGCAACTAGCCAGGTATGTTGTCAAATATTACCGCCGAGATATTAGGTTGGGTTACGTTACGTTATTTTACGTTATTGATGTATATGAAGGTCCCACGGAGACATAGAGGCCAACAAGACAGGAATGTGGTCAAATATCACCGCCGAGATGTTAGGTTGGGTTAGGTTAGGTTATATTAGGTTATTGATGTATATAAATGTTCCACGGAGACGGAGAAGCCAACTCGCCAGGAATGTTGTCAAATATTACCGTCGAGATGTTAGGTTGGGTTAGGTTAGGTTATATTACGTTATTGATGTATATAAAGGTCCCACGGAGACGTAGAGGCCAACTCGCCAGGAATGTTGTCAAATATTATCGACGAGATGATAGGTCGGGTTAGGTTACGTTATATTACGTTATTGATGTATATGAAGGTCAAACGGAGACGTAGAGGCCAACTCGCTAGGAATGATGTCAAATATTACCGCCGAGATGTTAGATTGGGTTAGGTTACGTTATATTACGTTATTGATGTATATGAAGGTCAAACGGAGACGTAGAAGCCAACTTGCTAGGAAAGATGTCAAATATTACCACCGAGATGTCAGATTGGGTTAGGTTAGGTTATATTACGTTATTGAAGTATATAAAGGTCCCACGGAGACGTAGAGGGCAACAAGCCAGGAATGTGGTCAAATATTACCGCCGAGATGTTAGGTTGGGTTAGGTTAGGTTATATTACGTTATTGATGTATACAAAAGTCCCACGGAGACGTAGGGACCAACAAGAGAGGACTGTGGTCAAATATTACCGCCGAGATGTTAGGTTGGGTTAGGTTAGGTTATATTAGGTTATTAATGTATATAAATGTTCCACGGAGACGTAGATGCCGACTCGCCAGGAATGTTTTCAAATATTACCGCCGAGATGTTAGGTTGAGTTAGGTTAGGTTATATTACGTTATAGATGTATATAAAGGTCCCACGGAGACGTAGAGTCCAACAAGCCAGGAATGTGGTCAAATATTACCGCCGAGATGTAAGATTGGTTTAGGTTAGGTTATATTAAGTTATTGATGTATATAAAGATCCCACGGAGACGTAGAGGCCAACTCGCCAGGTATGGTGTCAAATATTACCGCTGAGATGTTAGGTTGGGTTAGGTTATGTTATATTACGTTGTTGATGTATATAAAGGTCCCACGGAGACGTAGAGGCCAACCCGCCAGGTATGTTGTCAAATGTTACCGCCGAGATGTTAGGTTGGGTTCGGTTATGTTATATTACGTTATTGATGTATATAAAGGTCCCACGGAGGCGGAGAAGCCAACTCGCCAGGAATGTTCTCAAATATTACTGCCGAGATGTCAGGTTGGGTTAGGTTAGGTTATATTACGTTATTGATGTATACAAAGGTCCCACTGAGACGTAGAGGCCAACAAGCCAGGAATGTCGTCAAATATTACCGCCGAGATGTTAGATTGGGTTAGGTTAGGTTATATTACGTTATTGATGTATATAAAGGTCCCACGGAGGCGTAGAGACCAACTCGCCAGGAATGTTGTCAAATATTACCGCTGAGATGTTAGGTTGGGTTAGGTTATGTTATATTACGTTGTTGATGTATATAAAGGTCCCACGGAGACGTAGAGGCCAACTCGCCAGGTATGTTGTCAAATGTTACCGCCGAGATGTTAGGTTGGGTTCGGTTATGTTATATTACGTTATTGATGTATATAAAGGTCCCACGGAGGCGGAGAAGCCAACTCGCCAGAAATGTTCTCAAATATTACTGCCGAGATGTCAGGTTGGGTTAGGTTAGGTTATATTACGTTATTGATGTATACAAAGGTCCCACTGAGACGTAGAGGCCAACAAGCCAGGAATGTCGTCAAATATTACCGCCGAGATGTTAGATTGGGTTAGGCTAGCTTATATTATGTTATTGATGTATATAATGGCCCCACGGAGACGTAGAGGCCAACAAGCCAGGAATGTGGTCAAATATTACCGCCGAGATGTTAGATTGGGATAGACTAGCTTATATTATGTTATTGATGTATATAAAGGTCCCACGGAGACGTAGAGGCCAACTGGCCAGGAATGTTGTCAAATATTACCGCCGAGATGATAGGTAGGGTTAGGTTAGGTTATAATACGTTATTGATGTATATGAAGGTCAAACGGAGACGTAGAGGCCAACTCGCCAGGAATGATGTCAAATATTACCGCCGAGATGTTAGATTGGTTTAGGTTGGGTTATATTACGTTATTGATGTATATAAATGTCCCACGGAGACGTAGATGCCAACTCGCCAGGAATGTTTTCAAATATTACCGCCGAGATGTTAGGTTGGGTTAGGTTAGGTTATATTACGTTATGGATGTATATAAAGGTCCCATGGAGACGGAGAAGCCAACTCGCCTGGAATGTTGTCAAATATTATCACCGAGATGTTAGGTTGGGGTAGGTTAGGTTATATTACGTTATTGATGTATATAAAGGTCCCACGGAAACGTAGAGGCCAACAAGCCAGGAATGTCGTCAAATATTACCGCCGAGATGTTAGATTGGGTTAGGCTAGCTTATATTATGTTATTGATGTATATAATGGCCCCACGGAGACGTAGAGGCCAACAAGCCAGGAATGTGGTCAAATATTACCGCCGAGATGTTAGATTGGGATAGACTAGCTTATATTATGTTATTGATGTATATAAAGGTCCCACGGAGACGTAGAGGCCAACTGGCCAGGAATGTTGTCAAATATTACCGCCGAGATGATAGGTAGGGTTAGGTTAGGTTATAATACGTTATTGATGTATATGAAGGTCAAACGGAGACGTAGAGGCCAACTCGCCAGGAATGATGTCAAATATTACCGCCGAGATGTTAGGTTGGGTTAGGTTAGGTTATATTACGTTATTGAAGTATATAAAGGTCCCACGGAGACGTAGAGGGCAACAAGCCAGGAATGTGGTCAAATATTACCGCCGAGATGTTAGGTTGGGTTAGGTTAGGTTATATTACGTTATTGATGTATACAAAAGTCCCACGGAGACGTAGGGGCCAACAAGAGAGGACTGTGGTCAAATATTACCGCCGAGATGTTAGGTTGGGTTAGGCTAGGTTATATTACGTTATTGATGTATATAAAGGTCCCACGGAGACGTAGAGACCAACTCGCCAGGAATGTTGTCAAATATTACTGCCGAGATGTCAGGTTGGGTTAGGTTAGGTTATATTACGTTATTGATGTATACAAAGGTCCCACTGAGACGTAGAGGCCAACAAGCCAGGAATGTCGTCAAATATTACCGCCGAGATGTTAGATTGGGTTAGGCTAGCTTATATTATGTTATTGATGTATATAATGGCCCCACGGAGACGTAGAGGCCAACAAGCCAGGAATGTGGTCAAATATTACCGCCGAGATGTTAGATTGGGATAGACTAGCTTATATTATGTTATTGATGTATATAAAGGTCCCACGGAGACGTAGAGGCCAACTGGCCAGGAATGTTGTCAAATATTACCGCCGAGATGATAGGTAGGGTTAGGTTAGGTTATAATACGTTATTGATGTATATGAAGGTCAAACGGAGACGTAGAGGCCAACTCGCCAGGAATGATGTCAAATATTACCGCCGAGATGTTAGATTGGTTTAGGTTGGGTTATATTACGTTATTGATGTATATAAATGTCCCACGGAGACGTAGATGCCAACTCGCCAGGAATGTTTTCAAATATTACCGCCGAGATGTTAGGTTGGGTTAGGTTAGGTTATATTACGTTATGGATGTATATAAAGGTCCCATGGAGACGGAGAAGCCAACTCGCCTGGAATGTTGTCAAATATTATCACCGAGATGTTAGGTTGGGGTAGGTTAGGTTATATTACGTTATTGATGTATATAAAGGTCCCACGGAAACGTAGAGGCCAACTCGACAGGAATGTTGTCAAATGTTACCGCCGAGATGTTAGGTTGGGTTAGGTTAGGTTATATTACGTTATTGATGTATATGAAGGCCCCACGGAGACGGAGAAGCCAACTCGCCAGGAATGTTGTCAAATATTACCGCCGAGATGATAGGTTGGGTTAGGTTAGGTTATATTACGGTATTGATGTATATAAAGGTCCCACGGAGACGTAGAGGCCAACTCGCCAGGTATGTTGTCAAATATTACCGCCGAGATGTTTGGTTGGGTTAGGTTAGGTTATATTACGTTATTGATGTATATAAATGTCCCACGGAGACGGAGAAGCCAACTCGCCAGGAATGTTGTCAAATATTTCCGCCGAGATGTTAGGTTGGGTTAGGTTAGGTTATATTACGTTATTGATGTATATGAAGGCCCCACGGAGACGGAGAAGCCAACTCGCCAGGAATGTTGTCAAATATTACCGCCGATATGTTAGCTTGGGTTAGGTTAGGTTATATTACGTTATTGATGTATATAAAGGTCCCACGGAGACGTAGAGGCCAACAAGACAGGAATGTGGTCAAATACTACCGCCGAGATGTTAGGTTGCGGTAGGTTAGCTTATATTACGTTATTGATGTATATAAAGGTCCCACGGAGACGTAGAGGCCAACTCGACAGGAATGTTGTCAAATGTTACCGCCGAGATGTTAGGTTGGGTTAAGTTAGGTTATATTACGTGATTGATGTATATAAAGGTCCCACGGAGACGGAGAAGCCAACTCGCCAGGAATGTTGTCAAATATTACCGCCGAGATGTTAGGTTGGGTTAGGTTAAGTTATATTACGTTATTGATGTATATAAAGGTCCCACGGAGAGGTAGAGGCAAACTCGTCAGGAATGTTGTCAAATATTACCGCCGAGATGATAGGTTGGGTTAGGTTACGTTATATTACGTTATTGATGTATATGAAGGTCAACCGGAGACGTAGAGGCCAACTCGCTAGGAATGATGTCAAGTATTACCGCCGAGATATTAGATTGGGTTAGGTTAGGTTATATTACGTTATTGAAGTATATAAAGGTCCCACGGAGACGTAGAGGCCAACAAGCCAGGAATGTGGTTAAATATTACCGCCGAGATGTTAGGTTGGGTTAGGTTAGTTTATATTACGTGATTGATGTATATAAAGGTCCCACGGAGACGAAGAGGCCAACTCGCCAGGTATGTTTTCAAATATTACCGCCGAGATGTTAGATTGGTTTAGGTTAGGTTACATTACGTTATTGAAGTATATAAAGGTCCCACGGAGACGTAGAAGCCAACAAACCAGGAATGTTGTCAAATGTTACCGCCGAGATGACAGGTTAGGTTAGGTTAGGTTATATTTCGTTATTGATGTATATCAAGATCCCACGGAGACGAAGAGGCCAACTCGACAGGAATGTTGTCAAATGTTACCGCCGAGATGATAGGTTAGGTTAGGTTAGGTTATATTTCGTTATTGATGTATATGAAGGTCCCACGGAGACGTAGAGGCCATCTCGCCAGGTATGTTGTCAAATATTACCGCCGATATGTTTGGTTGGGTTAGGTTAGTTTATATTACGTTATAGATGTATATAAAGGTCCCACGGAGACGGAGAAGCCAACTCGCCTGGAATGTTGTCAAATATTACCACCGAGATGTTAGGTTGGGGTAGGTTAGGTTATATTACGTTATTGATGTATATAAAGGTCCCACGGAAACGTAGAGGCCAACTCGACAGGAATGTTGTCAAATGTTACCGCCGAGATGTTAGGTTGGGTTAGGTTAAGTTATATTACGTTAGTGATGTATATAAAGGTCCCACGGAGACGGAGGAGCCAACTCGCCAGGTATGTTGTCAAATATTACCGCCGAGATGTTAGGTTGGGTTAGGTTAGGTTATATTACGTTATTGATGTATATAAAGGTCCCACGGAGACGTAGAGGGCAACAAGCCAGGAATGTGGTCAAATATTACCGCCGAGATGTTAGATTGGGATAGGTTAGGTTATATTACGTTATTGATGTATATAAAGGTCCCACGGAAGCGTAGAGGCCAACTCGACAGGAATGTTGTCAAATGTTACCGCCGAGATGTTAGGTTGGGTTAGGTTAAGTTATATTACGTTAGTGATGTATATAAAGGTCCCACGGAGACGGAGAAGCCAACTCGCCAGGAATGTTGTCAAATATTACCGCCGAGATTTTAGGTTGGTTGAGGATAGGTTATATTACGTTATTGATTTATATAAAGGTCCCACGGAGACGGAGGAGCCAACTCGCCAGGAATGTTGTCAAATGTTACCGCCGAGATGATAGGTTAGGTTAGGTTAGGTTATATTTCGTTATTGATGTATATGAAGGTACCACGGAGACGTAGAGGCCAACTGGCCAGGAATGTTGTCAAATATTACCGCCGAGATGATAGGTAGGGTTAGGTTAGGTTATAATACGTTATTGATGTATATGAAGGTCAAACGGAGACGTAGAGGCCAACTCGCCAGGAATGATGTCAAATATTACCGCCGAGATGTTAGGTTGGGTTAGGTTAGGTTATATTACGTTATTGAAGTATATAAAGGTCCCACGGAGACGTAGAGGGCAACAAGCCAGGAATGTGGTCAAATATTACCGCCGAGATGTTAGGTTGGGTTAGGTTAGGTTATATGACGTTATTGATGTATACAAAAGTCCCACGGAGACGTAGGGGCCAACAAGAGAGGACTGTGGTCAAATATTACCGCCGAGATGTTAGGTTGGGTTAGGTTAGGTTATATTAGGTTATTAATGTATATAAATGTTCCACGGAGACGTAGATGCCGACTCGCCAGGAATGTTTTCAAATATTACCGCCGAGATGTTAGGTTGAGTTAGGTTAGGTTATATTACGTTATAGATGTATATAAAGGTCCCACGGAGACGTAGAGTCCAACAAGCCAGGAATGTGGTCAAATATTACCGCCGAGATGTAAGATTGGTTTAGGTTAGGTTATATTAAGTTATTGATGTATATAAAGATCCCACGGAGACGTAGAGGCCAACTCGCCAGGTATGGTGTCAAATATTACCGCTGAGATGTTAGGTTGGGTTAGGTTATGTTATATTACGTTGTTGATGTATATAAAGGTCCCACGGAGACGTAGAGGCCAACCCGCCAGGTATGTTGTCAAATGTTACCGCCGAGATGTTAGGTTGGGTTCGGTTATGTTATATTACGTTATTGATGTATATAAAGGTCCCACGGAGGCGGAGAAGCCAACTCGCCAGGAATGTTCTCAAATATTACTGCCGAGATGTCAGGTTGGGTTAGGTTAGGTTATATTACGTTATTGATGTATACAAAGGTCCCACTGAGACGTAGAGGCCAACAAGCCAGGAATGTCGTCAAATATTACCGCCGAGATGTTAGATTGGGTTAGGCTAGCTTATATTATGTTATTGATGTATATAATGGCCCCACGGAGACGTAGAGGCCAACAAGCCAGGAATGTGGTCAAATATTACCGCCGAGATGTTAGATTGGGATAGACTAGCTTATATTATGTTATTGATGTATATAAAGGTCCCACGGAGACGTAGAGGCCAACTGGCCAGGAATGTTGTCAAATATTACCGCCGAGATGATAGGTAGGGTTAGGTTAGGTTATAATACGTTATTGATGTATATGAAGGTCAAACGGAGACGTAGAGGCCAACTCGCCAGGAATGATGTCAAATATTACCGCCGAGATGTTAGGTTGGGTTAGGTTAGGTTATATTACGTTATTGAAGTATATAAAGGTCCCACGGAGACGTAGAGGGCAACAAGCCAGGAATGTGGTCAAATATTACCGCCGAGATGTTAGGTTGGGTTAGGTTAGGTTATATTACGTTATTGATGTATACAAAAGTCCCACGGAGACGTAGGGGCCAACAAGAGAGGACTGTGGTCAAATATTACCGCCGAGATGTTAGGTTGGGTTAGGTTAGGTTATATTAGGTTATTAATGTATATAAATGTTCCACGGAGACGTAGATGCCGACTCGCCAGGAATGTTTTCAAATATTACCGCCGAGATGTTAGGTTGAGTTAGGTTAGGTTATATTACGTTATAGATGTATATAAAGGTCCCACGGAGACGTAGAGTCCAACAAGCCAGGAATGTGGTCAAATATTACCGCCGAGATGTAAGATTGGTTTAGGTTAGGTTATATTAAGTTATTGATGTATATAAAGATCCCACGGAGACGTAGAGGCCAACTCGCCAGGTATGTTGTCAAATGTTACCGCCGAGATGTTAGGTTGGGTTAGATAATGTTATATTACGTTATTGATGTATATAAAGGTCCCACGGAGGCGAAGAAGCCAACTCGCCAGGAATGTTCTCAAATATTACTGCCGAGATGTTAGGTTGGGTTAGGTTAGGTTACATTACGTTATTGATGTATATAAAGTTCCCACGGACACGGAGAAGCCAACTCGCCAGGAATGTTGTCAAATATTACCACCGAGATGTTAGGTTGGGTTAGGTTAGGTTATATTACGTTATTGATGTATATAAAGGTCCAACGGAGACGTAGAGACCAACTCGCCAGGAATGTTGTCAAATATTACCGCTGAGATGTTAGGTTGGGTTAGGTTATGTTATATTACGTTGTTGATGTATATAAAGGTCCCACGGAGACGTAGAGGCCAACCCGCCAGGTATGTTGTCAAATGTTACCGCCGAGATGTTAGGTTGGGTCCGGTTATGTTATATTACGTTATTGATGTATATAAAGGTCCCACGGAGGCGGAGAAGCCAACTCGCCAGGAATGTTCTCAAATATTACTGCCGAGATGTCAGGTTGGGTTAGGTTAGGTTATATTACGTTCTTGATGTATACAAAGGTCCCACTGAGACGTAGAGGCCAACTCGCCAGGTATGTTGTCAAATGTTACCGCCGAGATGTTAGGTTGGGTTAGGTAATGTTATATTACGTTATTGATGTATATAAAGGTTCCACGGAGGCGAAGAAGCCAACTCGCCAGGAATGTTCTCAAATATTACTGCCGAGATGTTAGGTTGGGTTAGGTTAGGTTACATTACGTTATTGATGTATATAAAGTTCCCACGGACACGGAGAAGCCAACTCGCCAGGAATGTTGTCAAATATTACCACCGAGATGTTAGGTTGGGTTAGGTTAGGTTATATTACGTTATTGATGTATATAAAGGTCCCACGGAGACGTAGAGACCAACTCGCCAGGAATGTTGTCAAATATTACCGCCGATATGTTAGCTTGGGTTAGGTTAGGTTATATTACGTTATTGATGTATATAAAGGTCCCACGGAGACGTAGAGGCCAACAAGACAGGAATGTGGTCAAATACTACCGCCGAGATGTTAGGTTGCGGTAGGTTAGCTTATATTACGTTATTGATGTATATAAAGGTCCCACGGAGACGTAGAGGGCAACAAGCCAGGAATGTGGTCAAATATTACCGCCGAGATGTTAGGTTGGGTTAGGTTAGGTTATATTACGTTATTGATGTATACAAAAGTCCCACGGAGACGTAGGGGCCAACAAGAGAGGACTGTGGTCAAATATTACCGCCGAGATGTTAGGTTGGGTTAGGTTAGGTTATATTAGGTTATTAATGTATATAAATGTTCCACGGAGACGTAGATGCCGACTCGCCAGGAATGTTTTCAAATATTACCGCCGAGATGTTAGGTTGAGTTAGGTTAGGTTATATTACGTTATAGATGTATATAAAGGTCCCACGGAGACGTAGAGTCCAACAAGCCAGGAATGTGGTCAAATATTACCGCCGAGATGTAAGATTGGTTTAGGTTAGGTTATATTAAGTTATTGATGTATATAAAGATCCCACGGAGACGTAGAGGCCAACTCGCCAGGTATGTTGTCAAATGTTACCGCCGAGATGTTAGGTTGGGTTAGGTAATGTTATATTACGTTATTGATGTATATAAAGGTCCCACGGAGGCGAAGAAGCCAACTCGCCAGGAATGTTCTCAAATATTACTGCCGAGATGTTAGGTTGGGTTAGGTTAGGTTACATTACGTTATTGATGTATATAAAGTTCCCACGGACACGGAGAAGCCAACTCGCCAGGAATGTTGTCAAATATTACCACCGAGATGTTAGGTTGGGTTAGGTTAGGTTATATTACGTTATTGATGTATATAAAGGTCCAACGGAGACGTAGAGACCAACTCGCCAGGAATGTTGTCAAATATTACCGCTGAGATGTTAGGTTGGGTTAGGTTATGTTATATTACGTTGTTGATGTATATAAAGGTCCCACGGAGACGTAGAGGCCAACCCGCCAGGTATGTTGTCAAATGTTACCGCCGAGATGTTAGGTTGGGTCCGGTTATGTTATATTACGTTATTGATGTATATAAAGGTCCCACGGAGGCGGAGAAGCCAACTCGCCAGGAATGTTCTCAAATATTACTGCCGAGATGTCAGGTTGGGTTAGGTTAGGTTATATTACGTTCTTGATGTATACAAAGGTCCCACTGAGACGTAGAGGCCAACTCGCCAGGTATGTTGTCAAATGTTACCGCCGAGATGTTAGGTTGGGTTAGGTAATGTTATATTACGTTATTGATGTATATAAAGGTTCCACGGAGGCGAAGAAGCCAACTCGCCAGGAATGTTCTCAAATATTACTGCCGAGATGTTAGGTTGGGTTAGGTTAGGTTACATTACGTTATTGATGTATATAAAGTTCCCACGGACACGGAGAAGCCAACTCGCCAGGAATGTTGTCAAATATTACCACCGAGATGTTAGGTTGGGTTAGGTTAGGTTATATTACGTTATTGATGTATATAAAGGTCCCACGGAGACGTAGAGACCAACTCGCCAGGAATGTTGTCAAATATTACCGCCGATATGTTAGCTTGGGTTAGGTTAGGTTATATTACGTTATTGATGTATATAAAGGTCCCACGGAGACGTAGAGGCCAACAAGACAGGAATGTGGTCAAATACTACCGCCGAGATGTTAGGTTGCGGTAGGTTAGCTTATATTACGTTATTGATGTATATAAAGGTCCCACGGAGACGTAGAGGCCAACTCGACAGGAATGTTGTCAAATGTTACCGCCGAGATGTTAGGTTGGGTTAAGTTAGGTTATATTACGTGATTGATGTATATAAAGGTCCCACGGAGACGGAGAAGCCAACTCGCCAGGAATGTTGTCAAATATTACCGCCGAGATGTTAGGTTGGGTTAGGTTAAGTTATATTACGTTATTGATGTATATAAAGGTCCCACGGAGAGGTAGAGGCAAACTCGTCAGGAATGTTGTCAAATATTACCGCCGAGATGATAGGTTGGGTTAGGTTACGTTATATTACGTTATTGATGTATATGAAGGTCAACCGGAGACGTAGAGGCCAACTCGCCAGGTATGTTGTCAAATATTACCGCCGATATGTTTGGTTGGGTTAGGTTAGTTTATATTACGTTATAGATGTATATAAAGGTCCCACGGAGACGGAGAAGCCAACTCGCCTGGAATGTTGTCAAATATTACCACCGAGATGTTAGGTTGGGGTAGGTTAGGTTATATTACGTTATTGATGTATATAAAGGTCCCACGGAAACGTAGAGGCCAACTCGACAGGAATGTTGTCAAATGTTACCGCCGAGATGTTAGGTTGGGTTAGGTTAAGTTATATTACGTTAGTGATGTATATAAAGGTCCCACGGAGACGTAGAGGCCAACAAGACAGGAATGTGGTCAAATATTACCGCCGAGGTGTTAGATTGGGTTAGGCTAGCTTATATTATGTTATTGATGTACATAAAGTTCCCACGGAGACGTAGAGGCCAACTCGCCAGGAATGTTGTCAAATATTACCGCCGAGATTTTAGGTTGGTTTAGGATAGGTTATATTACGTTATTGATGTATATAAAGGTCCCACGGAGACGGAGGAGCCAACTCGCCAGGTATGTTGTCAAATATTACCGCCGAGATGTTTGGTTGGGTTAGGTTAGGTTATATAACGTTATTGATGTATATGAAGGTCCCACGGAGACGTAGAGGCCAACTCGCCAGGAATGTTGTCAAATATTACCGCCGAGATGTTAGATTGGGTTAGGTTAGGTTATATTACGTTATTGATGTATATAAAGGTCCCACGGAAGCGTAGAGGCCAACTCGACAGGAATGTTGTCAAATGTTACCGCCGAGATGTTAGGTTGGGTTAGGTTAAGTTATATTACGTTAGTGATGTATATAAAGGTCCCACGGAGACGGAGAAGCCAACTCGCCAGGAATGTTGTCAAATATTACCGCCGAGATTTTAGGTTGGTTGAGGATAGGTTATATTACGTTATTGATGTATATAAAGGTCCCACGGAGACGGAGGAGCCAACTCGCCAGGAATGTTGTCAAATGTTACCGCCGAGATGATAGGTTAGGTTAGGTTAGGTTATATTTCGTTATTGATGTATATGAAGGTACCACGGAGACGTAGAGGCCAACTCGCCAGGTATGTTGTCAAATATTACCGCCGAGATGTTTGGTTGGGTTAGGTTAGGTTATATAACGTTATTGATGTATATGAAGGTCCCACGGAGACGTAGAGGCCAACTCGCCAGGAATGTTGTCAAATGTTACCGCCGAGATGTTAGGTTGGGTTAGGTAATGTTATATTACGTTATTGATGTATATAAAGGTCCCACGGAGGCGAAGAAGCCAACTCGCCAGGAATGTTCTCAAATATTACTGCCGAGATGTTAGGTTGGGTTAGGTTAGGTTACATTACGTTATTGATGTATATAAAGTTCCCACGGACACGGAGATGCCAACTCGCCAGGAATGTTGTCAAATATTACCACCGAGATGTTAGGTTGGGTTAGGTTAGGTTATATTACGTTATTGATGTATATAAAGGTCCCACGGAGACGTAGAGACCAACTCGCCAGGAATGTTGTCAAATATTACCGCTGAGATGTTAGGTTGGGTTAGGTTATGTTATATTACGTTGTTGATGTATATAAAGGTCCCACGGAGACGTAGAGGCCAACCCGCCAGGTATGTTGTCAAATGTTACCGCCGAGATGTTAGGTTGGGTTCGGTTATGTTATATTACGTTATTGATGTATATAAAGGTCCCACGGAGGCGGAGAAGCCAACTCGCCAGGAATGTTCTCAAATATTACTGCCGAGATGTCAGGTTGGGTTAGGTTAGGTTATATTACGTTATTGATGTATAAAAAGGTCCCACTGAGACGTAGAGGCCAACTCGCCAGGTATGTTGTCAAATGTTACCGCCGAGATGTTAGGTTGGGTTAGGTAATGTTATATTACGTTATTGATGTATATAAAGGTTCCACGGAGGCGAAGAAGCCAACTCGCCAGGAATGTTTTCAAATATTACCGCCGAGATGTTAGGTTGGGTTAGGTTAGGTTATATTACGTTATGGATGTATATAAAGGTCCCATGGAGACGGAGAAGCCAACTCGCCTGGAATGTTGTCAAATATTATCACCGAGATGTTAGGTTGGGGTAGGTTAGGTTATATTACGTTATTGATGTATATAAAGGTCCCACGGAAACGTAGAGGCCAACTCGACAGGAATGTTGTCAAATGTTACCGCCGAGATGTTAGGTTGGGTTAGGTTAGGTTATATTACGTTATTGATGTATATGAAGGCCCCACGGAGACGGAGAAGCCAACTCGCCAGGAATGTTGTCAAATATTACCGCCGAGATGATAGGTTGGGTTAGGTTAGGTTATATTACGGTATTGATGTATATAAAGGTCCCACGGAGACGTAGAGGCCAACTCGCCAGGTATGTTGTCAAATATTACCGCCGAGATGTTTGGTTGGGTTAGGTTAGGTTATATTACGTTATTGATGTATATAAATGTCCCACGGAGACGGAGAAGCCAACTCGCCAGGAATGTTGTCAAATATTTCCGCCGAGATGTTAGGTTGGGTTAGGTTAGGTTATATTACGTTATTGATGTATATGAAGGCCCCACGGAGACGGAGAAGCCAACTCGCCAGGAATGTTGTCAAATATTACCGCCGATATGTTAGCTTGGGTTAGGTTAGGTTATATTACGTTATTGATGTATATAAAGGTCCCACGGAGACGTAGAGGCCAACAAGACAGGAATGTGGTCAAATACTACCGCCGAGATGTTAGGTTGCGGTAGGTTAGCTTATATTACGTTATTGATGTATATAAAGGTCCCACGGAGACGTAGAGGCCAACTCGACAGGAATGTTGTCAAATGTTACCGCCGAGATGTTAGGTTGGGTTAAGTTAGGTTATATTACGTGATTGATGTATATAAAGGTCCCACGGAGACGGAGAAGCCAACTCGCCAGGAATGTTGTCAAATATTACCGCCGAGATGTTAGGTTGGGTTAGGTTAAGTTATATTACGTTATTGATGTATATAAAGGTCCCACGGAGAGGTAGAGGCAAACTCGTCAGGAATGTTGTCAAATATTACCGCCGAGATGATAGGTTGGGTTAGGTTACGTTATATTACGTTATTGATGTATATGAAGGTCAACCGGAGACGTAGAGGCCAACTCGCTAGGAATGATGTCAAGTATTACCGCCGAGATATTAGATTGGGTTAGGTTAGGTTATATTACGTTATTGAAGTATATAAAGGTCCCACGGAGACGTAGAGGCCAACAAGCCAGGAATGTGGTTAAATATTACCGCCGAGATGTTAGGTTGGGTTAGGTTAGTTTATATTACGTGATTGATGTATATAAAGGTCCCACGGAGGCGGAGAAGCCAACTCGCCAGGAATGTTCTCAAATATTACTGCCGAGATGTCAGGTTGGGTTAGGTTACGTTATATTACGTTATTGATGTATATGAAGGTCAACCGGAGACGTAGAGGCCAACAAGCCAGGAATGTGGTCAAATATTACCGCCGAGATGTTAGATTGGGATAGACTAGCTTATATTATGTTATTGATGTATATAAAGGTCCCACGGAGACGTAGAGGCCAACTGGCCAGGAATGTTGTCAAATATTACCGCCGAGATGATAGGTAGGGTTAGGTTAGGTTATAATACGTTATTGATGTATATGAAGGTCAAACGGAGACGTAGAGGCCAACTCGCCAGGAATGATGTCAAATATTACCGCCGAGATGTTAGATTGGTTTAGGTTGGGTTATATTACGTTATTGATGTATATAAATGTCCCACGGAGACGTAGATGCCAACTCGCCAGGAATGTTTTCAAATATTACCGCCGAGATGTTAGGTTGGGTTAGGTTAGGTTATATTTCGTTATGGATGTATATAAAGGTCCCATGGAGACGGAGAAGCCAACTCGCCTGGAATGTTGTCAAATATTATCACCGAGATGTTAGGTTGGGGTAGGTTAGGTTATATTACGTTATTGATGTATATAAAGGTCCCACGGAAACGTAGAGGCCAACAAGCCAGGAATGTCGTCAAATATTACCGCCGAGATGTTAGATTGGGTTAGGCTAGCTTATATTATGTTATTGATGTATATAATGGCCCCACGGAGACGTAGAGGCCAACAAGCCAGGAATGTGGTCAAATATTACCGCCGAGATGTTAGATTGGGATAGACTAGCTTATATTATGTTATTGATGTATATAAAGGTCCCACGGAGACGTAGAGGCCAACTGGCCAGGAATGTTGTCAAATATTACCGCCGAGATGATAGGTAGGGTTAGGTTAGGTTATAATACGTTATTGATGTATATGAAGGTCAAACGGAGACGTAGAGGCCAACTCGCCAGGAATGATGTCAAATATTACCGCCGAGATGTTAGGTTGGGTTAGGTTAGGTTATATTACGTTATTGAAGTATATAAAGGTCCCACGGAGACGTAGAGGGCAACAAGCCAGGAATGTGGTCAAATATTACCGCCGAGATGTTAGGTTGGGTTAGGTTAGGTTATATTACGTTATTGATGTATACAAAAGTCCCACGGAGACGTAGGGGCCAACAAGAGAGGACTGTGGTCAAATATTACCGCCGAGATGTTAGGTTGGGTTAGGCTAGGTTATATTACGTTATTGATGTATATAAAGGTCCCACGGAGACGTAGAGACCAACTCGCCAGGAATGTTGTCAAATATTACTGCCGAGATGTCAGGTTGGGTTAGGTTAGGTTATATTACGTTATTGATGTATACAAAGGTCCCACTGAGACGTAGAGGCCAACAAGCCAGGAATGTCGTCAAATATTACCGCCGAGATGTTAGATTGGGTTAGGCTAGCTTATATTATGTTATTGATGTATATAATGGCCCCACGGAGACGTAGAGGCCAACAAGCCAGGAATGTGGTCAAATATTACCGCCGAGATGTTAGATTGGGATAGACTAGCTTATATTATGTTATTGATGTATATAAAGGTCCCACGGAGACGTAGAGGCCAACTGGCCAGGAATGTTGTCAAATATTACCGCCGAGATGATAGGTAGGGTTAGGTTAGGTTATAATACGTTATTGATGTATATGAAGGTCAAACGGAGACGTAGAGGCCAACTCGCCAGGAATGATGTCAAATATTACCGCCGAGATGTTAGATTGGTTTAGGTTGGGTTATATTACGTTATTGATGTATATAAATGTCCCACGGAGACGTAGATGCCAACTCGCCAGGAATGTTTTCAAATATTACCGCCGAGATGTTAGGTTGGGTTAGGTTAGGTTATATTACGTTATGGATGTATATAAAGGTCCCATGGAGACGGAGAAGCCAACTCGCCTGGAATGTTGTCAAATATTATCACCGAGATGTTAGGTTGGGGTAGGTTAGGTTATATTACGTTATTGATGTATATAAAGGTCCCACGGAAACGTAGAGGCCAACTCGACAGGAATGTTGTCAAATGTTACCGCCGAGATGTTAGGTTGGGTTAGGTTAGGTTATATTACGTTATTGATGTATATGAAGGCCCCACGGAGACGGAGAAGCCAACTCGCCAGGAATGTTGTCAAATATTACCGCCGAGATGATAGGTTGGGTTAGGTTAGGTTATATTACGGTATTGATGTATATAAAGGTCCCACGGAGACGTAGAGGCCAACTCGCCAGGTATGTTGTCAAATATTACCGCCGAGATGTTTGGTTGGGTTAGGTTAGGTTATATTACGTTATTGATGTATATAAATGTCCCACGGAGACGGAGAAGCCAACTCGCCAGGAATGTTGTCAAATATTTCCGCCGAGATGTTAGGTTGGGTTAGGTTAGGTTATATTACGTTATTGATGTATATGAAGGCCCCACGGAGACGGAGAAGCCAACTCGCCAGGAATGTTGTCAAATATTACCGCCGATATGTTAGCTTGGGTTAGGTTAGGTTATATTACGTTATTGATGTATATAAAGGTCCCACGGAGACGTAGAGGCCAACAAGACAGGAATGTGGTCAAATACTACCGCCGAGATGTTAGGTTGCGGTAGGTTAGCTTATATTACGTTATTGATGTATATAAAGGTCCCACGGAGACGTAGAGGCCAACTCGACAGGAATGTTGTCAAATGTTACCGCCGAGATGTTAGGTTGGGTTAAGTTAGGTTATATTACGTGATTGATGTATATAAAGGTCCCACGGAGACGGAGAAGCCAACTCGCCAGGAATGTTGTCAAATATTACCGCCGAGATGTTAGGTTGGGTTAGGTTAAGTTATATTACGTTATTGATGTATATAAAGGTCCCACGGAGAGGTAGAGGCAAACTCGTCAGGAATGTTGTCAAATATTACCGCCGAGATGATAGGTTGGGTTAGGTTACGTTATATTACGTTATTGATGTATATGAAGGTCAACCGGAGACGTAGAGGCCAACTCGCTAGGAATGATGTCAAGTATTACCGCCGAGATATTAGATTGGGTTAGGTTAGGTTATATTACGTTATTGAAGTATATAAAGGTCCCACGGAGACGTAGAGGCCAACAAGCCAGGAATGTGGTTAAATATTACCGCCGAGATGTTAGGTTGGGTTAGGTTAGTTTATATTACGTGATTGATGTATATAAAGGTCCCACGGAGACGAAGAGGCCAACTCGCCAGGTATGTTTTCAAATATTACCGCCGAGATGTTAGATTGGTTTAGGTTAGGTTACATTACGTTATTGAAGTATATAAAGGTCCCACGGAGACGTAGAAGCCAACAAACCAGGAATGTTGTCAAATGTTACCGCCGAGATGACAGGTTAGGTTAGGTTAGGTTATATTTCGTTATTGATGTATATCAAGATCCCACGGAGACGAAGAGGCCAACTCGACAGGAATGTTGTCAAATGTTACCGCCGAGATGATAGGTTAGGTTAGGTTAGGTTATATTTCGTTATTGATGTATATGAAGGTCCCACGGAGACGTAGAGGCCATCTCGCCAGGTATGTTGTCAAATATTACCGCCGATATGTTTGGTTGGGTTAGGTTAGTTTATATTACGTTATAGATGTATATAAAGGTCCCACGGAGACGGAGAAGCCAACTCGCCTGGAATGTTGTCAAATATTACCACCGAGATGTTAGGTTGGGGTAGGTTAGGTTATATTACGTTATTGATGTATATAAAGGTCCCACGGAAACGTAGAGGCCAACTCGACAGGAATGTTGTCAAATGTTACCGCCGAGATGTTAGGTTGGGTTAGGTTAAGTTATATTACGTTAGTGATGTATATAAAGGTCCCACGGAGACGTAGAGGCCAACAAGACAGGAATGTGGTCAAATATTACCGCCGAGGTGTTAGATTGGGTTAGGCTAGCTTATATTATGTTATTGATGTACATAAAGTTCCCACGGAGACGTAGAGGCCAACTCGCCAGGAATGTTGTCAAATATTACCGCCGAGATTTTAGGTTGGTTTAGGATAGGTTATATTACGTTATTGATGTATATAAAGGTCCCACGGAGACGGAGGAGCCAACTCGCCAGGTATGTTGTCAAATATTACCGCCGAGATGTTTGGTTGGGTTAGGTTAGGTTATATAACGTTATTGATGTATATGAAGGTCCCACGGAGACGTAGAGGCCAACTCGCCAGGAATGTTGTCAAATATTACCGCCGAGATGTTAGATTGGGTTAGGTTAGGTTATATTACGTTATTGATGTATATAAAGGTCCCACGGAAGCGTAGAGGCCAACTCGACAGGAATGTTGTCAAATGTTACCGCCGAGATGTTAGGTTGGGTTAGGTTAAGTTATATTACGTTAGTGATGTATATAAAGGTCCCACGGAGACGGAGAAGCCAACTCGCCAGGAATGTTGTCAAATATTACCGCCGAGATTTTAGGTTGGTTGAGGATAGGTTATATTACGTTATTGATGTATATAAAGGTCCCACGGAGACGGAGGAGCCAACTCGCCAGGAATGTTGTCAAATGTTACCGCCGAGATGATAGGTTAGGTTAGGTTAGGTTATATTTCGTTATTGATGTATATGAAGGTACCACGGAGACGTAGAGGCCAACTCGCCAGGTATGTTGTCAAATATTACCGCCGAGATGTTTGGTTGGGTTAGGTTAGGTTATATAACGTTATTGATGTATATGAAGGTCCCACGGAGACGTAGAGGCCAACTCGCCAGGAATGTTGTCAAATGTTACCGCCGAGATGTTAGGTTGGGTTAGGTAATGTTATATTACGTTATTGATGTATATAAAGGTCCCACGGAGGCGAAGAAGCCAACTCGCCAGGAATGTTCTCAAATATTACTGCCGAGATGTTAGGTTGGGTTAGGTTAGGTTACATTACGTTATTGATGTATATAAAGTTCCCACGGACACGGAGAAGCCAACTCGCCAGGAATGTTGTCAAATATTACCACCGAGATGTTAGGTTGGGTTAGGTTAGGTTATATTACGTTATTGATGTATATAAAGGTCCCACGGAGACGTAGAGACCAACTCGCCAGGAATGTTGTCAAATATTACCGCTGAGATGTTAGGTTGGGTTAGGTTATGTTATATTACGTTGTTGATGTATATAAAGGTCCCACGGAGACGTAGAGGCCAACCCGCCAGGTATGTTGTCAAATGTTACCGCCGAGATGTTAGGTTGGGTTCGGTTATGTTATATTACGTTATTGATGTATATAAAGGTCCCACGGAGGCGGAGAAGCCAACTCGCCAGGAATGTTCTCAAATATTACTGCCGAGATGTCAGGTTGGGTTAGGTTAGGTTATATTACGTTATTGATGTATAAAAAGGTCCCACTGAGACGTAGAGGCCAACTCGCCAGGTATGTTGTCAAATGTTACCGCCGAGATGTTAGGTTGGGTTAGGTAATGTTATATTACGTTATTGATGTATATAAAGGTTCCACGGAGGCGAAGAAGCCAACTCGCCAGGAATGTTTTCAAATATTACCGCCGAGATGTTAGGTTGGGTTAGGTTAGGTTATATTACGTTATGGATGTATATAAAGGTCCCATGGAGACGGAGAAGCCAACTCGCCTGGAATGTTGTCAAATATTATCACCGAGATGTTAGGTTGGGGTAGGTTAGGTTATATTACGTTATTGATGTATATAAAGGTCCCACGGAAACGTAGAGGCCAACTCGACAGGAATGTTGTCAAATGTTACCGCCGAGATGTTAGGTTGGGTTAGGTTAGGTTATATTACGTTATTGATGTATATGAAGGCCCCACGGAGACGGAGAAGCCAACTCGCCAGGAATGTTGTCAAATATTACCGCCGAGATGATAGGTTGGGTTAGGTTAGGTTATATTACGGTATTGATGTATATAAAGGTCCCACGGAGACGTAGAGGCCAACTCGCCAGGTATGTTGTCAAATATTACCGCCGAGATGTTTGGTTGGGTTAGGTTAGGTTATATTACGTTATTGATGTATATAAATGTCCCACGGAGACGGAGTAGCCAACTCGCCAGGAATGTTGTCAAATATTTCCGCCGAGATGTTAGGTTGGGTTAGGTTAGGTTATATTACGTTATTGATGTATATGAAGGCCCCACGGAGACGGAGAAGCCAACTCGCCAGGAATGTTGTCAAATATTACCGCCGATATGTTAGCTTGGGTTAGGTTAGGTTATATTACGTTATTGATGTATATAAAGGTCCCACGGAGACGTAGAGGCCAACAAGACAGGAATGTGGTCAAATACTACCGCCGAGATGTTAGGTTGCGGTAGGTTAGCTTATATTACGTTATTGATGTATATAAAGGTCCCACGGAGACGTAGAGGCCAACTCGACAGGAATGTTGTCAAATGTTACCGCCGAGATGTTAGGTTGGGTTAAGTTAGGTTATATTACGTGATTGATGTATATAAAGGTCCCACGGAGACGGAGAAGCCAACTCGCCAGGAATGTTGTCAAATATTACCGCCGAGATGTTAGGTTGGGTTAGGTTAAGTTATATTACGTTATTGATGTATATAAAGGTCCCACGGAGAGGTAGAGGCAAACTCGTCAGGAATGTTGTCAAATATTACCGCCGAGATGATAGGTTGGGTTAGGTTACGTTATATTACGTTATAGATGTATATGAAGGTCAACCGGAGACGTAGAGGCCAACTCGCTAGGAATGATGTCAAGTATTACCGCCGAGATATTAGATTGGGTTAGGTTAGGTTATATTACGTTATTGAAGTATATAAAGGTCCCACGGAGACGTAGAGGCCAACAAGCCAGGAATGTGGTTAAATATTACCGCCGAGATGTTAGGTTGGGTTAGGTTAGTTTATATTACGTGATTGATGTATATAAAGGTCCCACGGAGACGAAGAGGCCAACTCGCCAGGTATGTTTTCAAATATTACCGCCGAGATGTTAGATTGGTTTAGGTTAGGTTACATTACGTTATTGAAGTATATAAAGGTCCCACGGAGACGTAGAAGCCAACAAACCAGGAATGTTGTCAAATGTTACCGCCGAGATGACAGGTTAGGTTAGGTTAGGTTATATTTCGTTATTGATGTATATCAAGATCCCACGGAGACGAAGAGGCCAACTCGACAGGAATGTTGTCAAATGTTACCGCCGAGATGATAGGTTAGGTTAGGTTAGGTTATATTTCGTTATTGATGTATATGAAGGTCCCACGGAGACGTAGAGGCCATCTCGCCAGGTATGTTGTCAAATATTACCGCCGATATGTTTGGTTGGGTTAGGTTAGTTTATATTACGTTATAGATGTATATAAAGGTCCCACGGAGACGGAGAAGCCAACTCGCCTGGAATGTTGTCAAATATTACCACCGAGATGTTAGGTTGGGGTAGGTTAGGTTATATTACGTTATTGATGTATATAAAGGTCCCACGGAAACGTAGAGGCCAACTCGACAGGAATGTTGTCAAATGTTACCGCCGAGATGTTAGGTTGGGTTAGGTTAAGTTATATTACGTTAGTGATGTATATAAAGGTCCCACGGAGACGTAGAGGCCAACAAGACAGGAATGTGGTCAAATATTACCGCCGAGGTGTTAGATTGGGTTAGGCTAGCTTATATTATGTTATTGATGTACATAAAGTTCCCACGGAGACGTAGAGGCCAACTCGCCAGGAATGTTGTCAAATATTACCGCCGAGATTTTAGGTTGGTTTAGGATAGGTTATATTACGTTATTGATGTATATAAAGGTCCCACGGAGACGGAGGAGCCAACTCGCCAGGTATGTTGTCAAATATTACCGCCGAGATGTTTGGTTGGGTTAGGTTAGGTTATATAACGTTATTGATGTATATGAAGGTCCCACGGAGACGTAGAGGCCAACTCGCCAGGAATGTTGTCAAATATTACCGCCGAGATATTAGATTGGGTTAGGTTAGGTTATATTACGTTATTGAAGTATATAAAGGTCCCACGGAGACGTAGAGGCCAACAAGCCAGGAATGTGGTTAAATATTACCGCCGAGATGTTAGGTTGGGTTAGGTTAGTTTATATTACGTGATTGATGTATATAAAGGTCCCACGGAGACGAAGAGGCCAACTCGCCAGGTATGTTTTCAAATATTACCGCCGAGATGTTAGATTGGTTTAGGTTAGGTTACATTACGTTATTGAAGTATATAAAGGTCCCACGGAGACGTAGAAGCCAACAAACCAGGAATGTTGTCAAATGTTACCGCCGAGATGACAGGTTAGGTTAGGTTAGGTTATATTTCGTTATTGATGTATATCAAGATCCCACGGAGACGAAGAGGCCAACTCGACAGGAATGTTGTCAAATGTTACCGCCGAGATGATAGGTTAGGTTAGGTTAGGTTATATTTCGTTATTGATGTATATGAAGGTCCCACGGAGACGTAGAGGCCATCTCGCCAGGTATGTTGTCAAATATTACCGCCGATATGTTTGGTTGGGTTAGGTTAGTTTATATTACGTTATAGATGTATATAAAGGTCCCACGGAGACGGAGAAGCCAACTCGCCTGGAATGTTGTCAAATATTACCACCGAGATGTTAGGTTGGGGTAGGTTAGGTTATATTACGTTATTGATGTATATAAAGGTCCCACGGAAACGTAGAGGCCAACTCGACAGGAATGTTGTCAAATGTTACCGCCGAGATGTTAGGTTGGGTCCGGTTATGTTATATTACGTTATTGATGTATATAAAGGTCCCACGGAGGCGGAGAAGCCAACTCGCCAGGAATGTTCTCAAATATTACTGCCGAGATGTCAGGTTGGGTTAGGTTACGTTATATTACGTTATTGATGTATATGAAGGTCAACCGGAGACGTAGAGGCCAACAAGCCAGGAATGTGGTCAAATATTACCGCCGAGATGTTAGATTGGGATAGACTAGCTTATATTATGTTATTGATGTATATAAAGGTCCCACGGAGACGTAGAGGCCAACTGGCCAGGAATGTTGTCAAATATTACCGCCGAGATGATAGGTAGGGTTAGGTTAGGTTATAATACGTTATTGATGTATATGAAGGTCAAACGGAGACGTAGAGGCCAACTCGCCAGGAATGATGTCAAATATTACCGCCGAGATGTTAGATTGGTTTAGGTTGGGTTATATTACGTTATTGATGTATATAAATGTCCCACGGAGACGTAGATGCCAACTCGCCAGGAATGTTTTCAAATATTACCGCCGAGATGTTAGGTTGGGTTAGGTTAGGTTATATTACGTTATGGATGTATATAAAGGTCCCATGGAGACGGAGAAGCCAACTCGCCTGGAATGTTGTCAAATATTATCACCGAGATGTTAGGTTGGGGTAGGTTAGGTTATATTACGTTATTGATGTATATAAAGGTCCCACGGAAACGTAGAGGCCAACAAGCCAGGAATGTCGTCAAATATTACCGCCGAGATGTTAGATTGGGTTAGGCTAGCTTATATTATGTTATTGATGTATATAATGGCCCCACGGAGACGTAGAGGCCAACAAGCCAGGAATGTGGTCAAATATTACCGCCGAGATGTTAGATTGGGATAGACTAGCTTATATTATGTTATTGATGTATATAAAGGTCCCACGGAGACGTAGAGGCCAACTGGCCAGGAATGTTGTCAAATATTACCGCCGAGATGATAGGTAGGGTTAGGTTAGGTTATAATACGTTATTGATGTATATGAAGGTCAAACGGAGACGTAGAGGCCAACTCGCCAGGAATGATGTCAAATATTACCGCCGAGATGTTAGGTTGGGTTAGGTTAGGTTATATTACGTTATTGAAGTATATAAAGGTCCCACGGAGACGTAGAGGGCAACAAGCCAGGAATGTGGTCAAATATTACCGCCGAGATGTTAGGTTGGGTTAGGTTAGGTTATATTACGTTATTGATGTATACAAAAGTCCCACGGAGACGTAGGGGCCAACAAGAGAGGACTGTGGTCAAATATTACCGCCGAGATGTTAGGTTGGGTTAGGCTAGGTTATATTACGTTATTGATGTATATAAAGGTCCCACGGAGACGTAGAGACCAACTCGCCAGGAATGTTGTCAAATATTACTGCCGAGATGTCAGGTTGGGTTAGGTTAGGTTATATTACGTTATTGATGTATACAAAGGTCCCACTGAGACGTAGAGGCCAACAAGCCAGGAATGTCGTCAAATATTACCGCCGAGATGTTAGATTGGGTTAGGCTAGCTTATATTATGTTATTGATGTATATAATGGCCCCACGGAGACGTAGAGGCCAACAAGCCAGGAATGTGGTCAAATATTACCGCCGAGATGTTAGATTGGGATAGACTAGCTTATATTATGTTATTGATGTATATAAAGGTCCCACGGAGACGTAGAGGCCAACTGGCCAGGAATGTTGTCAAATATTACCGCCGAGATGATAGGTAGGGTTAGGTTAGGTTATAATACGTTATTGATGTATATGAAGGTCAAACGGAGACGTAGAGGCCAACTCGCCAGGAATGATGTCAAATATTACCGCCGAGATGTTAGATTGGTTTAGGTTGGGTTATATTACGTTATTGATGTATATAAATGTCCCACGGAGACGTAGATGCCAACTCGCCAGGAATGTTTTCAAATATTACCGCCGAGATGTTAGGTTGGGTTAGGTTAGGTTATATTACGTTATGGATGTATATAAAGGTCCCATGGAGACGGAGAAGCCAACTCGCCTGGAATGTTGTCAAATATTATCACCGAGATGTTAGGTTGGGGTAGGTTAGGTTATATTACGTTATTGATGTATATAAAGGTCCCACGGAAACGTAGAGGCCAACTCGACAGGAATGTTGTCAAATGTTACCGCCGAGATGTTAGGTTGGGTTAGGTTAGGTTATATTACGTTATTGATGTATATGAAGGCCCCACGGAGACGGAGAAGCCAACTCGCCAGGAATGTTGTCAAATATTACCGCCGAGATGATAGGTTGGGTTAGGTTAGGTTATATTACGGTATTGATGTATATAAAGGTCCCACGGAGACGTAGAGGCCAACTCGCCAGGTATGTTGTCAAATATTACCGCCGAGATGTTTGGTTGGGTTAGGTTAGGTTATATTACGTTATTGATGTATATAAATGTCCCACGGAGACGGAGAAGCCAACTCGCCAGGAATGTTGTCAAATATTTCCGCCGAGATGTTAGGTTGGGTTAAGTTAGGTTATATTACGTGATTGATGTATATAAAGGTCCCACGGAGACGGAGAAGCCAACAAGACAGGAATGTGGTCAAATACTACCGCCGAGATGTTAGGTTGCGGTAGGTTAGCTTATATTACGTTATTGATGTATATAAAGGTCCCACGGAGACGTAGAGGCCAACTCGACAGGAATGTTGTCAAATGTTACCGCCGAGATGTTAGGTTGGGTTAAGTTAGGTTATATTACGTGATTGATGTATATAAAGGTCCCACGGAGACGGAGAAGCCAACTCGCCAGGAATGTTGTCAAATATTACCGCCGAGATGTTAGGTTGGGTTAGGTTAAGTTATATTACGTTATTGATGTATATAAAGGTCCCACGGAGAGGTAGAGGCAAACTCGTCAGGAATGTTGTCAAATATTACCGCCGAGATGATAGGTTGGGTTAGGTTACGTTATATTACGTTATTGATGTATATGAAGGTCAACCGGAGACGTAGAGGCCAACAAGCCAGGAATGTGGTCAAATATTACCGCCGAGATGTTAGATTGGGATAGACTAGCTTATATTATGTTATTGATGTATATAAAGGTCCCACGGAGACGTAGAGGCCAACTGGCCAGGAATGTTGTCAAATATTACCGCCGAGATGATAGGTAGGGTTAGGTTAGGTTATAATACGTTATTGATGTATATGAAGGTCAAACGGAGACGTAGAGGCCAACTCGCCAGGAATGATGTCAAATATTACCGCCGAGATGTTAGATTGGTTTAGGTTGGGTTATATTACGTTATTGATGTATATAAATGTCCCACGGAGACGTAGATGCCAACTCGCCAGGAATGTTTTCAAATATTACCGCCGAGATGTTAGGTTGGGTTAGGTTAGGTTATATTACGTTATGGATGTATATAAAGGTCCCATGGAGACGGAGAAGCCAACTCGCCTGGAATGTTGTCAAATATTATCACCGAGATGTTAGGTTGGGGTAGGTTAGGTTATATTACGTTATTGATGTATATAAAGGTCCCACGGAAACGTAGAGGCCAACAAGCCAGGAATGTCGTCAAATATTACCGCCGAGATGTTAGATTGGGTTAGGCTAGCTTATATTATGTTATTGATGTATATAATGGCCCCACGGAGACGTAGAGGCCAACAAGCCAGGAATGTGGTCAAATATTACCGCCGAGATGTTAGATTGGGATAGACTAGCTTATATTATGTTATTGATGTATATAAAGGTCCCACGGAGACGTAGAGGCCAACTGGCCAGGAATGTTGTCAAATATTACCGCCGAGATGATAGGTAGGGTTAGGTTAGGTTATAATACGTTATTGATGTATATGAAGGTCAAACGGAGACGTAGAGGCCAACTCGCCAGGAATGATGTCAAATATTACCGCCGAGATGTTAGGTTGGGTTAGGTTAGGTTATATTACGTTATTGAAGTATATAAAGGTCCCACGGAGACGTAGAGGGCAACAAGCCAGGAATGTGGTCAAATATTACCGCCGAGATGTTAGGTTGGGTTAGGTTAGGTTATATTACGTTATTGATGTATACAAAAGTCCCACGGAGACGTAGGGGCCAACAAGAGAGGACTGTGGTCAAATATTACCGCCGAGATGTTAGGTTGGGTTAGGCTAGGTTATATTACGTTATTGATGTATATAAAGGTCCCACGGAGACGTAGAGACCAACTCGCCAGGAATGTTGTCAAATATTACTGCCGAGATGTCAGGTTGGGTTAGGTTAGGTTATATTACGTTATTGATGTATACAAAGGTCCCACTGAGACGTAGAGGCCAACAAGCCAGGAATGTCGTCAAATATTACCGCCGAGATGTTAGATTGGGTTAGGCTAGCTTATATTATGTTATTGATGTATATAATGGCCCCACGGAGACGTAGAGGCCAACAAGCCAGGAATGTGGTCAAATATTACCGCCGAGATGTTAGATTGGGATAGACTAGCTTATATTATGTTATTGATGTATATAAAGGTCCCACGGAGACGTAGAGGCCAACTGGCCAGGAATGTTGTCAAATATTACCGCCGAGATGATAGGTAGGGTTAGGTTAGGTTATATTACGTTATTGATGTATATGAAGGCCCCACGGAGACGGAGAAGCCAACTCGCCAGGAATGTTGTCAAATATTACCGCCGAGATGATAGGTTGGGTTAGGTTAGGTTATATTACGGTATTGATGTATATAAAGGTCCCACGGAGACGTAGAGGCCAACTCGCCAGGTATGTTGTCAAATATTACCGCCGAGATGTTTGGTTGGGTTAGGTTAGGTTATATTACGTTATTGATGTATATAAATGTCCCACGGAGACGGAGAAGCCAACTCGCCAGGAATGTTGTCAAATATTTCCGCCGAGATGTTAGGTTGGGTTAGGTTAGGTTATATTACGTTATTGATGTATATGAAGGCCCCACGGAGACGGAGAAGCCAACTCGCCAGGAATGTTGTCAAATATTACCGCCGATATGTTAGCTTGGGTTAGGTTAGGTTATATTACGTTATTGATGTATATAAAGGTCCCACGGAGACGTAGAGGCCAACAAGACATGAATGTGGTCAAATACTACCGCCGAGATGTTAGGTTGCGGTAGGTTAGCTTATATTACGTTATTGATGTATATAAAGGTCCCACGGAGACGTAGAGGCCAACTCGACAGGAATGTTGTCAAATGTTACCGCCGAGATGTTAGGTTGGGTTAAGTTAGGTTATATTACGTGATTGATGTATATAAAGGTCCCACGGAGACGGAGAAGCCAACTCGCCAGGAATGTTGTCAAATATTACCGCCGAGATGTTAGGTTGGGTTAGGTTAAGTTATATTACGTTATTGATGTATATAAAGGTCCCACGGAGAGGTAGAGGCAAACTCGTCAGGAATGTTGTCAAATATTACCGCCGAGATGATAGGTTGGGTTAGGTTACGTTATATTACGTTATTGATGTATATGAAGGTCAACCGGAGACGTAGAGGCCAACTCGCTAGGAATGATGTCAAGTATTACCGCCGAGATATTAGATTGGGTTAGGTTAGGTTATATTACGTTATTGAAGTATATAAAGGTCCCACGGAGACGTAGAGGCCAACAAGCCAGGAATGTGGTTAAATATTACCGCCGAGATGTTAGGTTGGGTTAGGTTAGTTTATATTACGTGATTGATGTATATAAAGGTCCCACGGAGACGAAGAGGCCAACTCGCCAGGTATGTTTTCAAATATTACCGCCGAGATGTTAGATTGGTTTAGGTTAGGTTACATTACGTTATTGAAGTATATAAAGGTCCCACGGAGACGTAGAAGCCAACAAACCAGGAATGTTGTCAAATGTTACCGCCGAGATGACAGGTTAGGTTAGGTTAGGTTATATTTCGTTATTGATGTATATCAAGATCCCACGGAGACGAAGAGGCCAACTCGACAGGAATGTTGTCAAATGTTACCGCCGAGATGATAGGTTAGGTTAGGTTAGGTTATATTTCGTTATTGATGTATATGAAGGTCCCACGGAGACGTAGAGGCCATCTCGCCAGGTATGTTGTCAAATATTACCGCCGATATGTTTGGTTGGGTTAGGTTAGTTTATATTACGTTATAGATGTATATAAAGGTCCCACGGAGACGGAGAAGCCAACTCGCCTGGAATGTTGTCAAATATTACCACCGAGATGTTAGGTTGGGGTAGGTTAGGTTATATTACGTTATTGATGTATATAAAGGTCCCACGGAAACGTAGAGGCCAACTCGACAGGAATGTTGTCAAATGTTACCGCCGAGATGTTAGGTTGGGTTAGGTTAAGTTATATTACGTTAGTGATGTATATAAAGGTCCCACGGAGACGTAGAGGCCAACAAGACAGGAATGTGGTCAAATATTACCGCCGAGGTGTTAGATTGGGTTAGGCTAGCTTATATTATGTTATTGATGTACATAAAGTTCCCACGGAGACGTAGAGGCCAACTCGCCAGGAATGTTGTCAAATATTACCGCCGAGATTTTAGGTTGGTTTAGGATAGGTTATATTACGTTATTGATGTATATAAAGGTCCCACGGAGACGGAGGAGCCAACTCGCCAGGTATGTTGTCAAATATTACCGCCGAGATGTTTGGTTGGGTTAGGTTAGGTTATATAACGTTATTGATGTATATGAAGGTCCCACGGAGACGTAGAGGCCAACTCGCCAGGAATGTTGTCAAATATTACCGCCGAGATGTTAGATTGGGTTAGGTTAGGTTATATTACGTTATTGATGTATATAAAGGTCCCACGGAAGCGTAGAGGCCAACTCGACAGGAATGTTGTCAAATGTTACCGCCGAGATGTTAGGTTGGGTTAGGTTAAGTTATATTACGTTAGTGATGTATATAAAGGTCCCACGGAGACGGAGAAGCCAACTCGCCAGGAATGTTGTCAAATATTACCGCCGAGATTTTAGGTTGGTTGAGGATAGGTTATATTACGTTATTGATGTATATAAAGGTCCCACGGAGACGGAGGAGCCAACTCGCCAGGAATGTTGTCAAATGTTACCGCCGAGATGATAGGTTAGGTTAGGTTAGGTTATATTTCGTTATTGATGTATATGAAGGTACCACGGAGACGTAGAGGCCAACTCGCCAGGTATGTTGTCAAATATTACCGCCGAGATGTTTGGTTGGGTTAGGTTAGGTTATATAACGTTATTGATGTATATGAAGGTCCCACGGAGACGTAGAGGCCAACTCGCCAGGAATGTTGTCAAATGTTACCGCCGAGATGTTAGGTTGGGTTAGGTAATGTTATATTACGTTATTGATGTATATAAAGGTCCCACGGAGGCGAAGAAGCCAACTCGCCAGGAATGTTCTCAAATATTACTGCCGAGATGTTAGGTTGGGTTAGGTTAGGTTACATTACGTTATTGATGTATATAAAGTTCCCACGGACACGGAGAAGCCAACTCGCCAGGAATGTTGTCAAATATTACCACCGAGATGTTAGGTTGGGTTAGGTTAGGTTATATTACGTTATTGATGTATATAAAGGTCCCACGGAGACGTAGAGACCAACTCGCCAGGAATGTTGTCAAATATTACCGCTGAGATGTTAGGTTGGGTTAGGTTATGTTATATTACGTTGTTGATGTATATAAAGGTCCCACGGAGACGTAGAGGCCAACCCGCCAGGTATGTTGTCAAATGTTACCGCCGAGATGTTAGGTTGGGTTCGGTTATGTTATATTACGTTATTGATGTATATAAAGGTCCCACGGAGGCGGAGAAGCCAACTCGCCAGGAATGTTCTCAAATATTACTGCCGAGATGTCAGGTTGGGTTAGGTTAGGTTATATTACGTTATTGATGTATAAAAAGGTCCCACTGAGACGTAGAGGCCAACTCGCCAGGTATGTTGTCAAATGTTACCGCCGAGATGTTAGGTTGGGTTAGGTAATGTTATATTACGTTATTGATGTATATAAAGGTTCCACGGAGGCGAAGAAGCCAACTCGCCAGGAATGTTCTCAAATATTACTGCCGAGATGTTAGGTTGGGTTAGGTTAGGTTACATTACGTTATTGATGTATATAAAGTTCCCACGGACACGGATAAGCCAACTCGCCAGGAATGTTGTCAAATATTACCACCGAGATGTTAGGTTGGGTTAGGTTAGGTTATATTACGTTATTGATGTATATAAAGGTCCCACGGAGACGTAGAGACCAACTCGCCAGGAATGTTGTCAAATATTACTGCCGAGATGTCAGGTTGGGTTAGGTTAGGTTATATTACGTTATTGATGTATACAAAGGTCCCACTGACACGTAGAGGCCAACAAGCCAGGAATGTCGTCAAATATTACCGCCGAGATGTTAGATTGGGTTAGGCTAGCTTATATTATGTTATTGATGTATATAATGGCCCCACGGAGACGTAGAGGCCAACAAGCCAGGAATGTGGTCAAATATTACCGCCGAGATGTTAGATTGGGATAGACTAGCTTATATTATGTTATTGATGTATATAAAGGTCCCACGGAGACGTAGAGGCCAACTGGCCAGGAATGTTGTCAAATATTACCGCCGAGATGATAGGTAGGGTTAGGTTAGGTTATAATACGTTATTGATGTATATGAAGGTCAAACGGAGACGTAGAGGCCAACTCGCCAGGAATGATGTCAAATATTACCGCCGAGATGTTAGGTTGGGTTAGGTTAGGTTATATTACGTTATTGATGTATACAAAGGTCCCACGGAGACGTAGAGGCCCACTCGCCAGGTAAGTTTTCAAATATTACCGCCGAGATATTAGGTTGGATTAGGTTAGGTTAGATTACGTTATTGATGTATATAAAGGTCCCACGGAGACGTAGAGGCCAACAAGCCAGGAATGTGGTCAAATATTATCGCCGAGATGTTAGGATGGGTTAGGTTAGGTTATACTACGTTATTGATGTATATCAAGACCCCACGGAGACGTAGAGGTCAACTCGCCAGGAATGTTCTCAAATGTTACCGCCGAGATGATAGGTTAGGTTAGGTTAGGTTATATTTCGTTATTGATGTATATGAAGGTCCCACGGAGACGTAGATGGCAACTAGCCAGGTATGTTGTCAAATATTACCGCCGAGATGTTAGGTTGGGTTACGTAAGCGTATATTACGTTATTGATGTATATGAAGGCCCCACGAGACGGGGAAGCCAACTCGCCAGGAATGTTGTCAAATATTACCGCCGAGATGTTAGCTTGGTTTAGGTTAGGTTATATTACGTTATTGATGTATATAAAGGTCCCAAGGAGACGTACGGCCAACTCGCCAGGAATGTTGTCAAATATTACCGCCGAGATGTTAGATTGGTTTAGGTTAGGTTACATTACGTTATTGAAGTATATAAAGGTCCCACGGAGACGTAGAAGCCAACAAACCAGGAATGTTGTCAAATGTTACCGCCGAGATGACAGGTTAGGTTAGGTTAGGTTATATTTCGTTATTGATGTATATCAAGATCCCACGGAGACGAAGAGGCCAACTCGACAGGAATGTTGTCAAATGTTACCGCCGAGATGATAGGTTAGGTTAGGTTAGGTTATATTTCGTTATTGATGTATATGAAGGTCCCACGGAGACGTAGAGGCCATCTCGCCAGGTATGTTGTCAAATATTACCGCCGATATGTTTGGTTGGGTTAGGTTAGTTTATATTACGTTATTGATGTATATGAAGGTCCCACGGAGACGGAAAAGGCAACTCGCCAGGAATGTTGTCAAATATTACCGCCGCGATGTTAGGTTGGGGTAGGTTAGGTTATATTACGTTATTGATGTATATAAATGTCCCACGGAGACGTAGAGGCCAACAAGCCAGGAATGTGGTCAAATATTATCGCCGAGATGTTAGGTTGGGTTAGGTTAGGTTATATTACGTTATTGATGTATATAAATGTCCCACGGAGACGTAGAGGCCAACAAGGCAGGAATGTTTTCAAATATTACCGCCGAGATATTAGGTTGGCTTAGGTTAGGTTATATTACGTTATAGATGTATATAAAGGTCCCACGGAGACGGAGAAGCCAACTCGCCTGGAATGTTGTCAAATATTACCACCGAGATGTTAGGTTGGGGTAGGTTAGGTTATATTACGTTATTGATGTATATAAAGGTCCCACGGAAACGTAGAGGCCAACTCGACAGGAATGTTGTCAAATGTTACCGCCGAGATGTTAGGTTGGGTTAGGTTAAGTTATATTACGTTAGTGATGTATATAAAGGTCCCACGGAGACGTAGAGGCCAACAAGACAGGAATGTGGTCAAATATTACCGCCGAGATGTTAGATTGGGTTAGGCTAGCTTATATTATGTTATTGATGTACATAAAGTTCCCAACGGAGACGTAGAGGCCAACTCGCCAGGAATGTTGTCAAATATTACCGCCGAGATTTTAGGTTGGTTTAGGATAGGTTATATTACGTTATTGATGTATATAAAGGTCCCACGGAGACGTAGAAGCCAACAAACCAGGAATGTTGTCAAATGTTACCGCCGAGATGACAGGTTAGGTTAGGTTAGGTTATATTTCGTTATTGATGTATATCAAGATCCCACGGAGACGAAGAGGCCAACTCGACAGGAATGTTGTCAAATGTTACCGCCGAGATGATAGGTTAGGTTAGGTTAGGTTATATTTCGTTATTGATGTATATGAAGGTCCCACGGAGACGTAGAGGCCATCTCGCCAGGTATGTTGTCAAATATTACCGCCGGTATGTTTGGTTGGGTTAGGTTAGTTTATATTACGTTATAGATGTATATAAAGGTCCCACGGAGACGGAGAAGCCAACTCGCCTGGAATGTTGTCAAATATTACCGCCGAGATTTTAGGTTGGTTGAGGATAGGTTATATTACGTTATTGATGTATATAAAGGTCCCACGGAGACGGAGGAGCCAACTCGCCAGGAATGTTGTCAAATGTTACCGCCGAGATGATAGGTTAGGTTAGGTTAGGTTATATTTCGTTATTGATGTATATGAAGGTACCACGGAGACGTAGAGGCCAACTCGCCAGGTATGTTGTCAAATATTACCGCCGAGATGTTTGGTTGGGTTAGGTTAGGTTATATAACGTTATTGATGTATATGAAGGTCCCACGGAGACGTAGAGGCCAACTCGCCAGGAATGTTGTCAAATATTACCGCCGAGATGTTAGATTGGGTTAGGTTAGGTTATATTACGTTATTGATGTATATAAATGTCCCACGGATACGTAGAGGCCAACTCGCCAGATATGTTGTCAAATATTACCGCCGAGATGTTTGGTTGGGTTAGGTTAGGTTATATAACGTTATTGATGTATATGAAGGTCCCACGGAGACGTAGAGGCCAACTCGCCAGGAATGTTGTCAAATGTTACCGCCGAGATGTTAGGTTGGGTTAGGTAATGTTATATTACGTTATTGATGTATATAAAGGTCCCACGGAGGCGAAGAAGCCAACTCGCCAGGAATGTTCTCAAATATTACTGCCGAGATGTTAGGTTGGGTTAGGTTAGGTTACATTACGTTATTGATGTATATAAAGTTCCCACGGACACGGAGAAGCCAACTCGCCAGGAATGCTGTCAAATATTACCACCGAGATGTTAGGTTGGGTTAGGTTAGGTTATATTACGTTATTGATGTATATAAAGGTCCCACGGAGACGTAGAGACCAACTCGCCAGGAATGTTGTCAAATATTACCGCTGAGATGTTAGGTTGGGTTAGGTTATGTTATATTACGTTGTTGATGTATATAAAGGTCCCACGGAGACGTAGAGGCCAACCCGCCAGGTATGTTGTCAAATGTTACCGCCGAGATGTTAGGTTGGGTTCGGTTATGTTATATTACGTTATTGATGTATATAAAGGTCCCACGGAGGCGGAGAAGCCAACTCGCCAGGAATGTTCTCAAATATTACTGCCGAGATGTCAGGTTGGGTTAGGTTAGGTTATATTACGTTATTGATGTATAAAAAGGTCCCACTGAGACGTAGAGGCCAACTCGCCAGGTATGTTGTCAAATGTTACCGCCGAGATGTTAGGTTGGGTTAGGTAATGTTATATTACGTTATTGATGTATATAAAGGTTCCACGGAGGCGAAGAAGCCAACTCGCCAGGAATGTTCTCAAATATTACTGCCGAGATGTTAGGTTGGGTTAGGTTAGGTTACATTACGTTATTGATGTATATAAAGTTCCCACGGACACGGAGAAGCCAACTCGCCAGGAATGTTGTCAAATATTACCACCGAGATGTTAGGTTGGGTTAGGTTAGGTTATATTACGTTATTGATGTATATAAAGGTCCCACGGAGACGTAGAGACCAACTCGCCAGGAATGTTGTCAAATATTACTGCCGAGATGTCAGGTTGGGTTAGGTTAGGTTATATTACGTTATTGATGTATACAAAGGTCCCACTGAGATGTAGAGGCCAACAAGCCAGGAATGTCGTCAAATATTACCGCCGAGATGTTAGATTGGGTTAGGCTAGCTTATATTATGTTATTGATGTATATAATGGCCCCACGGAGACGTAGAGGCCAACAAGCCAGGAATGTGGTCAAATATTACCGCCGAGATGTTAGATTGGGATAGACTAGCTTATATTATGTTATTGATGTATATAAAGGTCCCACGGAGACGTAGAGGCCAACTGGCCAGGAATGTTGTCAAATATTACCGCCGAGATGATAGGTAGGGTTAGGTTAGGTTATAATACGTTATTGATGTATATGAAGGTCAAACGGAGACGTAGAGGCCAACTCGCCAGGAATGATGTCAAATATTACCGCCGAGATGTTAGGTTGGGTTAGGTTAGGTTATATTACGTTATTGATGTATACAAAGGTCCCACGGAGACGTAGAGGCCCACTCGCCAGGTAAGTTTTCAAATATTACCGCCGAGATATTAGGTTGGATTAGGTTAGGTTAGATTACGTTATTGATGTATATAAAGGTCCCACGGAGACGTAGAGGCCAACAAGCCAGGAATGTGGTCAAATATTATCGCCGAGATGTTAGGATGGGTTAGGTTAGGTTATATTACGTTATTGATGTATATCAAGACCCCACGGAGACGTAGAGGTCAACTCGCCAGGAATGTTCTCAAATGTTACCGCCGAGATGATAGGTTAGGTTAGGTTAGGTTATATTTCGTTATTGATGTATATGAAGGTCCCACGGAGACGTAGATGGCAACTAGCCAGGTATGTTGTCAAATATTACCGCCGAGATGTTAGGTTGGGTTACGTAAGCGTATATTACGTTATTGATGTATATGAAGGCCCCACGAGACGGGGAAGCCAACTCGCCAGGAATGTTGTCAAATATTACCGCCGAGATGTTAGCTTGGTTTAGGTTAGGTTATATTACGTTATTGATGTATATAAAGGTCCCAAGGAGACGTACGGCCAACTCGCCAGGAATGTTGTCAAATATTACCGCCGAGATGTTAGATTGGTTTAGGTTAGGTTACATTACGTTATTGAAGTATATAAAGGTCCCACGGAGACGTAGAAGCCAACAAACCAGGAATGTTGTCAAATGTTACCGCCGAGATGACAGGTTAGGTTAGGTTAGGTTATATTTCGTTATTGATGTATATCAAGATCCCACGGAGACGAAGAGGCCAACTCGACAGGAATGTTGTCAAATGTTACCGCCGAGATGATAGGTTAGGTTAGGTTAGGTTATATTTCGTTATTGATGTATATGAAGGTCCCACGGAGACGTAGAGGCCATCTCGCCAGGTATGTTGTCAAATATTACCGCCGATATGTTTGGTTGGGTTAGGTTAGTTTATATTACGTTATTGATGTATATGAAGGTCCCACGGAGACGGAAAAGGCAACTCGCCAGGAATGTTGTCAAATATTACCGCCGCGATGTTAGGTTGGGGTAGGTTAGGTTATATTACGTTATTGATGTATATAAATGTCCCACGGAGACGTAGAGGCCAACAAGCCAGGAATGTGGTCAAATATTATCGCCGAGATGTTAGGTTGGGTTAGGTTAGGTTATATTACGTTATTGATGTATATAAATGTCCCACGGAGACGTAGAGGCCAACAAGGCAGGAATGTTTTCAAATATTACCGCCGAGATATTAGGTTGGCTTAGGTTAGGTTATATTACGTTATAGATGTATATAAAGGTCCCACGGAGACGGAGAAGCCAACTCGCCTGGAATGTTGTCAAATATTACCACCGAGATGTTAGGTTGGGGTAGGTTAGGTTATATTACGTTATTGATGTATATAAAGGTCCCACGGAAACGTAGAGGCCAACTCGACAGGAATGTTGTCAAATGTTACCGCCGAGATGTTAGGTTGGGTTAGGTTAAGTTATATTACGTTAGTGATGTATATAAAGGTCCCACGGAGACGTAGAGGCCAACAAGACAGGAATGTGGTCAAATATTACCGCCGAGATGTTAGATTGGGTTAGGCTAGCTTATATTATGTTATTGATGTACATAAAGTTCCCAACGGAGACGTAGAGGCCAACTCGCCAGGAATGTTGTCAAATATTACCGCCGAGATTTTAGGTTGGTTTAGGATAGGTTATATTACGTTATTGATGTATATAAAGGTCCCACGGAGACGTAGAAGCCAACAAACCAGGAATGTTGTCAAATGTTACCGCCGAGATGACAGGTTAGGTTAGGTTAGGTTATATTTCGTTATTGATGTATATCAAGATCCCACGGAGACGAAGAGGCCAACTCGACAGGAATGTTGTCAAATGTTACCGCCGAGATGATAGGTTAGGTTAGGTTAGGTTATATTTCGTTATTGATGTATATGAAGGTCCCACGGAGACGTAGAGGCCATCTCGCCAGGTATGTTGTCAAATATTACCGCCGATATGTTTGGTTGGGTTAGGTTAGTTTATATTACGTTATAGATGTATATAAAGGTCCCACGGAGACGGAGAAGCCAACTCGCCTGGAATGTTGTCAAATATTACCGCCGAGATTTTAGGTTGGTTGAGGATAGGTTATATTACGTTATTGATGTATATAAAGGTCCCACGGAGACGGAGGAGCCAACTCGCCAGGAATGTTGTCAAATGTTACCGCCGAGATGATAGGTTAGGTTAGGTTAGGTTATATTTCGTTATTGATGTATATGAAGGTACCACGGAGACGTAGAGGCCAACTCGCCAGGTATGTTGTCAAATATTACCGCCGAGATGTTTGGTTGGGTTAGGTTAGGTTATATAACGTTATTGATGTATATGAAGGTCCCACGGAGACGTAGAGGCCAACTCGCCAGGAATGTTGTCAAATATTACCGCCGAGATGTTAGATTGGGTTAGGTTAGGTTATATTACGTTATTGATGTATATAAATGTCCCACGGATACGTAGAGGCCAACTCGCCAGATATGTTGTCAAATATTACCGCCGAGATGTTTGGTTGGGTTAGGTTAGGTTATATAACGTTATTGATGTATATGAAGGTCCCACGGAGACGTAGAGGCCAACTCGCCAGGAATGTTGTCAAATGTTACCGCCGAGATGTTAGGTTGGGTTAGGTAATGTTATATTACGTTATTGATGTATATAAAGGTCCCACGGAGGCGAAGAAGCCAACTCGCCAGGAATGTTCTCAAATATTACTGCCGAGATGTTAGGTTGGGTTAGGTTAGGTTACATTACGTTATTGATGTATATAAAGTTCCCACGGACACGGAGAAGCCAACTCGCCAGGAATGTTGTCAAATATTACCACCGAGATGTTAGGTTGGGTTAGGTTAGGTTATATTACGTTATTGATGTATATAAAGGTCCCACGGAGACGTAGAGACCAACTCGCCAGGAATGTTGTCAAATATTACCGCTGAGATGTTAGGTTGGGTTAGGTTATGTTATATTACGTTGTTGATGTATATAAAGGTCCCACGGAGACGTAGAGGCCAACCCGCCAGGTATGTTGTCAAATGTTACCGCCGAGATGTTAGGTTGGGTTCGGTTATGTTATATTACGTTATTGATGTATATAAAGGTCCCACGGAGGCGGAGAAGCCAACTCGCCAGGAATGTTCTCAAATATTACTGCCGAGATGTCAGGTTGGGTTAGGTTAGGTTATATTACGTTATTGATGTATAAAAAGGTCCCACTGAGACGTAGAGGCCAACTCGCCAGGTATGTTGTCAAATGTTACCGCCGAGATGTTAGGTTGGGTTAGGTAATGTTATATTACGTTATTGATGTATATAAAGGTTCCACGGAGGCGAAGAAGCCAACTCGCCAGGAATGTTCTCAAATATTACTGCCGAGATGTTAGGTTGGGTTAGGTTAGGTTACATTACGTTATTGATGTATATAAAGTTCCCACGGACACGGAGAAGCCAACTCGCCAGGAATGTTGTCAAATATTACCACCGAAATGTTAGGTTGGGTTAGGTTAGGTTATATTACGTTATTGATGTATATAAAGGTCCCACGGAGACGTAGAGACCAACTCGCCAGGAATGTTGTCAAATATTACTGCCGAGATGTCAGGTTGGGTTAGGTTAGGTTATATTACGTTATTGATGTATACAAAGGTCCCACTGAGATGTAGAGGCCAACAAGCCAGGAATGTCGTCAAATATTACCGCCGAGATGTTAGATTGGGTTAGGCTAGCTTATATTATGTTATTGATGTATATAATGGCCCCACGGAGACGTAGAGGCCAACAAGCCAGGAATGTGGTCAAATATTACCGCCGAGATGTTAGATTGGGATAGACTAGCTTATATTATGTTATTGATGTATATAAAGGTCCCACGGAGACGTAGAGGCCAACTGGCCAGGAATGTTGTCAAATATTACCGCCGAGATGATAGGTAGGGTTAGGTTAGGTTATAATACGTTATTGATGTATATGAAGGTCAAACGGAGACGTAGAGGCCAACTCGCCAGGAATGATGTCAAATATTACCGCCGAGATGTTAGGTTGGGTTAGGTTAGGTTATATTACGTTATTGATGTATACAATGGTCCCACGGAGACGTAGAGGCCCACTCGCCAGGTAAGTTTTCAAATATTACCGCCGAGATATTAGGTTGGATTAGGTTAGGTTAGATTACGTTATTGATGTATATAAAGGTCCCACGGAGACGTAGAGGCCAACAAGCCAGGAATGTGGTCAAATATTATCGCCGAGATGTTAGGATGGGTTAGGTTAGGTTATATTACGTTATTGATGTATATCAAGACCCCACGGAGACGTAGAGGTCAACTCGCCAGGAATGTTCTCAAATGTTACCGCCGAGATGATAGGTTAGGTTAGGTTAGGTTATATTTCGTTATTGATGTATATGAAGGTCCCACGGAGACGTAGATGGCAACTAGCCAGGTATGTTGTCAAATATTACCGCCGAGATGTTAGGTTGGGTTACGTAAGCGTATATTACGTTATTGATGTATATGAAGGCCCCACGAGACGGGGAAGCCAACTCGCCAGGAATGTTGTCAAATATTACCGCCGAGATGTTAGCTTGGTTTAGGTTAGGTTATATTACGTTATTGATGTATATAAAGGTCCCAAGGAGACGTACGGCCAACTCGCCAGGAATGTTGTCAAATATTACCGCCGAGATGTTAGATTGGTTTAGGTTAGGTTACATTACGTTATTGAAGTATATAAAGGTCCCACGGAGACGTAGAAGCCAACAAACCAGGAATGTTGTCAAATGTTACCGCCGAGATGACAGGTTAGGTTAGGTTAGGTTATATTTCGTTATTGATGTATATCAAGATCCCACGGAGACGAAGAGGCCAACTCGACAGGAATGTTGTCAAATGTTACCGCCGAGATGATAGGTTAGGTTAGGTTAGGTTATATTTCGTTATTGATGTATATGAAGGTCCCACGGAGACGTAGAGGCCATCTCGCCAGGTATGTTGTCAAATATTACCGCCGATATGTTTGGTTGGGTTAGGTTAGTTTATATTACGTTATTGATGTATATGAAGGTCGCACGGAGACGGAAAAGGCAACTCGCCAGGAATGTTGTCAAATATTACCGCCGCGATGTTAGGTTGGGGTAGGTTAGGTTATATTACGTTATTGATGTATATAAATGTCCCACGGAGACGTAGAGGCCAACAAGCCAGGAATGTGGTCAAATATTATCGCCGAGATGTTAGGTTGGGTTAGGTTAGGTTATATTACGTTATTGATGTATATAAATGTCCCACGGAGACGTAGAGGCCAACAAGGCAGGAATGTTTTCAAATATTACCGCCGAGATATTAGGTTGGCTTAGGTTAGGTTATATTACGTTATAGATGTATATAAAGGTCCCACGGAGACGGAGAAGCCAACTCGCCTGGAATGTTGTCAAATATTACCACCGAGATGTTAGGTTGGGGTAGGTTAGGTTATATTACGTTATTGATGTATATAAAGGTCCCACGGAAACGTAGAGGCCAACTCGACAGGAATGTTGTCAAATGTTACCGCCGAGATGTTAGGTTGGGTTAGGTTAAGTTATATTACGTTAGTGATGTATATAAAGGTCCCACGGAGACGTAGAGGCCAACAAGACAGGAATGTGGTCAAATATTACCGCCGAGATGTTAGATTGGGTTAGGCTAGCTTATATTATGTTATTGATGTACATAAAGTTCCCAACGGAGACGTAGAGGCCAACTCGCCAGGAATGTTGTCAAATATTACCGCCGAGATTTTAGGTTGGTTTAGGATAGGTTATATTACGTTATTGATGTATATAAAGGTCCCACGGAGACGGAGGAGCCAACTCGCCAGGTATGTTGTCAAATATTACCGCCGAGATGTTTGGTTGGGTTAGGTTAGGTTATATAACGTTATTGATGTATATGAAGGTCCCACGGAGACGTAGAGGCCAACTCGCCAGGAATGTTGTCAAATATTACCGCCGAGATGTTTGGTTGGGTTAGGTTAGGTTATATAACGTTATTGATGTATATGAAGGTCCCACGGAGACGTAGAGGCCAACTCGCCAGGAATGTTGTCAAATATTACCGCCGAGATGTTAGATTGGGTTAGGTTAGGTTATATTACGTTATTGATGTATATAAATGTCCCACGGATACGTAGAGGCCAACTCGCCAGATATGTTGTCAAATATTACCGCCGAGATGTTTGGTTGGGTTAGGTTAGGTTATATAACGTTATTGATGTATATGAAGGTCCCACGGAGACGTAGAGGCCAACTCGCCAGGAATGTTGTCAAATATTACCGCCGAGATGTTAGATTGGGTTAGGTTGGGTTATATTACGTTATTGATGTATATAAATGTCCCACGGAGACGTAGATGCCAACTCGCCAGGAATGTTTTCAAATATTACCGCCGAGATGTTAGGTTGGGTTAGGTTAGGTTATATTACGTTATGGATGTATATAAAGGTCCCATGGAGACGGAGAAGCCAACTCGCCTGGAATGTTGTCAAATATTATCACCGAGATGTTAGGTTGGGTTAGGTAAAGTTATATTACGTTAGTGATGTATATAAAGGTCCCACGGAGACGTAGAGGCCATCTCGCCAGGTATGTTGTCAAATATTACCGCCGATATGTTTGGTTGGGTTAGGTTAGTTTATATTACGTTATTGATGTATATGAAGGTCCCACGGAGACGGAAAAGGCAACTCGCCAGGAATGTTGTCAAATATTACCGCCGAGATGTTAGGTTGGGTTAGGTTAGGTTATATTACGTTATTGATGTATATAAAGGTCCCACGGAGACGGAGAAGCCAACTCGCCTGGAATGTTGTCAAATATTACCACCGAGATGTTAGGTTGGGGTAGGTTAGGTTATATTACGTTATTGATGTATATAAATGTCCCACGGAGACGTAGAGGCCAACAAGCCAGGAATGTGGTCAAATATTATCGCCGAGATGTTAGGTTGGGTTAGGTTAGGTTATATTACGTTATTGATGTATATAAATGTCCCACGGAGACGTAGCGGCCAACAAGGCAGGAATGTTTTCAAATATTACCGCCGAGATATTAGGTTGGCTTAGGTTAGGTTATATTACGTTATAGATGTATATAAAGGTCCCACGGAGACGGAGAAGCCAACTCGCCTGGAATGTTGTCAAATATTACCACCGAGATGTTAGGTTGGGGTAGGTTAGGTTATATTACGTTATTGACGTATATAAAGGTCCCACGGAGATGGAGAAGCCAACTCGCCAGGAATGCTGTCAAATAGTACCGCTGAGATGTTAGGTTGGGTTAGGTTAGGTTATATTACGTTATTGATGTATATAAAGGTCCCAAGGTTACGTAGAGTTCAACTCGCCAGGAATGGTGTCAAATATTAGCGCCGAGATGATAGGTTGGGTTAGGTTATGTTATATTACGTTATTGATGTATATAAAGGTCCCACGGAGACCTAGAGGCCAACTCGTCAGGAATGTTGTCAAATATTACCGCCGAGATGTTAGGTTGGGTTAGGTTAGGTTATATTACGTTATTGACGTATATAAAGGTCCCACGGAGATGGAGAAGCCAACTCGCCAGGAATGCTGTCAAATAGTACCGCTGAGATGTTAGGTTGGGTTAGGTTAGGTTATATTACGTTATTGATGTATATAAAGGTCCCAAGGTTACGTAGAGTTCAACTCGCCAGGAATGGTGTCAAATATTAGCGCCGAGATGATAGGTTGGGTTAGGTTATGTTATATTACGTTATTGATGTATATAAAGGTCCCACGGAGACGTAGAGGCCAACTCGTCAGGAATGTTGTCAAATATTACCGCCGAGATGATAGGTTGGGTTAGGTTACGTTATATTACGTTATTGATGTATATGAAGGTTAACCGGAGACGTAGAGGCCAACTCGCTAGGAATGATGTCAAATATTACCGCCGAGATATTAGATTGGGTTAGGTTAGGTTATATTACGTTATTGAAGTATATAAAGGTCCCACGGAGACGTAGAGGCCAACAAGCCAGGAATGTGGTCAAATATTACCGCCGAGATGTTAGGTTGGGGTAGGTTAGCTTATATTACGTTATTGATGTATATAAAGGTCCCACGGAGACGTAGAGGCCAACAAGACAGGAATGTGGTCAAATATTACCGCCGACATGTTAGATTGGGTTAGGCTAGCTTATATTACGTGATTGATGTATATAAAGGTCCCACAGAGACGGAGAAGCCAACTCGCCAGGAATGTTGTCAAATATTACCGCCGAGATGTTAGGTTGGGTTAGGTTAGGTTATATTACGTTATTGATGTATATGAAGGCCCCACGGAGACGGAGAAGCCAACTCGCCAGGAATGTTGTCAAATATTACCGCCGAGATGTTAGCTTGGGTTAGGTTAGGTTATATTACGTTATTGATGTATATAAAGGTCCCACGGCGACGTAGAGGCCAACTCGCCAGGAATGTTGTCAAATTTTACCGCCGAGATGTTAGATTGGTTTAGGTTGGGTTATATTACGTTATTGATGTATATAAATGTCCCACGGAGACGTAGATGCCAACTCCTCAGGAATGTTTTCAAATATTACCGCCGAGATGTTAGGTTGGGTTAGGTTAGGTTATATTACGTTATGGATGTATATAAAGGTCCCATGGAGACGGAGAAGCCAACTCGCCTGGAATGTTGTCAAATATTATCACCGAGATGTTAGGTTGGGGTAGGTTAGGTTATATTACGTTATTGATGTATATAAAGGTCCCACGGAAACGTAGAGGCCAACTCGACAGGAATGTTGTCAAATGTTACCGCCGAGATGTTAGGTTGGGTTAGGTAAAGTTATATTACGTTAGTGATGTATATAAAGGTCCCACGGAGACGGAGAAGCCAACTCGCCAGGAATGTTGTCAAATATTACCGCCGAGATGTTAGGTTGGGTTAGGTTAGGTTATATTACGTTATTGATGTATATGAAGGCCCCACGGAGACGGAGAAGCCAACTCGCCAGGAATGTTGTCAAATATTACCGCCGAGATGTTAGCTTGGGTTAGGTTAGGTTATATTACGTTATTGATGTATATAAAGGTCCCACGGCGACGTAGAGGCCAACTCGCCAGGAATGTTGTCAAATATTACCGCCGAGATGTTAGGTTGGGTTAGGTTAGGTTATATTTCGTTATTGATGTATATGAAGGTCCCACGGAGACGGAGAAGCCAACTCGCCAGGAATGTTGTGAAATATTACCGCCGAGATGTTAGGTTGGGTTAGGTTAGGTTATATTACGTTATTGATGTATATAAAGGTCCCACGGTGACGTAGAGTTCAACTCGCCAGGAATGTTGTCAAATATTAGCGCCGAGATGATAGGTTGGGTTAGGTTAGGTTATATTACGGTATTGATGTATATAAAGGTCCCACGGAGACGTAGAGGCCAACTCGCCAGGTATGTTGTCAAATATTACCGCCGAGATGTTTGGTTGGGTTAGGTTAGGTTATATTACGTTATTGATGTATATAAATGTCCCACGGAGACGGAGAAGCCAACTCGCCAGGAATGTTGTCAAATATTTCCGCCGAGATGTTAGATTGGTTTAGGTTGGGTTATATTACGTTATTGATGTATATAAATGTCCCACGGAGACGGAGAAGCCAACTCGCCATGAATGTTGTCAAATATTACCGCCGAGATGTTAGCTTGGGTTAGGTTAGGTTATATTACGTTATGGATGTATATAAAGGTCCCATGGAGACGGAGAAGCCAACTCGCCAGGAATGTTGTCAAATATTACCGCCGAGATATTAGATTGGGTTAGGTTAGGTTATATTACGTTATTGAAGTATATAAAGGTCCCACGGAGACGTAGAGGCCAACAAGCCAGGAATGTGGTCAAATATTACCGCCGAGATGTTAGGTTGGGGTAGGTTAGGTTATATTTCGTTATTGATGTATATGAAGGTCCCACGGAGACGTAGAGGCCAACAAGACAGGAATGTGGTCAAATATTACCGCCGACATGTTAGATTGGGTTAGGTAAAGTTATATTACGTTAGTGATGTATATAAAAGTCCCACAGAGACGGAGAAGCCAACTCGCCAGGAATGTTGTCAAATATTACCGCCGAGATGTTAGGTTGGGTTAGGTTAGGTTATATTACGTTATTGATGTATATGAAGGCCCCACGGAGACGGAGAAGCCAACTCGCCAGGAATGTTGTCAAATATTACCGCCGAGATGTTAGCTTGGGTTAGGTTAGGTTATATTACGTTATTGATGTATATAAAGGTCCCACGGCGACGTAGAGGGCAACTCGCCAGGAATGTTGTCAAATATTACCGCCGAGATGTTAGGTTGGGTTAGGTTAGGTTATATTTCGTTATTGATGTATATGAAGGTCCCACGGAGACGGAGAAGGCAACTCGCCAGGAATGTTGTGAAATATTACCGCCGAGATGTTAGGTTGGGTTAGGTTAGGTTATATTACGTTATTGATGTATATAAAGGTCCCACGGTGACGTAGAGTTCAACTCGCCAGGAATGTTGTCAAATATTAGCGCCGAGATGATAGGTTGGGTTAGGTTAGGTTATATTACGGTATTGATGTATATAAAGGTCCCACGGAGACGTAGAGGCCAACTCGCCAGGAATGTTGTCAAATATTACCGCCGAGATGTTAGATTGGGTTAGGTTAGGTTATATTACGTTATTGATGTATATAAATGTCCCACGGATACGTAGAGGCCAACTCGCCAGGAATGTTGTCAAATATTACCGCCGAGATGTTAGATTGGGTTAGGCTAGCTTATATTACGTGATTGATGTATATAAAGGTCCCACAGAGACGGAGAAGCCAACTCGCCAGGAATGTTGTCAAATATTACCGCCGAGATGTTAGCTTGGGTTAGGTTAGGTTATATTACGTTATTGATGTATATAAAGGTCCCACGGAGACGTAGAGGCCAACAAGACAGGAATGTGGTCAAATACTACCGCCGAGATGTTAGGTTGCGGTAGGTTAGCTTATATTACGTTATTGATGTATATAAAGGTCCCACGGAGACGTAGAGGCCAACTCGACAGGAATGTTGTCAAATGTTACCGCCGAGATGTTAGGTTGGGTTAAGTTAGGTTATATTACGTGATTGATGTATATAAAGGTCCCACGGAGACGGAGAAGCCAACTCGCCAGGAATGCTGTCAAATAGTACCGCTGAGATGTTAGGTTGGGTTAGGTTAGGTTATATTACGTTATTGATGTATATAAAGGTCCCAAGGTTACGTAGAGTTCAACTCGCCAGGAATGGTGTCAAATATTAGCGCCGAGATGATAGGTTGGGTTAGGTTATGTTATATTACGTTATTGATGTATATAAAGGTCCCACGGAGACGTAGAGGCCAACTCGCCAGGTATGTGGTCAAATATTACCGCCGACATGTTAGATTGGGTTAGGCTAGCTTATATTACGTGATTGATGTATATAAAGGTCCCACAGAGACGGAGAAGCCAACTCGCCAGGAATGTTGTCAAATATTACCGCCGAGATGTTAGGTTGGGTTAGGTTAGGTTATATTACGTTATTGATGTATATGAAGGCCCCACGGAGACGGAGAAGCCAACTCGCCAGGAATGTTGTCAAATATTACCGCCGAGATGTTAGCTTGGGTTAGGTTAGGTTATATTACGTTATTGATGTATATAAAGGTCCCACGGCGACGTAGAGGCCAACTCGCCAGGAATGTTGTCAAATTTTACCGCCGAGATGTTAGATTGGTTTAGGTTGGGTTATATTACGTTATTGATGTATATAAATGTCCCACGGAGACGTAGATGCCAACTCCTCAGGAATGTTTTCAAATATTACCGCCGAGATGTTAGGTTGGGTTAGGTTAGGTTATATTACGTTATGGATGTATATAAAGGTCCCATGGAGACGGAGAAGCCAACTCGCCTGGAATGTTGTCAAATATTATCACCGAGATGTTAGGTTGGGGTAGGTTAGGTTATATTACGTTATTGATGTATATAAAGGTCCCACGGAAACGTAGAGGCCAACTCGACAGGAATGTTGTCAAATGTTACCGCCGAGATGTTAGGTTGGGTTAGGTAAAGTTATATTACGTTAGTGATGTATATAAAGGTCCCACGGAGACGGAGAAGCCAACTCGCCAGGAATGTTGTCAAATATTACCGCCGAGATGTTAGGTTGGGTTAGGTTAGGTTATATTACGTTATTGATGTATATGAAGGCCCCACGGAGACGGAGAAGCCAACTCGCCAGGAATGTTGTCAAATATTACCGCCGAGATGTTAGCTTGGGTTAGGTTAGGTTATATTACGTTATTGATGTATATAAAGGTCCCACGGCGACGTAGAGGCCAACTCGCCAGGAATGTTGTCAAATATTACCGCCGAGATGTTAGGTTGGGTTAGGTTAGGTTATATTTCGTTATTGATGTATATGAAGGTCCCACGGAGACGGAGAAGCCAACTCGCCAGGAATGTTGTGAAATATTACCGCCGAGATGTTAGGTTGGGTTAGGTTAGGTTATATTACGTTATTGATGTATATAAAGGTCCCACGGTGACGTAGAGTTCAACTCGCCAGGAATGTTGTCAAATATTAGCGCCGAGATGATAGGTTGGGTTAGGTTAGGTTATATTACGGTATTGATGTATATAAAGGTCCCACGGAGACGTAGAGGCCAACTCGCCAGGTATGTTGTCAAATATTACCGCCGAGATGTTTGGTTGGGTTAGGTTAGGTTATATTACGTTATTGATGTATATAAATGTCCCACGGAGACGGAGAAGCCAACTCGCCAGGAATGTTGTCAAATATTTCCGCCGAGATGTTAGATTGGTTTAGGTTGGGTTATATTACGTTATTGATGTATATAAATGTCCCACAGAGACGGAGAAGCCAACTCGCCAGGAATGTTGTCAAATATTACCGCCGAGATGTTAGGTTGGGTTAGGTTAGGTTATATTACGTTATTGATGTATATGAAGGCCCCACGGAGACGGAGAAGCCAACTCGCCAGGAATGTTGTCAAATATTACCGCCGAGATGTTAGCTTGGGTTAGGTTAGGTTATATTACGTTATTGATGTATATAAAGGTCCCACGGCGACGTAGAGGCCAACTCGCCAGGAATGTTGTCAAATATTACCGCCGAGATGTTAGATTGGTTTAGGTTGGGTTATATTACGTTATTGATGTATATAAATGTCCCACGGAGACGTAGATGCCAACTCGCCAGGAATGTTTTCAAATATTACCGCCGAGATGTTAGGTTGGGTTAGGTTAGGTTATATTACGTTATGGATGTATATAAAGGTCCCATGGAGACGGAGAAGCCAACTCGCCTGGAATGTTGTCAAATATTATCACGGAGATGTTAGGTTGGGGTAGGTTAGGTTATATTACGTTATTGATGTATATAAAGGTCCCACGGAAACGTAGAGGCCAACTCGACAGGAATGTTGTCAAATGTTACCGCCGAGATGTTAGGTTGGGTTAGGTAAAGTTATATTACGTTAGTGCTGTATATAAAGGTCCCACGGAGACGGAGAAGCCAACTCGCCAGGAATGTTGTCAAATATTACCGCCGAGATGTTAGGTTGGGTTAGGTTAGGTTATATTACGTTATTGATGTATATGAAGGCCCCACGGAGACGGAGAAGCCAACTCGCCAGGAATGTTGTCAAATATTACCGCCGAGATGTTAGCTTGGGTTAGGTTAGGTTATATTACGTTATTGATGTATATAAAGGTCCCACGGCGACGTAGAGGCCAACTCGCCAGGAATGTTGTCAAATATTACCGCCGAGATGTTAGGTTGGGTTAGGTTAGGTTATATTTCGTTATTGATGTATATGAAGGTCCCACGGAGACGGAGAAGCCAACTCGCCAGGAATGTTGTGAAATATTACCGCCGAGATGTTAGGTTGGGTTAGGTTAGGTTATATTACGTTATTGATGTATATAAAGGTCCCACGGTGACGTAGAGTTCAACTCGCCAGGAATGTTGTCAAATATTAGCGCCGAGATGATAGGTTGGGTTAGGTTAGGTTATATTACGGTATTGATGTATATAAAGGTCCCACGGAGACGTAGAGGCCAACTCGCCAGGAATGTTGTCAAATATTACCGCCGAGATGTTAGATTGGGTTAGGTTAGGTTATATTACGTTATTGATGTATATAAATGTCCCACGGATACGTAGAGGCCAACTCGCCAGGAATGTTGTCAAATATTACCGCCGAGATGTTAGATTGGGTTAGGCTAGCTTATATTACGTGATTGATGTATATAAAGGTCCCACAGAGACGGAGAAGCCAACTCGCCAGGAATGTTGTCAAATATTACCGCCGAGATGTTAGCTTGGGTTAGGTTAGGTTATATTACGTTATTGATGTATATAAAGGTCCCACGGAGACGTAGAGGCCAACAAGACAGGAATGTGGTCAAATACTACCGCCGAGATGTTAGGTTGCGGTAGGTTAGCTTATATTACGTGATTGATGTATATAAAGGTCCCACGGAGACGGAGAAGCCAACTCGCCAGGAATGTTGTCAAATATTACCGCCGAGATGTTAGGTTGGGTTAGGTTAGGTTATATTACGTTATTGACGTATATAAAGGTCCCACGGAGATGGAGAAGCCAACTCGCCAGGAATGCTGTCAAATAGTACCGCTGAGATGTTAGGTTGGGTTAGGTTAGGTTATATTACGTTATTGATGTATATAAAGGTCCCAAGGTTACGTAGAGTTCAACTCGCCAGGAATGGTGTCAAATATTAGCGCCGAGATGATAGGTTGGGTTAGGTTATGTTATATTACGTTATTGATGTATATAAAGGTCCCACGGAGACCTAGAGGCCAACTCGTCAGGAATGTTGTCAAATATTACCGCCGAGATGTTAGCTTGGGTTAGGTTAGGTTATATTACGTTATGGATGTATATAAATGTCCCACGGAGACGTAGAGGCCAACTCGCCAGGAATGTTGTCAAATATTACCGCCGAGATGTTAGGTTGGGTTAGGTTAGGTTATATTACGTTATTGATGTATATAAAGGTCCCAAGGTTACGTAGAGTTCAACTCGCCAGGAATGGTGTCAAATATTAGCGAAGAGATGATAGGTTGGGTTAGGTTATGTTATATTACGTTATTGATGTATATAAAGGTCCCACGGAGACGTAGAGGCCAACTCGTCAGGAATGTTGTCAAATATTACCGCCGAGATGATAGGTTGGGTTAGGTTACGTTATATTACGTTATTGATGTATATGAAGGTTAACCGGAGACGTAGAGGCCAACTCGCTAGGAATGATGTCAAATATTACCGCCGAGATATTAGATTGGGTTAGGTTAGGTTATATTACGTTATTGAAGTATATAAAGGTCCCACGGAGACGTAGAGGCCAACAAGCCAGGAATGTGGTCAAATATTACCGCCGAGATGTTAGGTTGGGGTAGGTTAGCTTATATTACGTTATTGATGTATATAAAGGTCCCACGGAGACGTAGAGGCCAACAAGACAGGAATGTGGTCAAATATTACCGCCGACATGTTAGATTGGGTTAGGCTAGCTTATATTACGTGATTGATGTATATAAAGGTCCCACAGAGACGGAGAAGCCAACTCGCCAGGAATGTTGTCAAATATTACCGCCGAGATGTTAGGTTGGGTTAGGTTAGGTTATATTACGTTATTGATGTATATGAAGGCCCCACGGAGACGTAGAGGCCAACTCGTCAGGAATGTTGTCAAATATTACCGCCGAGATGATAGGTTGGGTTAGGTTACGTTATATTACGTTATTGATGTATATGAAGGTTAACCGGAGACGTAGAGGCCAACTCGCTAGGAATGATGTCAAATATTACCGCCGAGATATTAGATTGGGTTAGGTTAGGTTATATTACGTTATTGAAGTATATAAAGGTCCCACGGAGACGTAGAGGCCAACAAGCCAGGAATGTGGTCAAATATTACCGCCGAGATGTTAGGTTGGGGTAGGTTAGCTTATATTACGTTATTGATGTATATAAAGGTCCCACGGAGACGTAGAGGCCAACAAGACAGGAATGTGGTCAAATATTACCGCCGACATGTTAGATTGGGTTAGGCTAGCTTATATTACGTGATTGATGTATATAAAGGTCCCACAGAGACGGAGAAGCCAACTCGCCTGGAATGTTGTCAAATATTATCACCGAGATGTTAGGTTGGGGTAGGTTAGGTTATATTACGTTATTGATGTATATAAAGGTCCCACGGAAACGTAGAGGCCAACTCGACAGGAATGTTGTCAAATGTTACCGCCGAGATGTTAGGTTGGGTTAGGTAAAGTTATATTACGTTAGTGATGTATATAAAGGTCCCACGGAGACGGAGAAGCCAACTCGCCAGGAATGTTGTCAAATATTACCGCCGAGATGTTAGGTTGGGTTAGGTTAGGTTATATTACGTTATTGATGTATATGAAGGCCCCACGGAGACGGAGAAGCCAACTCGCCAGGAATGTTGTCAAATATTACCGCCGAGATGTTAGCTTGGGTTAGGTTAGGTTATATTACGTTATTGATGTATATAAAGGTACCACGGCGACGTAGAGGCCAACTCGCCAGGAATGTTGTCAAATATTAGCGCCGAGATGATAGGTTGGGTTAGGTTAGGTTATATTACGGTATTGATGTATATAAAGGTCCCACGGAGACGTAGAGGCCAACTCGCCAGGTATGTTGTCAAATATTACCGCCGAGATGTTTGGTTGGGTTAGGTTAGGTTATATTACGTTATTGATGTATATAAATGTCCCACGGAGACGGAGAAGCCAACTCGCCAGGAAGGTTGTCAAATATTTCCGCCGAGATGTTAGGTTGGGTTAGGTTAGGTTATATTACGTTATTGATGTATATGAAGGCCCCACGGAGACGGAGAAGCCAACTCGCCAGGAATGTTGTCAAATATTACCGCCGAGATGTTAGCTTGGGTTAGGTTAGGTTATATTACGTTATTGATGTATATAAAGGTCCCACGGAGACGTAGAGGCCAACAAGACAGGAATGTGGTCAAATACTACCGCCGAGATGTTAGGTTGCGGTAGGTTAGCTTATATTACGTTATTGATGTATATAAAGGTCCCACGGAGACGTAGAGGCCAACTCGACAGGAATGTTGTCAAATGTTACCGCCGAGATGTTAGGTTGGGTTAAGTTAGGTTATATTACGTGATTGATGTATATAAAGGTCCCACGGAGACGGAGAAGCCAACTCGCCAGGAATGTTGTCAAATATTACCGCCGAGATGTTAGCTTGGGTTAGGTTAGGTTATATTACGTTATTGACGTATATAAAGGTCCCACGGAGATGGAGAAGCCAACTCGCCAGGAATGCTGTCAAATAGTACCGCTGAGATGTTAGGTTGGGTTAGGTTAGGTTATATTACGTTATTGATGTATATAAAGGTCCCAAGGTTACGTAGAGTTCAACTCGCCAGGAATGGTGTCAAATATTAGCGCCGAGATGATAGGTTGGGTTAGGTTAGGTTATATTACGTTATTGATGTATATGAAGGCCCCACGGAGACGGAGAAGCCAACTCGCCAGGAATGTTGTCAAATATTACCGCCGAGATGTTAGATTGGTTTAGGTTGGGTTATATTACGTTATTGATGTATATAAATGTCCCACGGAGACGTAGATGCCAACTCGCCAGGAATGTTTTCAAATATTACCGCCGAGATGTTAGGTTGGGTTAGGTTAGGTTATATTACGTTATGGATGTATATAAAGGTCCCATGGAGACGGAGAAGCCAACTCGCCTGGAATGTTGTCAAATATTATCACCGAGATGTTAGGTTGGGGTAGGTTAGGTTATATTACGTTATTGATGTATATAAAGGTCCCACGGAAACGTAGAGGCCAACTCGACAGGAATGTTGTCAAATGTTACCGCCGAGATGTTAGGTTGGGTTAGGTAAAGTTATATTACGTTAGTGCTGTATATAAAGGTCCCACGGAGACGGAGAAGCCAACTCGCCAGGAATGTTGTCAAATATTACCGCCGAGATGTTAGGTTGGGTTAGGTTAGGTTATATTACGTTATTGATGTATATGAAGGCCCCACGGAGACGGAGAAGCCAACTCGCCAGGAATGTTGTCAAATATTACCGCCGAGATGTTAGCTTGGGTTAGGTTAGGTTATATTACGTTATTGATGTATATAAAGGTCCCACGGAGACGTAGAGGCCAACAAGACAGGAATGTGGTCAAATACTACCGCCGAGATGTTAGGTTGCGGTAGGTTAGCTTATATTACGTTATTGATGTATATAAAGGTCCCACGGAGACGTAGAGGCCAACTCGACAGGAATGTTGTCAAATGTTACCGCCGAGATGTTAGGTTGGGTTAAGTTAGGTTATATTACGTGATTGATGTATATAAAGGTCCCACGGAGACGGAGAAGCCAACTCGCCAGGAATGTTGTCAAATATTACCGCCGAGATGTTAGGTTGGGTTAGGTTAGGTTATATTACGTTATTGATGTATATAAAGGTCCCACGGAAACGTAGAGGCCAACTCGACAGGAATGTTGTCAAATGTTACCGCCGAGATGTTAGGTTGGGTTAGGTTAAGTTATATTACGTTAGTGATGTATATAAAGGTCCCACGGAGACGTAGAGGCCAACAAGACAGGAATGTGGTCAAATATTACCGCCGAGATGTTAGATTGGGTTAGGCTAGCTTATATTATGTTATTGATGTACATAAAGGTCCCACGGAGACGTAGAGGCCAACTCGCCAGGAATGTTGTCAAATATTACCGCCGAGATTTTAGGTTGGTTTAGGATAGGTTATATTACGTTATTGATGTATATAAAGGTCCCACGGAGACGGAGGAGCCAACTCGCCAGGTATGTTGTCAAGTATTACCGCCGAGATGTTTGGTTGGGTTAAGTTAGGTTATATAACGTTATTGATGTATATGAAGGTCCCACGGAGACGGAGAAGCCAACTCGCCAGGAATGTTGTCAAATATTACCGCCGAGATGTTAGGTTGGGTTAGGTTAGGTTATATTACGTTATTGATGTATATGAAGGCCCCACGGTGACGGAGAAGCCAACTCGCCAGGAATGTTGTCAAATATTACCGCCGAGATGTTAGGTTGGGGTAGGTTAGGTTATATTACATTATTGATGTATATAAAGGTCCCACGGAGACGTAGAGGCCAACTCGCCAGGAATGTTGTCAAATATTACCGCCGAGATTTTAGGTTGGTTTAGGATAGGTTATATTACGTTATTGATGTATATAAAGGTCCCACGAAGACGGAGGAGCCAACTCGCCAGGAATGTTGTCAAATGTTACCGCCGAGATGATAGGTTAGGTTAGGTTAGGTTATATAACGTTATTGATGTATATGAAGGTCCCACGGAGACGTAGAGGCCAACTCGCCAGGAATGTTGTCAAATATTACCGCCGAGATGTTAGATTGGGTTAGGTTAGGTTATATTACGTTATTGATGTATATAAATGTCCCACGGATACGTAGAGGCCAACTCGCCAGGAATGTTGTCAAATATTACCGCCGAGATGTTAGATTGGGTTAGGCTAGCTTATATTACGTGATTGATGTATATAAAGGTCCCACGGAGACGTAGAGGCCAACTCGACAGGAATGTTGTCAAATGTTACCGCCGAGATGTTAGGTTGGGTTAAGTTAGGTTATATTACGTGATTGATGTATATAAAGGTCCCACGGAGACGGAGAAGCCAACTCGCCAGGAATGTTGTCAAATATTACCGCCGAGATGTTAGGTTGGGTTAGGTTAGGTTATATTACGTTATTGACGTATATAAAGGTCCCACGGAGATGGAGAAGCCAACTCGCCAGGAATGCTGTCAAATAGTACCGCTGAGATGTTAGGTTGGGTTAGGTTAGGTTATATTACGTTATTGATGTATATAAAGGTCCCAAGGTTACGTAGAGTTCAACTCGCCAGGAATGGTGTCAAATATTAGCGCCGAGATGATAGGTTGGGTTAGGTTATGTTATATTACGTTATTGATGTATATAAAGGTCCCACGGAGACCTAGAGGCCAACTCGTCAGGAATGTTGTCAAATATTACCGCCGAGATGATAGGTTGGGTTAGGTTATGTTATATTACGTTATTGATGTATATGAAGGTTAACCGCAGACGTAGAGGCCAACTCGCTAGGAATGATGTGAAATATTACCGCCGAGATATTAGATTGGGTTAGGTTAGGTTATATTACGTTATTGAAGTATATAAAGGTCCCACGGAGACGTAGAGGCCAACAAGCCAGGAATGTGGTCAAATATTACCGCCGAGATGTTAAGTTGGGGTAGGTTAGCTTATATTACGTTATTGATGTATATAAAGGTCCCACGGAGACGTAGAGGCCAACAAGACAGGAATGTGGTCAAATATTACCGCCGACATGTTAGATTGGGTTAGGCTAGCTTATATTACGTGATTGATGTATATAAAGGTCCCACAGAGACGGAGAAGCCAACTCGCCAGGAATGTTGTCAAATATTACCGCCGAGATGTTAGGTTGGGTTAGGTTAGGTTATATTACGTTATTGATGTATATGAAGGCCCCACGGAGACGGAGAAGCCAACTCGCCAGGAATGTTGTCAAATATTACCGCCGAGATGTTAGCTTGGGTTAGGTTAGGTTATATTACGTTATTGATGTATATAAAGGTCCCACGGCGACGTAGAGGCCAACTCGCCAGGTATGTTGTCAAATATTACCGCCGAGATGTTTGGTTGGGTTAGGTTAGGTTATATTACGTTATTGATGTATATAAATGTCCCACGGAGACGGAGAAGCCAACTCGCCAGGAATGTTGTCAAATATTTCCGCCGAGATGTTAGGTTGGGTTAGGTTAGGTTATATTACGTTATTGATGTATATGAAGGCCCCACGGAGACGGAGAAGCCAACTCGCCAGGAATGTTGTCAAATATTACCGCCGAGATGTTAGCTTGGGTTAGGTTAGGTTATATTACGTTATTGATGTATATAAAGGTCCCACGGAGACGTAGAGGCCAACAAGACAGGAATGTGGTCAAATACTACCGCCGAGATGTTAGGTTGCGGTAGGTTAGCTTATATTACGTTATTGATGTATATAAAGGTCCCACGGAGACGTAGAGGCCAACTCGACAGGAATGTTGTCAAATGTTACCGCCGAGATGTTAGGTTGGGTTAAGTTAGGTTATATTACGTGATTGATGTATATAAAGGTCCCACGGAGACGGAGAAGCCAACTCGCCAGGAATGTTGTCAAATATTACCGCCGAGATGTTAGGTTGGGTTAGGTTAGGTTATATTACGTTATTGATGTATATAAAGGTCCCACGGAAACGTAGAGGCCAACAAGACAGGAATGTGGTCAAATACTACCGCCGAGATGTTAGGTTGGGTTAGGTTAGGTTATATTTCGTTATTGATGTATATGAAGGTCCCAAGGTTACGTAGAGTTCAACTCGCCAGGAATGGTGTCAAATATTAGCGCCGAGATGATAGGTTGGGTTAGGTTATGTTATATTACGTTATTGATGTATATAAAGGTCCCACGGAGACGTAGAGGCCAACTCGTCAGGAATGTTGTCAAATATTACCGCCGAGATGATAGGTTGGGTTAGGTTACGTTATATTACGTTATTGATGTATATGAAGGTTAACCGCAGACGTAGAGGCCAACTCGCTAGGAATGATGTCAAATATTACCGCCGAGATATTAGATTGTGTTAGGTTAGGTTATATTACGTTATTGAAGTATATAAAGGTCCCACGGAGACGTAGAGGCCAACAAGCCAGGAATGTGGTCAAATATTACCGCCGAGATGTTAGGTTGGGGTAGGTTAGCTTATATTACGTTATTGATGTATATAAAGGTCCCACGGAGACGTAGAGGCCAACAAGACAGGAATGTGGTCAAATATTACCGCCGACATGTTAGATTGGGTTAGGCTAGCTTATATTACGTGATTGATGTATATAAAGGTCCCACAGAGACGGAGAAGCCAACTCGCCAGGAATGTTGTCAAATATTACCGCCGAGATGTTAGGTTGGGTTAGGTTAGGTTATATTACGTTATTGATGTATATGAAGGCCCCACGGAGACGGAGAAGCCAACTCGCCAGGAATGTTGTCAAATATTACCGCCGAGATGTTAGCTTGGGTTAGGTTAGGTTATATTACGTTATTGATGTATATAAAGGTACCACGGCGACGTAGAGGCCAACTCGCCAGGAATGTTGTCAAATATTAGCGCCGAGATGATAGGTTGGGTTAGGTTAGGTTATATTACGGTATTGATGTATATAAAGGTCCCACGGAGACGTAGAGGCCAACTCGCCAGGTATGTTGTCAAATATTACCGCCGAGATGTTTGGTTGGGTTAGGTTAGGTTATATTACGTTATTGATGTATATAAATGTCCCACGGAGACGGAGAAGCCAACTCGCCAGGAAGGTTGTCAAATATTTCCGCCGAGATGTTAGGTTGGGTTAGGTTAGGTTATATTACGTTATTGATGTATATGAAGGCCCCACGGAGACGGAGAAGCCAACTCGCCAGGAATGTTGTCAAATATTACCGCCGAGATGTTAGCTTGGGTTAGGTTAGGTTATATTACGTTATTGATGTATATAAAGGTCCCACGGAGACGTAGAGGCCAACAAGACAGGAATGTGGTCAAATACTACCGCCGAGATGTTAGGTTGCGGTAGGTTAGCTTATATTACGTTATTGATGTATATAAAGGTCCCACGGAGACGTAGAGGCCAACTCGACAGGAATGTTGTCAAATGTTACCGCCGAGATGTTAGGTTGGGTTAAGTTAGGTTATATTACGTGATTGATGTATATAAAGGTCCCACGGAGACGGAGAAGCCAACTCGCCAGGAATGTTGTCAAATATTACCGCCGAGATGTTAGCTTGGGTTAGGTTAGGTTATATTACGTTATTGACGTATATAAAGGTCCCACGGAGATGGAGAAGCCAACTCGCCAGGAATGCTGTCAAATAGTACCGCTGAGATGTTAGGTTGGGTTAGGTTAGGTTATATTACGTTATTGATGTATATAAAGGTCCCAAGGTTACGTAGAGTTCAACTCGCCAGGAATGGTGTCAAATATTAGCGCCGAGATGATAGGTTGGGTTAGGTTAGGTTATATTACGTTATTGATGTATATGAAGGCCCCACGGAGACGGAGAAGCCAACTCGCCAGGAATGTTGTCAAATATTACCGCCGAGATGTTAGCTTGGGTTAGGCTAGCTTATATTATGTTATTGATGTACATAAAGGTCCCACGGAGACGTAGAGGCCAACTCGCCAGGAATGTTGTCAAATATTACCGCCGAGATTTTAGGTTGGTTTAGGATAGGTTATATTACGTTATTGATGTATATAAAGGTCCCACGGAGACGGAGGAGCCAACTCGCCAGGTATGTTGTCAAGTATTACCGCCGAGATGTTTGGTTGGGTTAAGTTAGGTTATATAACGTTATTGATGTATATGAAGGTCCCACGGAGACGGAGAAGCCAACTCGCCAGGAATGTTGTCAAATATTACCGCCGAGATGTTAGGTTGGGTTAGGTTAGGTTATATTACGTTATTGATGTATATGAAGGCCCCACGGTGACGGAGAAGCCAACTCGCCAGGAATGTTGTCAAATATTACCGCCGAGATGTTAGGTTGGGGTAGGTTAGGTTATATTACATTATTGATGTATATAAAGGTCCCACGGAGACGTAGAGGCCAACTCGCCAGGAATGTTGTCAAATATTACCGCCGAGATTTTAGGTTGGTTTAGGATAGGTTATATTACGTTATTGATGTATATAAAGGTCCCACGAAGACGGAGGAGCCAACTCGCCAGGAATGTTGTCAAATGTTACCGCCGAGATGATAGGTTAGGTTAGGTTAGGTTATATAACGTTATTGATGTATATGAAGGTCCCACGGAGACGTAGAGGCCAACTCGCCAGGAATGTTGTCAAATATTACCGCCGAGATGTTAGATTGGGTTAGGTTAGGTTATATTACGTTATTGATGTATATAAATGTCCCACGGATACGTAGAGTTCAACTCGCCAGGAATGGTGTCAAATATTAGCGCCGAGATGATAGGTTGGGTTAGGTTATGTTATATTACGTTATTGATGTATATAAAGGTCCCACGGAGACCTAGAGGCCAACTCGTCAGGAATGTTGTCAAATATTACCGCCGAGATGATAGGTTGGGTTAGGTTATGTTATATTACGTTATTGATGTATATGAAGGTTAACCGCAGACGTAGAGGCCAACTCGCTAGGAATGATGTGAAATATTACCGCCGAGATATTAGATTGGGTTAGGTTAGGTTATATTACGTTATTGAAGTATATAAAGGTCCCACGGAGACGTAGAGGCCAACAAGCCAGGAATGTGGTCAAATATTACCGCCGAGATGTTAAGTTGGGGTAGGTTAGCTTATATTACGTTATTGATGTATATAAAGGTCCCACGGAGACGTAGAGGCCAACAAGACAGGAATGTGGTCAAATATTACCGCCGACATGTTAGATTGGGTTAGGCTAGCTTATATTACGTGATTGATGTATATAAAGGTCCCACAGAGACGGAGAAGCCAACTCGCCAGGAATGTTGTCAAATATTACCGCCGAGATGTTAGGTTGGGTTAGGTTAGGTTATATTACGTTATTGATGTATATGAAGGCCCCACGGAGACGGAGAAGCCAACTCGCCAGGAATGTTGTCAAATATTACCGCCGAGATGTTAGCTTGGGTTAGGTTAGGTTATATTACGTTATTGATGTATATAAAGGTCCCACGGCGACGTAGAGGCCAACTCGCCAGGTATGTTGTCAAATATTACCGCCGAGATGTTTGGTTGGGTTAGGTTAGGTTATATTACGTTATTGATGTATATAAATGTCCCACGGAGACGGAGAAGCCAACTCGCCAGGAATGTTGTCAAATATTTCCGCCGAGATGTTAGGTTGGGTTAGGTTAGGTTATATTACGTTATTGATGTATATGAAGGCCCCACGGAGACGGAGAAGCCAACTCGCCAGGAATGTTGTCAAATATTACCGCCGAGATGTTAGCTTGGGTTAGGTTAGGTTATATTACGTTATTGATGTATATAAAGGTCCCACGGAGACGTAGAGGCCAACAAGACAGGAATGTGGTCAAATACTACCGCCGAGATGTTAGGTTGCGGTAGGTTAGCTTATATTACGTTATTGAAGTATATAAAGGTCCCACGGAGACGTAGAGGCCAACAAGCCAGGAATGTGGTCAAATATTACCGCCGAGATGTTAAGTTGGGGTAGGTTAGCTTATATTACGTTATTGATGTATATAAAGGTCCCACGGAGACGTAGAGGCCAACAAGACAGGAATGTGGTCAAATATTACCGCCGACATGTTAGATTGGGTTAGGCTAGCTTATATTACGTGATTGATGTATATAAAGGTCCCACAGAGACGGAGAAGCCAACTCGCCAGGAATGTTGTCAAATATTACCGCCGAGATGTTAGGTTGGGTTAGGTTAGGTTATATTACGTTATTGATGTATATGAAGGCCCCACGGAGACGTAGAGGCCAACTCGACAGGAATGTTGTCAAATGTTACCGCCGAGATGTTAGGTTGGGTTAAGTTAGGTTATATTACGTGATTGATGTATATAAAGGTCCCACGGAGACGGAGAAGCCAACTCGCCAGGAATGTTGTCAAATATTACCGCCGAGATGTTAGGTTGGGTTAGGTTAGGTTATATTACGTTATTGATGTATATAAAGGTCCCACGGAAACGTAGAGGCCAACAAGACAGGAATGTGGTCAAATACTACCGCCGAGATGTTAGGTTGGGTTAGGTTAGGTTATATTTCGTTATTGATGTATATGAAGGTCCCAAGGTTACGTAGAGTTCAACTCGCCAGGAATGGTGTCAAATATTAGCGCCGAGATGATAGGTTGGGTTAGGTTATGTTATATTACGTTATTGATGTATATAAAGGTCCCACGGAGACGTAGAGGCCAACTCGTCAGGAATGTTGTCAAATATTACCGCCGAGATGATAGGTTGGGTTAGGTTACGTTATATTACGTTATTGATGTATATGAAGGTTAACCGCAGACGTAGAGGCCAACTCGCTAGGAATGATGTCAAATATTACCGCCGAGATATTAGATTGGGTTAGGTTAGGTTATATTACGTTATTGAAGTATATAAAGGTCCCACGGAGACGTAGAGGCCAACAAGCCAGGAATGTGGTCAAATATTACCGCCGAGATGTTAGGTTGGGGTAGGTTAGCTTATATTACGTTATTGATGTATATAAAGGTCCCACGGAGACGTAGAGGCCAACAAGACAGGAATGTGGTCAAATATTACCGCCGACATGTTAGATTGGGTTAGGCTAGCTTATATTACGTGATTGATGTATATAAAGGTCCCACAGAGACGGAGAAGCCAACTCGCCAGGAATGTTGTCAAATATTACCGCCGAGATGTTAGGTTGGGTTAGGTTAGGTTATATTACGTTATTGATGTATATGAAGGCCCCACGGAGACGGAGAAGCCAACTCGCCAGGAATGTTGTCAAATATTACCGCCGAGATGTTAGATTGGTTTAGGTTGGGTTATATTACGTTATTGATGTATATAAATGTCCCACGGAGACGTAGATGCCAACTCGCCAGGAATGTTTTCAAATATTACCGCCGAGATGTTAGGTTGGGTTAGGTTAGGTTATATTACGTTATGGATGTATATAAAGGTCCCATGGAGACGGAGAAGCCAACTCGCCTGGAATGTTGTCAAATATTATCACCGAGATGTTAGGTTGGGGTAGGTTAGGTTATATTACGTTATTGATGTATATAAAGGTCCCACGGAAACGTAGAGGCCAACTCGACAGGAATGTTGTCAAATGTTACCGCCGAGATGTTAGGTTGGGTTAGGTAAAGTTATATTACGTTAGTGCTGTATATAAAGGTCCCACGGAGACGGAGAAGCCAACTCGCCAGGAATGTTGTCAAATATTACCGCCGAGATGTTTGGTTGGGTTAGGTTAGGTTATATTACGTTATTGATGTATATAAATGTCCCACGGAGACGGAGAAGCCAACTCGCCAGGAATGTTGTCAAATATTTCCGCCGAGATGTTAGGTTGGGTTAGGTAAAGTTATATTACGTTAGTGCTGTATATAAAGGTCCCACGGAGACGGAGAAGCCAACTCGCCAGGAATGTTGTCAAATATTACCGCCGAGATGTTAGGTTGGGTTAGGTTAGGTTATATTACGTTATTGATGTATATGAAGGCCCCACGGAGACGGAGAAGCCAACTCGCCAGGAATGTTGTCAAATATTACCGCCGAGATGTTAGCTTGGGTTAGGTTAGGTTATATTACGTTATTGATGTATATAAAGGTCCCACGGCGACGTAGAGGCCAACTCGCCAGGAATGTTGTCAAATATTACCGCCGAGATGTTAGGTTGGGTTAGGTTAGGTTATATTTCGTTATTGATGTATATGAAGGTCCCACGGAGACGGAGAAGCCAACTCGCCAGGAATGTTGTGAAATATTACCGCCGAGATGTTAGGTTGGGTTAGGTTAGGTTATATTACGTTATTGATGTATATAAAGGTCCCACGGTGACGTAGAGTTCAACTCGCCAGGAATGTTGTCAAATATTAGCGCCGAGATGATAGGTTGGGTTAGGTTAGGTTATATTACGGTATTGATGTATATAAAGGTCCCACGGAGACGTAGAGGCCAACTCGCCAGGTATGTTGTCAAATATTACCGCCGAGATGTTTGGTTGGGTTAGGTTAGGTTATATTACGTTATTGATGTATATAAATGTCCCACGGAGACGGAGAAGCCAACTCGCCAGGAATGTTGTCAAATATTTCCGCCGAGATGTTAGGTTGGGTTAGGTTAGGTTATATTACGTTATTGATGTATATGAAGGCCCCACGGAGACGGAGAAGCCAACTCGCCAGGAATGTTGTCAAATATTACCGCCGAGATGTTAGCTTGGGTTAGGTTAGGTTATATTACGTTATTGATGTATATAAAGGTCCCACGGAGACGTAGAGGCCAACAAGACAGGAATGTGGTCAAATACTACCGCCGAGATGTTAGGTTGCGGTAGGTTAGCTTATATTACGTTATTGATGTATATAAAGGTCCCACGGAGACGTAGAGGCCAACTCGACAGGAATGTTGTCAAATGTTACCGCCGAGATGTTAGGTTGGGTTAAGTTAGGTTATATTACGTGATTGATGTATATAAAGGTCCCACGGAGACGGAGAAGCCAACTCGCCAGGAATGTTGTCAAATATTACCGCCGAGATGTTAGGTTGGGTTAGGTTAGGTTATATTACGTTATTGATGTATATGAAGGCCCCACGGAGACGGAGAAGCCAACTCGCCAGGAATGTTGTCAAATATTACCGCCGAGATGTTAGATTGGTTTAGGTTGGGTTACATTACGTTATTGATGTATATAAATGTCCCACGGAGACGTAGATGCCAACTCGCCAGGAATGTTTTCAAATATTACCGCCGAGATGTTAGGTTGGGTTAGGTAAAGTTATATTACGTTAGTGCTGTATATAAAGGTCCCACGGAGACGGAGAAGCCAACTCGCCAGGAATGTTGTCAAATATTACCGCCGAGATGTTAGGTTGGGTTAGGTTAGGTTATGTTACGTTATTGATGTATATGAAGGCCCCACGGAGACGGAGAAGCCAACTCGCCAGGAATGTTGTCAAATATTACCGCCGAGATGTTAGCTTGGGTTAGGTTAGGTTATATTACGTTATTGATGTATATAAAGGTCCCACGGCGACGTAGAGGCCAACTCGCCAGGAATGTTGTCAAATATTACCGCCGAGATGTTAGGTTGGGTTAGGTTAGGTTATATTACGTGATTGATGTATAAAAGGTCCCACGGAGACGGAGAAGCCAACTCGCCAGGAATGTTGTCAAATATTACCGCCGAGATGATAGGTTAGGTTAGGTTAGGTTATATTTCGTTATTGATGTATATGAAGATCCCACGGAGACGTAGAGGCCAACTCGCCAGGTATGTTGTCAAACATTACCCCCGAGATGTTTGGTTGGGTTAGGTTAGGTTATATAACGTTATTGATGTATATAAATGTCCCACGGAGACGGAGAAGCCAACTCGCCAGGAATGTTGTCAAATATTTCCGCCGAGATGTTAGGTTGGGTTAGGTAAAGTTATATTACGTTAGTGCTGTATATAAAGGTCCCACGGAGACGGAGAAGCCAACTCGCCAGGAATGTTGTCAAATATTACCGCCGAGATGTTAGGTTGGGTTAGGTTAGGTTATATTACGTTATTGATGTATATGAAGGCCCCACGGAGACGGAGAAGCCAACTCGCCAGGAATGTTGTCAAATATTACCGCCGAGATGTTAGGTTGGGTTAGGTTCGGTTATATTACGTTATTGATGTATATGAAGGCCCCACGGAGACGGAGAAGCCAACTCGCCAGGAATGTTGTCAAATATTACCGCCGAGATGTTAGCTTGGGTTAGGTTAGGTTATATTACGTTATTGATGTATATAAAGGTCCCACGGCGACGTAGAGGCCAACTCGCCAGGAATGTTGTCAAATATTACCGCCGAGATGTTTGGTTGGGTTAGGTTAGGTTATATTACGTTATTGATGTATATAAATGTCCCACGGAGACGGAGAAGCCAACTCGCCAGGAATGTTGTCAAATATTTCCGCCGAGATGTTAGGTTGGGTTAGGTTAGGTTATATTACGTTATTGATGTATATGAAGGCCCCACGGAGACGGAGAAGCCAACTCGCCAGGAATGTTGTCAAATATTACCGCCGAGATGTTAGCTTGGGTTAGGTTAGGTTATATTACGTTATTGATGTATATAAAGGTCCCACGGAGACGTAGAGGCCAACAAGACAGGAATGTGGTCAAATACTACCGCCGAGATGTTAGGTTGCGGTAGGTTAGCTTATATTACGTTATTGATGTATATAAAGGTCCCACGGAAACGTAGAGGCCAACAAGACAGGAATGTGGTCAAATACTACCGCCGAGATGTTATATTACGTTATTGATGTATATAAAGGTCCCACGGAGACGTAGAGGCCAACTCGACAGGAATGTTGTCAAATGTTACCGCCGAGATGTTAGGTTGGGTTAAGTTAGGTTATATTACGTGATTGATGTATATAAAGGTCCCACGGAGACGGAGAAGCCAACTCGCCAGGAATGTTGTCAAATATTACCGCCGAGATGTTAGGTTGGGTTAGGTTAGGTTATATTACGTTATTGACGTATATAAAGGTCCCACGGAGATGGAGAAGCCAACTCGCCAGGAATGCTGTCAAATAGTACCGCTGAGATGTTAGGTTGGGTTAGGTTAGGTTATATTACGTTATTGATGTATATAAAGGTCCCAAGGTTACGTAGAGTTCAACTCGCCAGGAATGGTGTCAAATATTAGCGCCGAGATGATAGGTTGGGTTAGGTTATGTTATATTACGTTATTGATGTATATAAAGGTCCCACGGAGACGTAGAGGCCAACTCGTCAGGAATGTTGTCAAATATTACCGCCGAGATGATAGGTTGGGTTAGGTTACGTTATATTACGTTATTGATGTATATAAAGGTCCCACAGAGACGGAGAAGCCAACTCGCCAGGAATGTTGTCAAATATTACCGCCGAGATGTTAGGTTGGGTTAGGTTAGGTTATATTACGTTATTGACGTATATAAAGGTCCCACGGAGATGGAGAAGCCAACTCGCCAGGAATGTTGTCAAATAGTACCGCTGAGATGTTAGGTTGGGTTAGGTTAGGTTATATTACGTTATTGATGTATATAAATGTCCCACGGAGACGTAGAGGCCAACAAGCCAGGAATGTGGTCAAATATTATCGCCGAGATGTTAGGTTGGGTTAGGTTAGATTATATTACGTTATAGATGTATATAAAGGTCCCACGGAGACGTAGAGGCCAACTCGCCAGGAATGTTGTCAAATATTACCACCGAGATGTTAGGTTGGGTTAGGTTAGGTTATATTACGTTATTGATGTATATGAAGGCCCCACGGAGACGGAGAAGCCAACTCGCCAGGAATGTTGTCAAATATTACCGCCGAGATGTTAGCTTGGGTTAGGTTAGGTTATATTACGTTATTGATGTATATAAATGTCCCACGGAGACGTAGAGGCCAACTCGCCAGGAATGTTGTCAAATATTACCGCCGAGATGTTAGGTTGGGTTAGGTTAGGTTATATTACGTTATTGATGTATATAAAGGTCCCAAGGTGACGTAGAGTTCAACTCGCCAGGAATGGTGTCAAATATTAGCGCCGAGATGATAGGTTGGGTTAGGTTATGTTATATTACGTTATTGATGTATATAAAGGTCCCACGGAGACGTAGAGGCCAACTCGTCAGGAATGTTGTCAAATATTACCGCCGAGATGATAGGTTGGGTTAGGTTAGGTTATATTACGTTATTGATGTATATGAAGGTTAACCGGAGACGTAGAGGCCAACTCGCTAGGAATGATGTCAAATATTACCGCCGAGATATTAGATTGGGTTAGGTTAGGTTATATTACGTTATTGAAGTATATAAAGGTCCCACGGAGACGTAGAGGCCAACAAGCCAGGAATGTGGTCAAATATTACCGCCGAGATGTTAGGTTGGGGTAGGTTAGCTTATATTACGCTATTGATGTATATAAAGGTCCCACGGAGACGTAGAGGCCAACAAGACAGGAATGTGGTCAAATATTACCGCCGACATGTTAGATTGGGTTAGGCTAGCTTATATTACGTGGTTGATGTATATAAAGGTCCCACAGAGACGGAGAAGCCAACTCGCCAGGAATGTTGTCAAATATTACCGCCGAGATGTTAGGTTGGGTTAGGTTAGGTTATATTACGTTATTGACGTATATAAAGGTCCCACGGAGATGGAGAAGCCAACTCGCCAGGAATGTTGTCAAATAGTACCGCTGAGATGTTAGGTTGGGTTAGGTTAGGTTATATTACGTTATTGATGTATATGAAGGTTAACCGGAGACGTAGAGGCCAACTCGCTAGGAATGATGTCAAATATTACCGCCGAGATATTAGATTGGGTTAGGTTAGGCTATATTACGTTATTGAAGTATATAAAGGTCCCACGGAGACGTAGAGGCCAACAAGCCAGGAATGTGGTCAAATATTACCGCCAAGATGTTAGGTTGGGTTAGGTTAGGTTATATTACGTTATTGATGTATATGAAGGTCCCACGGAGACGTAGAGGCCAACAAGACAGGCATGTGGTCAAATATTACCGCCGAGATGTTAGATTGGGTTAGGCTAGCTTACATTATGTTATTGATGTACATAAAGGTCCCACGGAGACGTAGAGGCCAACTCGACAGGAATGTTGTCAAATGTTACCGCCGAGACGTTAGGTTGGGTTAAGTTAGGTTATATTACGTGATTGATGTATATGAAGGTTAACCGGAGACGTAGAGGCCAACTCGCTAGGAATGATGTCAAATATTACCGCCGAGATATTAGATTGGGTTAGGTTAGGCTATATTACGTTATTGAAGTATATAAAGGTCCCACGGAGACGGAGGAGCCAACACGCCAGGAATGTTGTCAAATGTTACCGCCGAGATGATAGGTTAGGTTAGGTTAGGTTGTATTTCGTTATTGATGTACATGAAGGTCCCACGGAGACGTAGAGGCGAACTCGCCAGGTATGTTGTCAAATATTACCGCCGAGATGTTTGGTTGGGTTAGGTTAGGTTATATAACGTTATGGATGTATATGAAGGTCCCACGGAGACGTAGAGGCCAACTCGCCAGAAATGTTGTCAAATATTACCGCCGAGATGTTAGATTGGGTTAGGTTAGGTTATATTACGTTATTGATGTATATAAATGTCCCACGGAGACGTAGATGCCAACTCGCAAGGAATGTTTTCAAATATTACCGCCGAGATGTTAGGTTGGGTTAGGTTAGGTTATATTACGTTATAGATGTATATAAAGGTCCCATGGAAACGGAGAAGCCAACTCGCCTGGAATGTTGTCAAATATTATCACCGAGATGTTAGGTTGGGGTAGGTTAGGTTATATTACGTTATTGATGTATATAAAGGTCCCATGGAAACGTAGAGGCCAACTCGACAGGAATGTTGTCAAATGTTACCGCCGAGATGTTGGGTTGGGTTAGGTTAAGTTATATTACGTTAGTGATGTATATAAAGGTCCCACGGAGACGTAGAGGCCAACAAGACAGGAATGTGGTCAAATATTACCGCCGAGATGTTAGGTTGGGGTAGGTTAGCTTATATTACGTTATTGATGTATATAAAGGTCCCACGGAGACGTAGAGGCCAACTCGACAGGAATGTTGTCAAATGTTACCGCCGAGATGTTAGGTTCGGGTAGGTTAGCTTATATTACGTTATTGATGTATATAAAGGTGCCACGGAGACGTAGAGGCCAACTCGACAGGAATGTTGTCAAATGTTACCGCCGAGATGTTAGGTTGGGTTAAGTTAGGTTATATTACGTGATTGATGTATATAAAGGTCCCACGGAGACGGAGAAGCCAACTCGCCAGGAATGTTGTCAAATATTACCACCGAGATGTTAGCTTGGGTTAGGTTAGGTTATATTACGTTATTGATGTATATAAATGTCCCACGGAGACGTAGAGGCCAACTCGCCAGGAATGTTGTCAAATATTACCACCGAGATGTTGGATTGGGTTAGGCTAGCTTATATTACGTGATTGATGTATAAAAGGTCCCACGGAGACGGAGAAGCCAACTCGCCAGGAATGTTGTCAAATATTACCGCCGAGATGATAGGTTAGGTTAGGTTAGGTTATATTTCGTTATTGATGTATATGAAGATCCCACGGAGACGTAGAGGCCAACTCGCCAGGTATGTTGTCAAATATTACCCCCGAGATGTTTGGTTGGGTTAGGTTAGGTTATATAACGTTATTGATGTATATAAATGTCCCACGGAGACGGAGAAGCCAACTCGCCAGGAATGTTGTCAAATATTTCCGCCGAGATGTTAGGTTGGGTTAGGTAAAGTTATATTACGTTAGTGCTGTATATAAAGGTCCCACGGAGACGGAGAAGCCAACTCGCCAGGAATGTTGTCAAATATTACCGCCGAGATGTTAGGTTGGGTTAGGTTAGGTTATATTACGTTATTGATGTATATGAAGGCCCCACGGAGACGGAGAAGCCAACTCGCCAGGAATGTTGTCAAATATTACCGCCGAGATGTTAGCTTGGGTTAGGTTAGGTTATATTACGTTATTGATGTATATAAAGGTCCCACGGCGACGTAGAGGCCAACTCGCCTGGAATGTTGTCAAATATTACCGCCGAGATGTTAGGTTGGGTTAGGTTAGGTTATATTTCGTTATTGATGTATATGAAGGTCCCACGGAGACGGAGAAGCCAACTCGCCAGGAATGTTGTGAAATATTACCGCCGAGATGTTAGGTTGGGTTAGGTTAGGTTATATTACGTTATTGATGTATATAAAGGTCCCACGGTGACGTAGAGTTCAACTCGCCAGGAATGTTGTCAAATATTAGCGCCGAGATGATAGGTTGGGTTAGGTTAGGTTATATTACGGTATTGATGTATATAAAGGTCCCACGGAGACGTAGAGGCCAACTCGCCAGGTATGTTGTCAAATATTACCGCCGAGATGTTTGGTTGGGTTAGGTTAGGTTATATTACGTTATTGATGTATATAAATGTCCCACGGAGACGGAGAAGCCAACTCGCCAGGAATGTTGTCAAATATTTCCGCCGAGATGTTAGGTTGGGTTAGGTTAGGTTATATTACGTTATTGATGTATATGAAGGCCCCACGGAGACGGAGAAGCCAACTCGCCAGGAATGTTGTCAAATATTACCGCCGAGATGTTAGCTTGGGTTAGGTTAGGTTATATTACGTTATTGATGTATATAAAGGTCCCACGGAGACGTAGAGGCCAACAAGACAGGAATGTGGTCAAATACTACCGCCGAGATGTTAGGTTGCGGTAGGTTAGCTTATATTACGTTATTGATGTATATAAAGGTCCCACGGAGACGTAGAGGCCAACTCGACAGGAATGTTGTCAAATGTTACCGCCGAGATGTTAGGTTGGGTTAAGTTAGGTTATATTACGTGATTGATGTATATAAAGGTCCCACGGAGACGGAGAAGCCAACTCGCCAGGAATGTTGTCAAATATTACCGCCGAGATGTTAGGTTGGGTTAGGTTAGGTTATATTACGTTATTGAGGTATATAAAGGTCCCACGGAAACGTAGAGGCCAACAAGACAGGAATGTGGTCAAATACTACCGCCGAGATGTTATATTACGTTATTGATGTATATAAAGGTCCCACGGAGACGTAGAGGCCAACTCGACAGGAATGTTGTCAAATGTTACCGCCGAGATGTTAGGTTGGGTTAAGTTAGGTTATATTACGTGATTGATGTATATAAAGGTCCCACGGAGACGGAGAAGCCAACTCGCCAGGAATGTTGTCAAATATTACCGCCGAGATGTTAGGTTGGGTTAGGTTAGGTTATATTACGTTATTGACGTATATAAAGGTCCCACGGAGATGGAGAAGCCAACTCGCCAGGAATGCTGTCAAATAGTACCGCTGAGATGTTAGGTTGGGTTAGGTTAGGTTATATTACGTTATTGATGTATATAAAGGTCCCAAGGTTACGTAGAGTTCAACTCGCCAGGAATGGTGTCAAATATTAGCGCCGAGATGATAGGTTGGGTTAGGTTATGTTATATTACGTTATTGATGTATATAAAGGTCCCACGGAGACGTAGAGGCCAACTCGTCAGGAATGTTGTCAAATATTACCGCCGAGACGATAGGTTGGGTTAGGTTACGTTATATTACGTTATTGATGTATATAAAGGTCCCACAGAGACGGAGAAGCCAACTCGCCAGGAATGTTGTCAAATATTACCGCCGAGATGTTAGGTTGGGTTAGGTTAGGTTATATTACGTTATTGACGTATATAAAGGTCCCACGGAGATGGAGAAGCCAACTCGCCAGGAATGTTGTCAAATAGTACCGCTGAGATGTTAGGTTGGGTTAGGTTAGGTTATATTACGTTATTGATGTATATAAATGTCCCACGGAGACGTAGAGGCCAACAAGCCAGGAATGTGGTCAAATATTATCGCCGAGATGTTAGGTTGGGTTAGGTTAGATTATATTACGTTATAGATGTATATAAAGGTCCCACGGAGACGTAGAGGCCAACTCGCCAGGAATGTTGTCAAATATTACCACCGAGATGTTAGGTTGGGTTAGGTTAGGTTACATTACGTTATTGATGTATATGAAGGCCCCACGGAGACGGAGAAGCCAACTCGCCAGGAATGTTGTCAAATATTACCGCCGAGATGTTAGCTTGGGTTAGGTTAGGTTATATTACGTTATTGATGTATATAAATGTCCCACGGAGACGTAGAGGCCAACTCGCCAGGAATGTTGTCAAATATTACCGCCGAGATGTTAGGTTGGGTTAGGTTAGGTTATATTACGTTATTGATGTATATAAAGGTCCCAAGGTGACGTAGAGTTCAACTCGCCAGGAATGGTGTCAAATATTAGCGCCGAGATGATAGGTTGGGTTAGGTTATGTTATATTACGTTATTGATGTATATAAAGGTCCCACGGAGACGTAGAGGCCAACTCGTCAGGAATGTTGTCAAATATTACCGCCGAGATGATAGGTTGGGTTAGGTTACGTTATATTACGTTATTGATGTATATGAAGGTTAACCGGAAACGTAGGGGCCAACTCGCTAGGAATGATGTCAAATATTACCGCCGAGATATTAGATTGTGTTAGGTTAGGTTATATTACGTTATTGAAGTATATAAAGGTCCCACGGAGACGTAGAGGCCAACAAGCCAGGAATGTGGTCAAATATTACCGCCGAGATGTTAGGTTGGGGTAGGTTAGCTTATATTACGTTATTGATGTATATAAAGGTCCCACGGAGACGTAGAGGCCAACAAGACAGGAATGTGGTCAAATATTACCGCCGACATGTTAGATTGGGTTACGCTAGCTTATATTACGTGGTTGATGTATATAAAGGTCCCACAGAGACGGAGAAGCCAACTCGCCAGGAATGTTGTCAAATATTACCGCCGAGATGTTAGGTTGGGTTAGGTTAGGTTATATTACGTTATTGACGTATATAAAGGTCCCACGGAGATGGAGAAGCCAACTCGCCAGGAATGTTGTCAAATAGTACCGCTGAGATGTTAGGTTGGGTTAGGTTAGGTTATATTACGTTATTGATGTATATAAATGTCCCACGGAGACGTAGAGGCCAACAAGCCAGGAATATGGTCAAATATTATCGCCGAGATGTTAGGTTGGGTTAGGTTAGATTATATTACGTTATAGATGTATATAAAGGTCCCACGGAGACGTAGAGGCCAACTCGCCAGGAATGTTGTCAAATATTACCACCGAGATGTTAGGTTGGGTTAGGTTAGGTTATATTACGTTATTGATGTATATAAAGGTCCCACGGAGACGTAGAGGCCAACAAGACAGGAATGTGGTCAAATATTACCGCCGAGATGTTAGATTGGGTTAGGCTAGCTTATATTATGTTATTGATGTACATAAAGGTCCCACGGAGACGTAGAGGCCAACTCGCCAGGAATGTTGTCAAATATTACCGCCGAGATGTTAGGTTGGGTTAGGTTAGGTTATATTACGTTATTGATGTATATAAAGGTCCCACGGTGACGTAGAGTTCAACTCGCCAGGAATGTTATCAAATATTAGCGCCGAGATGATAGGTTGGGTTAGGTTAGGTTATATTACGGTATTGATGTATATAAAGGTCCCACGGAGACGCAGAGGCCAACTCGTCAGGAATGTTGTCAAATATTACCGCCGAGATGATAGGTTGGGTTAGGTTACGTTATATTACGTTATTGATGTATATGAAGGTTAACCGGAGACGTAGAGGCCAACTCGCTAGGAATGATGTCAAATATTACCGCCGAGATATTAGATTGGGTTAGGTTAGGCTATATTACGTTATTGAAGTATATAAAGGTCCCACGGAGACGTAGAGGCCAACAAGCCAGGAATGTGGTCAAATATTACCGCCAAGATGTTAGGTTGGGTTAGGTTAGGTTATATTACGTTATTGATGTATATGAAGGTCCCACGGAGACGTAGAGGCCAACAAGACAGGCATGTGGTCAAATATTACCGCCGAGATGTTAGATTGGGTTAGGCTAGCTTATATTATGTTATTGATGTACATAAAGGTCCCACGGAGACGTAGAGGCCAACTCGACAGGAATGTTGTCAAATGTTACCGCCGAGACGTTACGTTGGGTTAAGTTAGGTTATATTACGTGATTGATGTATAAAAGGTCCCACGGAGACGGAGAAGCCAACTCGCCAGGAATGTTGTCAAATATTACCGCCGAGATGATTGGTTAGGTTAGGTTAGGTTATATTTCGTTATTGATGTATATGAAGATCCCACGGAGACGTAGAGGCCAACTCGCCAGGTATGTTGTCAAATATTACCCCCGAGATGTTTGGTTGGGTTAGGTTAGGTTATATAACGTTATTGATGTATATAAATGTCCCACGGAGACGGAGAAGCCAACTCGCCAGGAATGTTGTCAAATATTTCCGCCGAGATGTTAGGTTGGGTTAGGTAAAGTTATATTACGTTAGTGCTGTATATAAAGGTCCCACGGAGACGGAGAAGCCAACTCGCCAGGAATGTTGTCAAATATTACCGCCGAGATGTTAGGTTGGGTTAGGTTAGGTTATATTACGTTATTGATGTATATGAAGGCCCCACGGAGACGGAGAAGCCAACTCGCCAGGAATGTTGTCAAATATTACCGCCGAGATGTTAGCTTGGGTTAGGTTAGGTTATATTACGTTATTGATGTATATAAAGGTCCCACGGAGACGTAGAGGCCAACAAGACAGGAATGTGGTCAAATACTACCGCCGAGATGTTAGGTTGCGGTAGGTTAGCTTATATTACGTTATTGATGTATATAAAGGTCCCACGGAGACGTAGAGGCCAACTCGACAGGAATGTTGTCAAATGTTACCGCCGAGATGTTAGGTTGGGTTAAGTTAGGTTATATTACGTGATTGATGTATATAAAGGTCCCACGGAGACGGAGAAGCCAACTCGCCAGGAATGTTGTCAAATATTACCGCCGAGATGTTAGGTTGGGTTAGGTTAGGTTATATTACGTTATTGATGTATATAAAGGTCCCACGGAAACGTAGAGGCCAACAAGACAGGAATGTGGTCAAATACTACCGCCGAGATGTTATATTACGTTATTGATGTATATAAAGGTCCCACGGAGACGTAGAGGCCAACTCGACAGGAATGTTGTCAAATGTTACCGCCGAGATGTTAGGTTGGGTTAAGTTAGGTTATATTACGTTATTGATGTATATAAATGTCCCACGGAGACGTAGAGGCCAACAAGCCAGGAATGTGGTCAAATATTATCGCCGAGATGTTAGGTTGGGTTAGGTTAGATTATATTACGTTATAGATGTATATAAAGGTCCCACGGAGACGTAGAGGCCAACTCGCCAGGAATGTTGTCAAATATTACCACCGAGATGTTAGGTTGGGTTAGGTTAGGTTACATTACGTTATTGATGTATATGAAGGCCCCACGGAGACGGAGAAGCCAACTCGCCAGGAATGTTGTCAAATATTACCGCCGAGATGTTAGCTTGGGTTAGGTTAGGTTATATTACGTTATTGATGTATATAAATGTCCCACGGAGACGTAGAGGCCAACTCGCCAGGAATGTTGTCAAATATTACCGCCGAGATGTTAGGTTGGGTTAGGTTAGGTTATATTACGTTATTGATGTATATAAAGGTCCCAAGGTGACGTAGAGTTCAACTCGCCAGGAATGGTGTCAAATATTAGCGCCGAGATGATAGGTTGGGTTAGGTTATGTTATATTACGTTATTGATGTATATAAAGGTCCCACGGAGACGTAGAGGCCAACTCGTCAGGAATGTTGTCAAATATTACCGCCGAGATGATAGGTTGGGTTAGGTTACGTTATATTACGTTATTGATGTATATGAAGGTTAACCGGAGACGTAGAGGCCAACTCGCTAGGAATGATGTCAAATATTACCGCCGAGATATTAGATTGGGTTAGGTTAGGTTATATTACGTTATTGAAGTATATAAAGGTCCCACGGAGACGTAGAGGCCAACAAGCCAGGAATGTGGTCAAATATTACCGCCGAGATGTTAGGTTGGGGTAGGTTAGCTTATATTACGTTATTGATGTATATAAAGGTCCCACGGAGACGTAGAGGCCAACAAGACAGGAATGTGGTCAAATATTACCGCCGACATGTTAGATTGGGTTAGGCTAGCTTATATTACGTGGTTGATGTATATAAAGGTTCCACAGAGACGGAGAAGCCAACTCGCCAGGAATGTTGTCAAATATTACCGCCGAGATGTTAGGTTGGGTTAGGTTAGGTTATATTACGTTATTGACGTATATAAAGGTCCCACGGAGATGGAGAAGCCAACTCGCCAGGAATGTTGTCAAATAGTACCGCTGAGATGTTAGGTTGGGTTAGGTTAGGTTATATTACGTTATTGATGTATATAAATGTCCCACGGAGACGTAGAGGCCAACAAGCCAGGAATATGGTCAAATATTATCGCCGAGATGTTAGGTTGGGTTAGGTTAGATTATATTACGTTATAGATGTATATAAAGGTCCCGCGGAGACGTAGAGGCCAACTCGCCAGGAATGTTGTCAAATATTACCACCGAGATGTTAGGTTGGGTTAGGTTAGGTTATATTACGTTATTGATGTATATAAAGGTCCCACGGAGACGTAGAGGCCAACAAGACAGGAATGTGGTCAAATATTACCGCCGAGATGTTAGATTGGGTTAGGCTAGCTTATATTATGTTATTGATGTACATAAAGGTCCCACGGAGACGTAGAGGCCAACTCGCCAGGAATGTTGTCAAATATTACCGCCGAGATGTTAGGTTGGGTTAGGTTAGGTTATATTACGTTATTGATGTATATAAAGGTCCCACGGTGACGTAGAGTTCAACTCGCCAGGAATGTTATCAAATATTAGCGCCGAGATGATAGGTTGGGTTAGGTTAGGTTATATTACGGTATTGATGTATATAAAGGTCCCACGGAGACGCAGAGGCCAACTCGTCAGGAATGTTGTCAAATATTACCGCCGAGATGATAGGTTGGGTTAGGTTACGTTATATTACGTTATTGATGTATATGAAGGTTAACCGGAGACGTAGAGGCCAACTCGCTAGGAATGATGTCAAATATTACCGCCGAGATATTAGATTGGGTTAGGTTAGGCTATATTACGTTATTGAAGTATATAAAGGTCCCACGGAGACGTAGAGGCCAACAAGCCAGGAATGTGGTCAAATATTACCGCCAAGATGTTAGGTTGGGTTAGGTTAGGTTATATTACGTTATTGATGTATATGAAGGTCCCACGGAGACGTAGAGGCCAACAAGACAGGCATGTGGTCAAATATTACCGCCGAGATGTTAGATTGGGTTAGGCTAGCTTATATTATGTTATTGATGTACATAAAGGTCCCACGGAGACGTAGAGGCCAACTCGACAGGAATGTTGTCAAATGTTACCGCCGAGACGTTACGTTGGGTTAAGTTAGGTTATATTACGTGATTGATGTATATGAAGGTTAACCGGAGACGTAGAGGCCAACTCGCTAGGAATGATGTCAAATATTACCGCCGAGATATTAGATTGGGTTAGGTTAGGCTATATTACGTTATTGAAGTATATAAAGGTCCCACGGAGACGGAGGAGCCAACTCGCCAGGAATGTTGTCAAATGTTACCGCCGAGATGATAGGTTAGGTTAGGTTAGGTTGTATTTCGTTATTGATGTACATGAAGGTCCCACGGAGACGTAGAGGCGAACTCGCCAGGTATGTTGTCAAATATTACCGCCGAGATGTTTGGTTGGGTTAGGTTAGGTTATATAACGTTATGGATGTATATGAAGGTCCCACGGAGACGTAGAGGCCAACTCGCCAGAAATGTTGTCAAATATTACCGCCGAGATGTTAGATTGGGTTAGGTTAGGTTATATTACGTTATTGATGTATATAAATGTCCCACGGAGACGTAGATGCCAACTCGCAAGGAATGTTTTCAAATATTACCGCCGAGATGTTAGGTTGGGTTAGGTTAGGTTATATTACGTTATAGATGTATATAAAGGTCCCATGGAAACGGAGAAGCCAACTCGCCTGGAATGTTGTCAAATATTATCACCGAGATGTTAGGTTGGGGTAGGTTAGGTTATATTACGTTATTGATGTATATAAAGGTCCCACGGAAACGTAGAGGCCAACTCGACAGGAATGTTGTCAAATGTTACCGCCGAGATGTTGGGTTGGGTTAGGTTAAGTTATATTACGTTAGTGATGTACATAAAGGTCCCACGGAGACGTAGAGGCCAACAAGACAGGAATGTGGTCAAATATTACCGCCGAGATGTTAGGTTGGGGTAGGTTAGCTTATATTACGTTATTGATGTATATAAAGGTCCCACGGAGACGTAGAGGCCAACTCGACAGGAATGTTGTCAAATGTTACCGCCGAGATGTTAGGTTCGGGTAGGTTAGCTTATATTACGTTATTGATGTATATAAAGGTGCCACGGAGACGTAGAGGCCAACTCGACAGGAATGTTGTCAAATGTTACCGCCGAGATGTTAGGTTGGGTTAAGTTAGGTTATATTACGTGATTGATGTATATAAAGGTCCCACGGAGACGGAGAAGCCAACTCGCCAGGAATGTTGTCAAATATTACCACCGAGATGTTAGCTTGGGTTAGGTTAGGTTATATTACGTTATTGATGTATATAAATGTCCCACGGAGACGTAGAGGCCAACTCGCCAGGAATGTTGTCAAATATTACCGCCGAGATGTTGGATTGGGTTAGGCTAGCTTATATTACGTGATTGATGTATAAAAGGTCCCACGGAGACGGAGAAGCCAACTCGCCAGGAATGTTGTCAAATATTACCGCCGAGATGATAGGTTAGGTTAGGTTAGGTTATATTTCGTTATTGATGTATATGAAGATCCCACGGAGACGTAGAGGCCAACTCGCCAGGTATGTTGTCAAATATTACCCCCGAGATGTTTGGTTGGGTTAGGTTAGGTTATATAACGTTATTGATGTATATGAAGGTCCCACGGAGACGTAGAGGCCAACAAGACAGGAATGTGGTCAAATATTACCGCCGACATGTTAGATTGGGTTAGGCTAGCTTATATTACGTGATTGATGTATATAAAGGTCCCACGGAGACGGAGAAGCCAACTCGCCAGGAATGTTGTCAAATATTACCGCCGAGATGTTAGGTTGGGTTAGGTTAGGTTATATTACGTTATTGACGTATATAAAGGTCCCACAGAGATGGAGAAGACAACTCGCCAGGAATGTTGTCAAATAGTACCGCTGAGATGTTAGGTTGGGTTAGGTTAGGTTATATTACGTTATTGATGTATATAAATGTCCCACGGAGACGTAGAGGCCAACAAGCCAGGAATGTGGTCAAATATTATCGCCGAGATGTTAGGTTGGGTTAGGTTAGATTATATTACGTTATAGATGTATATAAAGGTCCCACGGAGACGTAGAGGCCAACTCGCCAGGAATGTTGTCAAATATTACCACCGAGATGTTAGGTTGGGTTAGGTTAGGTTATATTACGTTATTGATGTATATAAAGGTCCCACGGAGACGTAGAGGCCAACTCGCCAGGAATGTTGTCAAATATTACCACCGAGATGTTAGGTTGGGTTAGGTTAGGTTATATTACGTTATTGATGTATATAAATGTCCCACGGAGACGTAGAGGCCAACAAGCCAGGAATGTGGTCAAATATTATCGCCGAGATGTTAGGTTGGGTTAGGTTAGATTATATTACGTTATAGATGTATATAAAGGTCCCACGGAGACGTAGAGGCCAACTCGCCAGGAATGTTGTCAAATATTACCACCGAGATGTTAGGTTGGGTTAGGTTAGGTTATATTACGTTAGTGATGTATATAAAGGTCCCACGGAGACGTAGAGGCCAACAAGACAGGAATGTGGTCAAATATTACCGCCGAGATGTTAGGTTGGGGTAGGTTAGCTTATATTACGTTATTGATGTATATAAAGGTCCCACGGAGACGTAGAGGCCAACTCGACAGGAATGTTGTCAAATGTTACCGCCGACATGTTAGATTGGGTTAGGCTAGCTTATATTACGTGATTGATGTATATAAAGGTCCCACGGAGACGGAGAAGCCAACTCGCCAGGAATGTTGTCAAATATTACCGCCGAGATGTTAGGTTGGGTTAGGTTAGGTTATATTACGTTATTGACGTATATAAAGGTCCCACAGAGATGGAGAAGACAACTCGCCAGGAATGTTGTCAAATAGTACCGCTGAGATGTTAGGTTGGGTTAGGTTAGGTTATATTACGTTATTGATGTATATAAATGTCCCACGGAGACGTAGAGGCCAACAAGCCAGGAATGTGGTCAAATATTATCGCCGAGATGTTAGGTTGGGTTAGGTTAGATTATATTACGTTATAGATGTATATAAAGGTCCCACGGAGACGTAGAGGCCAACTCGCCAGGAATGTTGTCAAATATTACCACCGAGATGTTAGGTTGGGTTAGGTTAGGTTATATTACGTTATTGATGTATATAAAGGTCCCACGGAGACGTAGAGGCCAACTCGCCAGGAATGTTGTCAAATATTACCACCGAGATGTTAGGTTGGGTTAGGTTAGGTTATATTACGTTATTGATGTATATAAATGTCCCACGGAGACGTAGAGGCCAACAAGCCAGGAATGTGGTCAAATATTATCGCCGAGATGTTAGGTTGGGTTAGGTTAGATTATATTACGTTATAGATGTATATAAAGGTCCCACGGAGACGTAGAGGCCAACTCGCCAGGAATGTTGTCAAATATTACCACCGAGATGTTAGGTTGGGTTAGGTTAGGTTATATTACGTTATTGATGTATATAAAGGTCCCACGGAGACGTAGAGGCCAACAAGACAGGAATGTGGTCAAATATTACCGCCGAGATGTTAGATTGGGTTAGGCTAGCTTATATTATGTTATTGATGTACATAAAGGTCCCACGGAGACGTAGAGGCCAACTCGCCAGGAATGTTGTCAAATATTACCGCCGAGATGTTAGGTTGGGTTAGGTTAGGTTATATTACGTTATTGATGTATATAAAGGTCCCACGGTGACGTAGAGTTCAACTCGCCAGGAATGTTATCAAATATTAGCGCCGAGATGATAGGTTGGGTTAGGTTAGGTTATATTACGGTATTGATGTATATAAAGGTCCCACGGAGACGCAGAGGCCAACTCGTCAGGAATGTTGTCAAATATTACCGCCGAGATGATAGGTTGGGTTAGGTTACGTTATATTACGTTATTGATGTATATCAAGGTTAACCGGAGACGTAGAGGCCAACTCGCTAGGAATGATGTCAAATATTACCGCCGAGATATTAGATTGGGTTAGGTTAGGCTATATTACGTTATTGAAGTATATAAAGGTCCCACGGAGACGTAGAGGCCAACAAGCCAGGAATGTGGTCAAATATTACCGCCGAGACGTTAGATTGGGTTAGGCTAGCTTATATTATGTTATTGATGTACATAAAGGTCCCACGGAGACGTAGAGGCCAACTCGACAGGAATGTTGTCAAATATTACCGCCGAGATTTTAGGTTGGTTTAGGATAGGTTATATTACGTTATTGATGTATATAAAGGTCCCACGGAGACGGAGGTGCCAACTCGCCAGGAATGTTGTCAAATGTTACCGCCGAGATGATAGGTTAGGTTAGGTTAGGTTGTATTTCGTTATTGATGTATATGAAGGTCCCACGGAGACGTAGAGGGGAACTCGCCAGGTATGTTGTCAAATATTACCGCCGAGATGTTTGGTTGGGTTAGGTTAGGTTATATAACGTTATTGATGTATATGAAGGTCCCACGGAGACGTAGAGGCCAACTCGCCAGTTATGTTGTCAAATATTACCGCCGAGATGTTTGGTTGGGTTAGGTTAGGTTATATAACGTTATTGATGAATATGAAGGTCCCACGGAGACGTAGAGGCCAACTCGCCAGGAATGTTGTCAAATATTTCCGCCGAGATGTTAGGTTGGCTTAGGTTAGGTTATATTACGTTATAGATGTATATAAAGGTCCCACGGAGACGGAGAAGCCAACTCGCCTGGAATGTTGTCAAATATTACCACCGAGATGTTAGGTTGGGGTAGGTTAGGTTATATTACGTTATTGATGTATATAAAGGTCCCACGGAGACGTAGAGGCCAACAAGACAAGAATGTTGTCAAATATTACCGCCGACATGTTAGATTGGGTTAGGCTAGCTTATATTATGTTATTGATGTATATAAAGGTCCCACGGAGACGTAGAGGCCAACAAGACAGGAATGTGGTCAAATATTACCGCCGAGATGTTAGATTGGGTTAGGCTAGCTTATATTATGTTATTGATGTACATAAAGGTCCCACGGAGACGTAGAGGCCAACTCGCCAGGAATGTTGTCAAATATTACCGCCGAGATTTTAGGTTGGTTTAGGATAGGTTATATTACGTTATTGATGTATATAAAGGTCCCACGGAGACGGAGGAGCCAACTCGCCAGGAATGTTGTCAAATGTTACCGCCGAGATGATAGGTTAGGTTAGGTTAGGTTGTATTTCGTTATTGATGTATATGAAGGTCCCACGGAGACGTAGAGGGGAACTCGCCAGGTATGTTGTCAAATATTACCGCCGAGATGTTTGGTTGGGTTAGGTTAGGTTATATAACTTTATTGATGTATATGAAGGTCCCACGGAGACGTAGAGGCCAACTCGCCAGTTATGTTGACAAATATTACCGCCGAGATGTTTGGTTGGGTTAGGTTAGGTTATATAACGTTATTGATGTATATGAAGGTCCCACGGAGACGTAGAGGCCAACTCGCCAGGAATGTTGTCAAATATTACCGCCGAGATGTTAGATTGGGTTAGGTTGGGTTATATTACGTTATTGATGTATATAAATGTCCCACGGAGACGTAGAGGCCAACTCGCCAGGAATGTTGTCAAATATTACCGCCGAGATGTTAGGTTGGGTTAGGTTAGGTTATATTACGTTATTGATGTATATAAAGGTCCCAAGGTGACGTAGAGTTCAACTCGCCAGGAATGGTGTCAAATATTAGCGCCGAGATGATAGGTTGGGTTAGGTTAGGTTATATTACGTTATTGATGTATATAAAGGTCCCACGGAGACGTAGAGGCCAACAAGACAGGAATGTGGTCAAATATTACCGCCGAGATGTTAGATTGGGTTAGGCTAACTTATATTATGTTATTGATGTACATAAAGGTCCCACGGAGACGTAGAGGCCAACTCGACAGGAATGTTGTCAAATATTACCGCCGAGATTTTAGGTTGGTTTAGGATAGGTTATATTACGTTATTGATGTATATAAAGGTCCCACGGAGACGGAGGTGCCAACTCGCCAGGAATGTTGTCAAATGTTACCGCCGAGATGATAGGTTAGGTTAGGTTAGGTTGTATTTCGTTATTGATGTATATGAAGGTCCCACGGAGACGTAGAGGGGAACTCGCCAGGTATGTTGTCAAATATTACCGCCGAGATGTTTGGTTGGGTTAGGTTAGGTTATATAACGTTATTGATGTATATGAAGGTCCCACGGAGACGTAGAGGCCAACTCGCCAGTTATGTTGTCAAATATTACCGCCGAGATGTTTGGTTGGGTTAGGTTAGGTTATATAACGTTATTGATGTATATGAAGGTCCCACGGAGACGTAGAGGCCAACTCGCCAGGAATGTTGTCAAATATTACCGCCGAGATGTTAGGTTGGCTTAGGTTAGGTTATATTACGTTATAGATGTATATAAAGGTCCCACGGAGACGGAGAAGCCAACTCGCCTGGAATGTTGTCAAATATTACCACCGAGATGTTAGGTTGGGGTAGGTTAGGTTATATTACGTTATTGATGTATATAAAGGTCCCACGGAGACGTAGAGGCCAACAAGACAAGAATGTTGTCAAATATTACCGCCGACATGTTAGATTGGGTTAGGCTAGCTTATATTATGTTATTGATGTATATAAAGGTCCCACGGAGACGTAGAGGCCAACAAGACAGGAATGTGGTCAAATATTACCGCCGAGATGTTAGATTGGGTTAGGCTAGCTTATATTATGTTATTGATGTACATAAAGGTCCCACGGAGACGTAGAGGCCAACTCGCCAGGAATGTTGTCAAATATTACCGCCGAGATTTTAGGTTGGTTTAGGATAGGTTATATTACGTTATTGATGTATATAAAGGTCCCACGGAGACGGAGGAGCCAACTCGCCAGGAATGTTGTCAAATGTTACCGCCGAGATGATAGGTTAGGTTAGGTTAGGTTGTATTTCGTTATTGATGTATATGAAGGTCCCACGGAGACGTAGAGGCGAACTCGCCAGGTATGTTGTCAAATATTACCGCCGAGATGTTTGGTTGGGTTAGGTTAGGTTATATAACGTTATTGATGTATATGAAGGTCCCACGGAGACGTAGAGGCCAACTCGCCAGTTATGTTGTCAAATATTACCGCCGAGATGTTTGGTTGGGTTAGGTTAGGTTATATAACGTTATTGATGTATATGAAGGTCCCACGGAGACGTAGAGGCCAACTCGCCAGGAATGTTGTCAAATATTACCGCCGAGATGTTAGGTTGGCTTAGGTTAGGTTATATTACGTTATAGATGTATATAAAGGTCCCACGGAGACGGAGAAGCCAACTCGCCTGGAATGTTGTCAAATATTACCACCGAGATGTTAGGTTGGGGTAGGTTAGGTTATATTACGTTATTGATGTATATAAAGGTCCCACGGAGACGTAGAGGCCAACAAGACAAGAATGTTGTCAAATATTACCGCCGACATGTTAGATTGGGTTAGGCTAGCTTATATTATGTTATTGATGTATATAAAGGTCCCACGGAGACGTAGAGGCCAACAAGACAGGAATGTGGTCAAATATTACCGCCGAGATGTTAGATTGGGTTAGGCTAGCTTATATTATGTTATTGATGTACATAAAGGTCCCACGGAGACGTAGAGGCCAACTCGCCAGGAATGTTGTCAAATATTACCGCCGAGATTTTAGGTTGGTTTAGGATAGGTTATATTACGTTATTGATGTATATAAAGGTCCCACGGAGACGGAGGAGCCAACTCGCCAGGAATGTTGTCAAATGTTACCGCCGAGATGATAGGTTAGGTTAGGTTAGGTTGTATTTCGTTATTGATGTATATGAAGGTCCCACGGAGACGTAGAGGCGAACTCGCCAGGTATGTTGTCAAATATTACCGCCGAGATGTTTGGTTGGGTTAGGTTAGGTTATATAACGTTATTGATGTATATGAAGGTCCCACGGAGACGTAGAGGCCAACTCGTCTGGAATGTTGTCAAATATTACCGCCGAGATGATAGGTTGGGTTAGGTTACGTTATATTACGTTATTGATGTATATGAAGGTTAACCGGAGACGTACAGGCCAACTCGCTAGGAATGATGTCAAATATTACCGCCGAGATATTAGATTGGGTTAGGTTAGGTTATATTACGTTATTGAAGTATATAAAGGTCCCACGGAGACGTAGAGGCCAACAAGCCAGGAATGTGGTCAAATATTACCGCCGAGATGTTAGGTTGGGGTAGGTTAGCTTATATTACGTTATTGATGTATATAAAGGTCCCACGGAGACGTAGAGGCCAACAAGACAGGAATGTGGTCAAATATTACCGCCGACATGTTAGATTGGGTTAGGCTAGGTTATATTACGTGATTGATGTATATAAAGGTCCCACGGAGACGGAGAAGCCAACTCGCCAGGAATGTTGTCAAATATTACCGCCGAGATGTTAGGTTGGGTTAGGTTAGGTTATATTACGTTATTGATGTATATAAAGGTCCCATGGAAACGTAGAGGCCAACTCGACAGGAATGTTATCAAATGTTACCGCCGAGATGTTAGGTTGGGTTAGGTTAAGTTATATTACGTTAGTGATGTATATAAAGGTCCCACGGAGATGGAGAAGCCAACTCGCCAGGAATGTTGTCAAATAGTACCGCTGAGATGTTAGGTTGGGTTAGGTTAGGTTATATTACGTTATTGATGTATATAAATGTCCCACGGAGACGTAGAGGCCAACAAGCCAGGAATGTGGTCAAATATTATCGCTGAGATGTTAGGTTGGGTTAGGTTAGATTATATTACGTTATAGATGTATATAAAGGTCCCACGGAGACGGAGAAGCCAACTCGCCAGGAATATTGTCAAATATTACCGCCGAGATGTTAGGTTGGGTTAGGTTAGGTTATATTACGTTATTGACGTATATAAAGGTCCCACGGAGATGGAGAAGCCAACTCGCCAGGAATGTTGTCAAATAGTACCGCTGAGATGTTAGGTTGGGTTAGGTTAGGTTATATTACGTTATTGATGTATATAAATGTCCCACGGAGACGTAGAGGCCAACAAGCCAGGAATGTGGTCAAATATTATCGCCGAGATGTTAGGTTGGGTTAGGTCAGATTATATTACGTTATAGATGTATATAAAGGTCCCACGGAGACGTAGAGGCCAACTCGCAAGGAATGTTGTCAAATATTACCGCCGAGATGTTAGGTTGGGTTAGGTTAGGTTATATTACGTTATTGATGTATATAAAGGTCCCACGGAGACGTAGAGGCCAACAAGACAGGAATGTGGTCAAATATTACCGCCGAGATGTTAGGTTGGGTTAGGTTAGGTTATATTACGTTATTGACGTATATAAAGGTCCCACGGAGATGGAGAAGCCAACTCGCCAGGAATGTTGTCAAATAGTACCGCTGAGATGTTAGGTTGGGTTAGGTTAGGTCATATTACGTTATTGATGTATATAAATGTCCCACGGAGACGTAGAGGCCAACAAGCCAGGAATGTGGTCAAATATTATCGCCGAGATGTTAGGTTGGGTTAGGTTAGATTATATTACGTTATAGATGTATATAAAGGTCCCACGGAGACGTAGAGGCCAACTCGCCAGGAATGTTGTCAAATATTACCGCCGAGATGATAGGTTGGGTTAGGTTAGGTTATATTACGTTATTGATGTATATAAAGGTCCCACGGAGACGTAGAGGCAAACTCGTCAGGAATGTTGTCAAATATTACCGCCGAGATGTTTCGTTGGGTTAGGTTAGGTTATATAACGTTATTGATGTATATGAAGGTCCCACGGAGACGTAGAGGCCAACTCGCCAGGAATGTTGTCAAATATTACCGCCGAGATATTAGATTGGGTTAGGTTAGGTTATATTACGTTATAAATGTATATAAAGGTCCCACGGAGACGGAGAAGCCAACTCGCCTGGAATGTTGTCAAATATTACCACCGAGATGTTAGGTTGGGGTAGGTTAGGTTATATTACGTTATTGATGTATATAAAGGTCCCACGGAGACGTAGAGGCCAACAAGACAAGAATGTGGTCAAATATTACCGCCGACATGTTAGATTGGGTTAGGCTAGCTTATATTATGTTATTGATGTATATAAAGGTCCCACGGAGACGTAGAGGCCAACAAGACAGGAATGTGGTCAAATATTACCGCCGAGATGTTAGATTGGGTTAGGCTAGCTTATATTATGTTATTGATGTACATAAAGGTCCCACGGAGACGTAGAGGCCAACTCGCCAGGAATGTTGTCAAATATTACCGCCGAGATTTTAGGTTGGTTTAGGATAGGTTATATTACGTTATTGATGTATATAAAGGTCCCACGGAGACGGAGGAGCCAACTCGCCAGGAATGTTGTCAAATGTTACCGCCGAGATGATAGGTTAGGTTAGGTTAGGTTGTATTTCGTTATTGATGTATATGAAGGTCCCACGGAGACGTAGAGGCGAACTCGCCAGGTATGTTGTCAAATATTACCGCCGAGATGTTTGGTTGGGTTAGGTTAGGTTATATAACGTTATTGATGTATATGAAGGTCCCACGGAAACGTAGAGGCCAACTCGCCAGGAATGTTGTCAAATATTACCGCCGAGATGTTAGATTGGGTTAGGTTGGGTTATATTGCGTTATTGATGTATATAAATGTCCCACGGAGACGTAGATGCCAACTCGCCAGGAATGTTTTCAAATATTACCGCCGAGATGTTAGGTTGGGTTAGGTTAGGTTATATTACGTTATGGATGTATATAAAGGTCCCATGGAGACGGAGAAGCCAACTCGCCTGGAATGTTGTCAAATATTATCACCGAGATGTTAGGTTGGGGTAGGTCAGGTTATATTACGTTATTGATGTATATAAATGTCCCACGGAGACGTAGAGGCCAACAAGCCAGGAATGTGGTCAAATATTATCGCCGAGATGTTAGGTTGGGTTAGGTTAGATTATATTACGTTATAGATGTATATAAAGGTCCCACAGAGACGTAGAGGCCAACTCGCCAGGAATGTTGTCAAATATTACCGCCGAGATGTTAGGTTGGGTTAGGTTAGGTTATATTACGTTATTGATGTATATAAAGGTCCCACGGAGACGTAGAGGCCAACAAGACAGGAATGCGGTCAAATATTACCGCCGAGATGTTAGATTGGGTTAGGCTAGCTTATATTATGTTATTGATGTACATAAAGGTCCCACGGAGACGTAGAGGCCTACTCGCCAGGAATGTTGTCAAATATTACCGCCGAGATTTTAGGTTGGTTTAGGATAGGTTATATTACGTTATTGATGTATATAAAGGTCCCACGGAGACGGAGGAGCCAACTCGCCAGGTATGTTGTCAAATATTACCGCCGAGATGTTTGGTTGGGTTAGGTTAGGTTAGATAACGTTATTGATGTATATGAAGGTCCCACGGAGACGTAGAGGCCAACTCGCCAGGAATGTTGTCAAATATTACCGCCGAGATGTTAGGTTGGCTTAGGTTAGGTTATATTACGTTATAGATGTATATAAAGGTCCCACGGAGACGGAGAAGCCAACTCGCCTGGAATGTTGTCAAATATTACCACCGATATGTTAGGTTGGGGTAGGTTAGGTTATATTACGTTATTGATGTATATAAAGGTCCCACGGAGACGTAGAGGCCAACAAGACAAGAATGTGGTCAAATATTACCGCCGACATGTTAGATTGGGTTAGGCTAGCTTATATTATGTTATTGATGTATATAAAGGTCCCACGGAGACGTAGAGGCCAACAAGACAGGAATGTGGTCAAATATTACCGCCGAGATGTTAGATTGGGTTAGGCTAGCTTATATTATGTTATTGATGTACATAAAGGTCCCACGGAGACGTAGAGGCCAACTCGCCAGGAATGTTGTCAAATATTACCGCCGAGATTTTAGGTTGGTTTAGGATAGGTTATATTACGTTATTGATGTATATAAAGGTCCCACGGAGACGGAGGAGCCAACTCGCCAGGAATGTTGTCAAATGTTACCGCCGAGATGATAGGTTAGGTTAGGTTAGGTTGTATTTCGTTATTGATGTATATGAAGGTCCCACGGAGACGTAGAGGCGAACTCGCCAGGTATGTTGTCAAATATTACCGCCGAGATGTTTGGTTGGGTTAGGTTAGGTTATATAACGTTATTGATGTATATGAAGGTCCCACGGAAACGTAGAGGCCAACTCGCCAGGAATGTTGTCAAATATTACCGCCGAGATGTTAGATTGGGTTAGGTTGGGTTATATTGCGTTATTGATGTATATAAATGTCCCACGGAGACGTAGATGCCAACTCGCCAGGAATGTTTTCAAATATTACCGCCGAGATGTTAGGTTGGGTTAGGTTAGGTTATATTACGTTATGGATGTATATAAAGGTCCCATGGAGACGGAGAAGCCAACTCGCCTGGAATGTTGTCAAATATTATCACCGAGATGTTAGGTTGGGGCAGGTCAGGTTATATTACGTTATTGATGTATATAAATGTCCCACGGAGACGTAGAGGCCAACAAGCCAGGAATGTGGTCAAATATTATCGCCGAGATGTTAGGTTGGGTTAGGTTAGATTATATTACGTTATAGATGTATATAAAGGTCCCACAGAGACGTAGAGGCCAACTCGCCAGGAATGTTGTCAAATATTACCGCCGAGATGTTAGGTTGGGTTAGGTTAGGTTATATTACGTTATTGATGTATATAAAGGTCCCACGGAGACGTAGAGGCCAACAAGACAGGAATGCGGTCAAATATTACCGCCGAGATGTTAGATTGGGTTAGGCTAGCTTATATTATGTTATTGATGTACATAAAGGTCCCACGGAGACGTAGAGGCCTACTCGCCAGGAATGTTGTCAAATATTACCGCCGAGATTTTAGGTTGGTTTAGGATAGGTTATATTACGTTATTGATGTATATAAAGGTCCCACGGAGACGGAGGAGCCAACTCGCCAGGTATGTTGTCAAATATTACCGCCGAGATGTTTGGTTGGGTTAGGTTAGGTTAGATAACGTTATTGATGTATATGAAGGTCCCACGGAGACGTAGAGGCCAACTCGCCAGGAATGTTGTCAAATATTACCGCCGAGATGTTAGGTTGGCTTAGGTTAGGTTATATTACGTTATAGATGTATATAAAGGTCCCACGGAGACGGAGAAGCCAACTCGCCTGGAATGTTGTCAAATATTACCACCGATATGTTAGGTTGGGGTAGGTTAGGTTATATTACGTTATTGATGTATATAAAGGTCCCACGGAGACGAGGAGGCCAACAAGACAAGAATGTGGTCAAATATTACCGCCGACATGTTAGATTGGGTTAGGCTAGCTTATATTATGTTATTGATGTATATAAAGGTCCCACGGAGACGTAGAGGCCAGCAAGACAGGAATGTGGTCAAATATTACCGCCGAGATGTTAGATTGGGTTAGGCTAGCTTATATTATGTTATTGATGTACATAAAGGTCCCACGGAGACGTAGAGGCCAACTCGCCAGGAATGTTGTCAAATATTACCGCCGAGATGATAGGTTGGGTTAGGTTACGTTATATTACGTTATTGATGTATATGAAGGTTAACCGGAGACGTAGAGGCCAACTCGCTAGGAATGATGTCAAATATTACCGCCGAGATATTAGATTGGGTTAGGTTAGGCTATATTACGTTATTGAAGTATATAAAGGTCCCACGGAGACGTAGAGGCCAACAAGCCAGGAATGTGGTCAAATATTACCGCCAAGATGTTAGGTTGGGTTAGGTTAGGTTATATTACGTTATTGATGTATATAAAGGTCCCACGGAGACGTAGAGGCCAACTCGACAGGAATGTTGTCAAATGTTACCGCCGAGATGTTAGGTTGGGTTAGGTTAAGTTATATTACGTTAGTGATGTATATAAAGGTCCCACGGAGACGGAGAAGCCAACTCGCCAGGAATGTTGTCAAATATTAGCGCCGAGATGATAGGTTGGGTTAGGTTAGGTTATATTACGTTATTGATGTATATAAAGGTCCCACGGAGACCTAGAGGCCAACTCGTCAGGAATGTTGTCAAATATTACCGCCGAGATGATAGGTTGGGTTAGGTTACGTTATATTACGTTATTGATGTATATGAAGGTTAACCGGAGACGTACAGGCCAACTCGCTAGGAATGATGTCAAATATTACCGCCGAGATATTAGATTGGGTTAGGTTAGGTTATATTACGTTATTGAAGTATATAAAGGTCCCACGGAGACGTAGAGGCCAACAAGCCAGGAATGTGGTCAAATATTACCGCCGAGATGTTAGGTTGGGGTAGGTTAGCTTATATTACGTTATTGATGTATATAAAGGTCCCACGGAGACGTAGAGGCCAACAAGACAGGAATGTGGTCAAATATTACCGCCGACATGTTAGATTGGGTTAGGCTAGGTTATATTACGTGATTGATGTATATAAAGGTCCCACGGAGACGGAGAAGCCAACTCGCCAGGAACGTTGTCAAATATTACCGCCGAGATGTTAGGTTGGGTTAGGTTAGGTTATATTACGTTATTGATGTATATAAAGGTCCCATGGAAACGTAGAGGCCAACTCGACAGGAATGTTATCAAATGTTACCGCCGAGATGTTAGGTTGGGCTAGGTTAAGTTATATTACGTTAGTGATGTATATAAAGGTCCCACGGAGATGGAGAAGCCAACTCGCCAGGAATGTTGTCAAATAGTACCGCTGAGATGTTAGGTTGGGTTAGGTTAGGTTATATTACGTTATTGATGTATATAAATGTCCCACGGAGACGTAGAGGCCAACCAGCCAGGAATGTGGTCAAATATTATCGCTGAGATGTTAGGTTGGGTTAGGTTAGATTATATTACGTTATAGATGTATATAAAGGTCCCACGGAGACGGAGAAGCCAACTCGCCAGGAATATTGTCAAATATTACCGCCGAGATGTTAGGTTGGGTTAGGTTAGGTTATATTACGTTATTGACGTATATAAAGGTCCCACGGAGATGGAGAAGCCAACTCGCCAGGAATGTTGTCAAATAGTACCGCTGAGATGTTAGGTTGGGTTAGGTTAGGTTATATTACGTTATTGATGTATATAAATGTCCCACGGAGACGTAGAGGCCAACAAGCCAGGAATGTGGTCAAATATTATCGCCGAGATGTTAGGTTGGGTTAGGTCAGATTATATTACGTTATAGATGTATATAAAGGTCCCACGGAGACGTAGAGGCCAACTCGCAAGGAATGTTGTCAAATATTACCGCCGAGATGTTAGGTTGGGTTAGGTTAGGTTATATTACGTTATTGATGTATATAAAGGTCCCACGGAGACGTAGAGGCCAACAAGACAGGAATGTGGTCAAATATTACCGCCGAGATGTTAGGTTGGGTTAGGTTAGGTTATATTACGTTATTGACGTATATAAAGGTCCCACGGAGATGGAGAAGCCAACTCGCCAGGAATGTTGTCAAATAGTACCGCTGAGATGTTAGGTTGGGTTAGGTTAGGTCATATTACGTTATTGATGTATATAAATGTCCCACGGAGACGTAGAGGCCAACAAGCCAGGAATGTGGTCAAATATTATCGCCGAGATGTTAGGTTGGGTTAGGTTAGATTATATTACGTTATAGATGTATATAAAGGTCCCACGGAGACGTAGAGGCCAACTCGCCAGGAATGTTGTCAAATATTACCGCCGAGATTTTAGGTTGGTTTAGGATAGGTTATATTACGTTATTGATGTATATAAAGGTCCCACGGAGACGGAGGAGCCAACTCGCCAGGAATGTTGTCAAATGTTACCGCCGAGATGATAGGTTAGGTTAGGTTAGGTTGTATTTCGTTATTGATGTATATGAAGGTCCCACGGAGACGTAGAGGCGAACTCGCCAGGTATGTTGTCAAATATTACCGCCGAGATGTTTGGTTGGGTTAGGTTAGGTTATATAACGTTATTGATGTATATGAAGGTCCCACGGAAACGTAGAGGCCAACTCGCCAGGAATGTTGTCAAATATTACCGCCGAGATGTTAGATTGGGTTAGGTTGGGTTATATTGCGTTATTGATGTATATAAATGTCCCACGGAGACGTAGATGCCAACTCGCCAGGAATGTTTTCAAATATTACCGCCGAGATGTTAGGTTGGGTTAGGTTAGGTTATATTACGTTATGGATGTATATAAAGGTCCCATGGAGACGGAGAAGCCAACTCGCCTGGAATGTTGTCAAATATTATCACCGAGATGTTAGGTTGGGGTAGGTCAGGTTATATTACGTTATTGGTGTATATAAATGTCCCACGGAGACGTAGAGGCCAACAAGCCAGGAATGTGGTCAAATATTATCGCCGAGATGTTAGGTTGGGTTAGGTTAGATTATATTACGTTATAGATGTATATAAAGGTCCCACAGAGACGTAGAGGCCAACTCGCCAGGAATGTTGTCAAATATTACCGCCGAGATGTTAGGTTGGGTTAGGTTAGGTTATATTACGTTATTGATGTATATAAAGGTCCCACGGAGACGTAGAGGCCAACAAGACAGGAATGCGGTCAAATATTACCGCCGAGATGTTAGATTGGGTTAGGCTAGCTTATATTATGTTATTGATGTACATAAAGGTCCCACGGAGACGTAGAGGCCTACTCGCCAGGAATGTTGTCAAATATTACCGCCGAGATTTTAGGTTGGTTTAGGATAGGTTATATTACGTTATTGATGTATATAAAGGTCCCACGGAGACGGAGGAGCCAACTCGCCAGGTATGTTGTCAAATATTACCGCCGAGATGTTTGGTTGGGTTAGGTTAGGTTAGATAACGTTATTGATGTATATGAAGGTCCCACGGAGACGGAGGAGCCAACTCGCCAGGAATGTTGTCAAATGTTACCGCCGAGATGATAGGTTAGGTTAGGTTAGGTTGTATTTCGTTATTGATGTATATGAAGGTCCCACGGAGACGTAGAGGCGAACTCGCCAGGTATGTTGTCAAATATTACCGCCGAGATGTTTGGTTGGGTTAGGTTAGGTTATATAACGTTATTGATGTATATGAAGGTCCCACGGAAACGTAGAGGCCAACTCGCCAGGAATGTTGTCAAATATTACCGCCGAGATGTTAGATTGGGTTAGGTTGGGTTATATTGCGTTATTGATGTATATAAATGTCCCACGGAGACGTAGATGCCAACTCGCCAGGAATGTTTTCAAATATTACCGCCGAGATGTTAGGTTGGGTTAGGTTAGGTTATATTACGTTATGGATGTATATAAAGGTCCCATGGAGACGGAGAAGCCAACTCGCCTGGAATGTTGTCAAATATTATCACCGAGATGTTAGGTTGGGGTAGGTCAGGTTATATTACGTTATTGATGTATATAAATGTCCCACGGAGACGTAGAGGCCAACAAGCCAGGAATGTGGTCAAATATTATCGCCGAGATGTTAGGTTGGGTTAGGTTAGATTATATTACGTTATAGATGTATATAAAGGTCCCACAGAGACGTAGAGGCCAACTCGCCAGGAATGTTGTCAAATATTACCGCCGAGATGTTAGGTTGGGTTAGGTTAGGTTATATTACGTTATTGATGTATATAAAGGTCCCACGGAGACGTAGAGGCCAACAAGACAGGAATGTTGTCAAATGTTACCGCCGAGATGTTAGGTTGGGTTAGGTTAAGTTATATTACGTTAGTGATGTATATAAAGGTCCCACGGAGACGGAGAAGCCAACTCGCCAGGAATGTTGTCAAATATTAGCGCCGAGATGATAGGTTGGGTTAGGTTAGGTTATATTACGTTATTGATGTATATAAAGGTCCCACGGAGACCTAGAGGCCAACTCGTCAGGAATGTTGTCAAATATTACCGCCGAGATGATAGGTTGGGTTAGGTTACGTTATATTACGTTATTGATGTATATGAAGGTTAACCGGAGACGTACAGGCCAACTCGCTAGGAATGATGTCAAATATTACCGCCGAGATATTAGATTGGGTTAGGTTAGGTTATATTACGTTATTGAAGTATATAAAGGTCCCACGGAGACGTAGAGGCCAACAAGCCAGGAATGTGGTCAAATATTACCGCCGAGATGTTAGGTTGGGGTAGGTTAGCTTATATTACGTTATTGATGTATATAAAGGTCCCACGGAGACGTAGAGGCCGACAAGACAGGAATGTGGTCAAATATTACCGCCGACATGTTAGATTGGGTTAGGCTAGGTTATATTACGTGATTGATGTATATAAAGGTCCCACGGAGACGGAGAAGCCAACTCGCCAGGAATGTTGTCAAATATTACCGCCGAGATGTTAGGTTGGGTTAGGTTAGGTTATATTACGTTATTGATGTATATAAAGGTCCCATGGAAACGTAGAGGCCAACTCGACAGGAATGTTATCAAATGTTACCGCCGAGATGTTAGGTTGGGCTAGGTTAAGTTATATTACGTTAGTGATGTATATAAAGGTCCCACGGAGATGGAGAAGCCAACTCGCCAGGAATGTTGTCAAATAGTACCGCTGAGATGTTAGGTTGGGTTAGGTTAGGTTATATTACGTTATTGATGTATATAAATGTCCCACGGAGACGTAGAGGCCAACCAGCCAGGAATGTGGTCAAATATTATCGCTGAGATGTTAGGTTGGGTTAGGTTAGATTATATTACGTTATAGATGTATATAAAGGTCCCACGGAGACGGAGAAGCCAACTCGCCAGGAATATTGTCAAATATTACCGCCGAGATGTTAGGTTGGGTTAGGTTAGGTTATATTACGTTATTGACGTATATAAAGGTCCCACGGAGATGGAGAAGCCAACTCGCCAGGAATGTTGTCAAATAGTACCGCTGAGATGTTAGGTTGGGTTAGGTTAGGTTATATTACGTTATTGATGTATATAAATGTCCCACGGAGACGTAGAGGCCAACAAGCCAGGAATGTGGTCAAATATTATCGCCGAGATGTTAGGTTGGGTTAGGTCAGATTATATTACGTTATAGATGTATATAAAGGTCCCACGGAGACGTAGAGGCCAACTCGCAAGGAATGTTGTCAAATATTACCGCCGAGATGTTAGGTTGGGTTAGGTTAGGTTATATTACGTTATTGATGTATATAAAGGTCCCACGGAGACGTAGAGGCCAACAAGACAGGAATGTGGTCAAATATTACCGCCGAGATGTTAGGTTGGGTTAGGTTAGGTTATATTACGTTATTGACGTATATAAAGGTCCCACGGAGATGGAGAAGCCAACTCGCCAGGAATGTTGTCAAATAGTACCGCTGAGATGTTAGGTTGGGTTAGGTTAGGTCATATTACGTTATTGATGTATATAAATGTCCCACGGAGACGTAGAGGCCAACAAGCCAGGAATGTGGTCAAATATTATCGCCGAGATGTTTGGTTGGGTTAGGTTAGGTTATATAACGTTATTGATGTATATGAAGGTCCCACGGAAACGTAGAGGCCAACTCGCCAGGAATGTTGTCAAATATTACCGCCGAGATGTTAGATTGGGTTAGGTTGGGTTATATTGCGTTATTGATGTATATAAATGTCCCACGGAGACGTAGATGCCAACTCGCCAGGAATGTTTTCAAATATTACCGCCGAGATGTTAGGTTGGGTTAGGTTAGATTATATTACGTTATGGATGTATATAAAGGTCCCATGGAGACGGAGAAGCCAACTCGCCTGGAATGTTGTCAAATATTATCACCGAGATGTTAGGTTGGGGTAGGTCAGGTTATATTACGTTATTGGTGTATATAAATGTCCCACGGAGACGTAGAGGCCAACAAGCCAGGAATGTGGTCAAATATTATCGCCGAGATGTTAGGTTGGGTTAGGTTAGATTATATTACGTTATAGATGTATATAAAGGTCCCACAGAGACGTAGAGGCCAACTCGCCAGGAATGTTGTCAAATATTACCGCCGAGATGTTAGGTTGGGTTAGGTTAGGTTATATTACGTTATTGATGTATATAAAGGTCCCACGGAGACGTAGAGGCCAACAAGACAGGAATGCGGTCAAATATTACCGCCGAGATGTTAGATTGGGTTAGGCTAGCTTATATTATGTTATTGATGTACATAAAGGTCCCACGGAGACGTAGAGGCCTACTCGCCAGGAATGTTGTCAAATATTACCGCCGAGATTTTAGGTTGGTTTAGGATAGGTTATATTACGTTATTGATGTATATAAAGGTCCCACGGAGACGGAGGAGCCAACTCGCCAGGTATGTTGTCAAATATTACCGCCGAGATGTTTGGTTGGGTTAGGTTAGGTTAGATAACGTTATTGATGTATATGAAGGTCCCACGGAGACGTAGAGGCCAACTCGCCAGGAATGTTGTCAAATGTTACCACCGATATGTTAGGTTGGGGTAGGTTAGGTTATATTACGTTATTGATGTATATAAAGGTCCCACGGAGACGAGGAGGCCAACAAGACAAGAATGTGGTCAAATATTACCGCCGACATGTTAGATTGGGTTAGGCTAGCTTATATTATGTTATTGATGTATATAAAGGTCCCACGGAGACGTAGAGGCCAGCAAGACAGGAATGTGGTCAAATATTACCGCCGAGATGTTAGATTGGGTTAGGCTAGCTTATATTATGTTATTGATGTACATAAAGGTCCCACGGAGACGTAGAGGCCAACTCGCCAGGAATGTTGTCAAATATTACCGCCGAGATTTTAGGTTGGTTTAGGATAGGTTATATTACGTTATTGATGTATATAAAGGTCCCACGGAGACGGAGGAGCCAACTCGCCAGGAATGTTGTCAAATGTTACCGCCGAGATGATAGGTTAGGTTAGGTTAGGTTGTATTTCGTTATTGATGTATATGAAGGTCCCACGGAGACGTAGAGGCGAACTCGCCAGGTATGTTGTCAAATATTACCGCCGAGATGTTTGGTTGGGTTAGGTTAGGTTATATTACGTTATGGATGTATATAAAGGTCCCATGGAGACGGAGAAGCCAACTCGCCTGGAATGTTGTCAAATATTATCACCGAGATGTTAGGTTGGGGTAGGTTAGGTTATATTACGTTATTGATGTATATAAAGGTCCCACGGAAACGTAGAGGCCAACTCGACAGGAATGTTGTCAAATGTTACCGCCGAGATGTTAGGTTGGGTTAGGTTAAGTTATATTACGTTAGTGATGTATATAAAGGTCCCACGGAGACGGAGAAGCCAACTCGCCAGGAATGTTGTCAAATATTAGCGCCGAGATGATAGGTTGGGTTAGGTTAGGTTATATTACGTTATTGATGTATATAAAGGTCCCACGGAGACGTAGAGGCCAACTCGTCAGGAATGTTGTCAAATATTACCGCCGAGATGATAGGTTGGGTTAGGTTACGTTATATTACGTTATTGATGTATATGAAGGTTAACCGGAGACGTAGAGGCCAAATCGCTAGGAATGATGTCAAATATTACCGCCGAGATATTAGATTGGGTTAGGTTAGGTTATATTACGTTATTGAAGTATATAAAGGTCCCACGGAGACGTAGAGGCCAACAAGCCAGGAATGTGGTCAAATATTACCGCCGAGATGTTAGGTTGGGGTAGGTTAGCTTATATTACGTTATTGATGTATATAAAGGTCCCACGGAGACGTAGAGGCCAACAAGACAGGAATGTGGTCAAATATTACCGCCGACATGTTAGATTGGGTTAGGCTAGCTTATATTACGTGATTGATGTATATAAAGGTCCCACGGAGACGGAGAAGCCAACTCGCCAGGAATGTTGTCAAATATTACCGCCGAGATGTTAGGTTGGGTTAGGTTAGGTTATATTACGTTATTGACGTATATAAAGGTCCCACGGAGATGGAGAAGCCAACTCGCCAGGAATGTTGTCAAATAGTACCGCTGAGATGTTAGGTTGGGTTAGGTTAGGTTATATTACGTTATTGATGTATATAAATGTCCCACGGAGACGTAGAGGCCAACTCGCCAGGAATGTTGTCAAATATTACCGCCGAGATGTTAGGTTGGGTTAGGTTAGGTTATATTACGTTATTGATGTATATAAAGGTCCCATGGAGACGTAGAGGCCAACAAGACAGGAATGTGGTCAAATATTACCGCCGAGATGTTAGATTGGGTTAGGCTAGCTTATATTATGTTATTGATGTACATAAAGGTCCCACGGAGACGTAGAGGCCAACTCGCCAGGAATGTTGTCAAATATTACCGCCGAGATGTTAGGTTGGTTTAGGTTAGGTTATATTACGTTATTGATGTATATAAAGGTCCCACGGTGACGTAGAGTTCAACTCGCCAGGAATGTTGTCAAATATTAGCGCCGAGATGATAGGTTGGGTTAGGTTAGGTTATATTACGGTATTGATGTATATAAAGGTCCCACGGAGACGCAGAGTTCAACTCGCCAGGAATGGTGTCAAATATTAGCGCCGAGATGATAGGTTGGGTTAGGTTAGGTTATATTACGTTATTGATGTATATAAAGGTCCCACGGAGACGTAGAGGCCAACTCGTCAGGAATGTTGTCAAATATTACCGCCGAGATGATAGGTTGGGTTAGGTTACGTTATATTACGTTATTGATGTATATGAAGGTTAACCGGAGACGTAGAGGCCAACTCGCTAGGAATGATTTCAAATATTACCGCCGAGATATTAGATTGGGTTAGGTTAGGTTATATTACGTTATTGAAGTATATAAAGGTCCCACGGAGACGTAGAGGCCAACAAGCCAGGAATGTGGTCAAATATTACCGCCGAGATGTTAGGTTGGGGTAGGTTAGCTTATATTACGTTATAGATGTATATAAAGGTCCCACGGAGACGGAGAAGCCAACTCGCCTGGAATGTTGTCAAATATTACCACCGAGATGTTAGGTTGGGGTAGGTTAGGTTATATTACGTTATTGATGTATATAAAGGTCCCACGGAGACGAGGAGGCCAACAAGACAAGAATGTGGTCAAATATTACCTCCGACATGTTAGATTGGGTTAGGCTAGCTTATATTATGTTATTGATGTATATAAGGGTCCCACGGAGACGTAGAGGCCAACAAGACAGGAATGTGGTCAAATATTACCGCCGAGATGTTAGATTGGGTTAGGCTAGCTTATATTATGTTATTGATGTATATAAAGGTCCCACGGAGACGTAGAGGCGAACTCGCCAGGTATGTTGCCAAATATTACCGCCGAGATGTTTGGTTGGGTTAGGTTAGGTTATATTACGTTATGGATGTATATAAAGGTCCCATGGAGACGGAGAAGCCAACTCGCCTGGAATGTTGTCAAATATTATCACCGAGATGTTAGGTTGGGGTAGGTTAGGTTATATTACGTTATTGATGTATATAAAGGTCCCACGGAAACGTAGAGGCCAACTCGACAGGAATGTTGTCAAATGTTACCGCCGAGATGTTAGGTTGGGTTAGGTTAAGTTATATTACGTTAGTGATGTATATAAAGGTCCCACGGAGACGGAGAAGCCAACTCGCCAGGAATGTTGTCAAATATTAGCGCCGAGATGATAGGTTGGGTTAGGTTAGGTTATATTACGTTATTGATGTATATAAAGGTCCCACGGAGACGTAGAGGCCAACTCGTCAGGAATGTTGTCAAATATTACCGCCGAGATGATAGGTTGGGTTAGGTTACGTTATATTACGTTATTGATGTATATGAAGGTTAACCGGAGACGTAGAGGCCAAATCGCTAGGAATGATGTCAAATATTACCGCCGAGATATTAGATTGGGTTAGGTTAGGTTATATTACGTTATTGAAGTATATAAAGGTCCCACGGAGACGTAGAGGCCAACAAGCCAGGAATGTGGTCAAATATTACCGCCGAGATGTTAGGTTGGGGTAGGTTAGCTTATATTACGTTATTGATGTATATAAAGGTCCCACGGAGACGTAGAGGCCAACAAGACAGGAATGTGGTCAAATATTACCGCCGACATGTTAGATTGGGTTAGGCTAGCTTATATTACGTGATTGATGTATATAAAGGTCCCACGGAGACGGAGAAGCCAACTCGCCAGGAATGTTGTCAAATATTACCGCCGAGATGTTAGGTTGGGTTAGGTTAGGTTATATTACGTTATTGACGTATATAAAGGTCCCACGGAGATGGAGAAGCCAACTCGCCAGGAATGTTGTCAAATAGTACCGCTGAGATGTTAGGTTGGGTTAGGTTAGGTTATATTACGTTATTGATGTATATAAATGTCCCACGGAGACGTAGAGGCCAACTCGCCAGGAATGTTGTCAAATATTACCGCCGAGATGTTAGGTTGGGTTAGGTTAGGTTATATTACGTTATTGATGTATATAAAGGTCCCACGGAGACGTAGAGGCCAACAAGACAGGAATGTGGTCAAATATTACCGCCGAGATGTTAGGTTGGGTTAGGTTAGGTTATATTACGTTATTGACGTATATAAAGGTCCCACGGAGATGGAGAAGCCAACTCGCCAGGAATGTTGTCAAATAGTACCGCTGAGATGTTAGGTTGGGTTAGGTTAGGTCATATTACGTTATTGATGTATATAAATGTCCCACGGAGACGTAGAGGCCAACAAGCCAGGAATGTGGTCAAATATTATCGCCGAGATGTTAGGTTGGGTTAGGTTAGATTATATTACGTTATAGATGTATATAAAGGTCCCACGGAGACGTAGAGGCCAACTCGCCAGGAATGTTGTCAAATATTACCGCCGAGATTTTAGGTTGGTTTAGGATAGGTTATATTACGTTATTGATGTATATAAAGGTCCCACGGAGACGGAGGAGCCAACTCGCCAGGAATGTTGTCAAATGTTACCGCCGAGATGATAGGTTAGGTTAGGTTAGGTTGTATTTCGTTATTGATGTATATGAAGGTCCCACGGAGACGTAGAGTCGAACTCGCCAGGTATGTTGTCAAATATTACCGCCGAGATGTTTGGTTGGGTTAGGTTAGGTTATATAACGTTATTGATGTATATGAAGGTCCCACGGAAACGTAGAGGCCAACTCGCCAGGAATGTTGTCAAATATTACCGCCGAGATGTTAGATTGGGTTAGGTTGGGTTATATTGCGTTATTGATGTATATAAATGTCCCACGGAGACGTAGATGCCAACTCGCCAGGAATGTTTTCAAATATTACCGCCGAGATGTTAGGTTGGGTTAGGTTAGGTTATATTACGTTATGGATGTATATAAAGGTCCCATGGAGACGGAGAAGCCAACTCGCCTGGAATGTTGTCAAATATTATCACCGAGATGTTAGGTTGGGGTAGGTCAGGTTATATTACGTTATTGGTGTATATAAATGTCCCACGGAGACGTAGAGGCCAACAAGCCAGGAATGTGGTCAAATATTATCGCCGAGATGTTAGGTTGGGTTAGGTTAGATTATATTACGTTATAGATGTATATAAAGGTCCCACAGAGACGTAGAGGCCAACTCGCCAGGAATGTTGTCAAATATTACCGCCGAGATGTTAGGTTGGGTTAGGTTAGGTTATATTACGTTATTGATGTATATAAAGGTCCCACGGAGACGTAGAGGCCAACAAGACAGGAATGCGGTCAAATATTACCGCCGAGATGTTAGATTGGGTTAGGCTAGCTTATATTATGTTATTGATGTACATAAAGGTCCCACGGAGACGTAGAGGCCTACTCGCCAGGAATGTTGTCAAATATTACCGCCGAGATTTTAGGTTGGTTTAGGATAGGTTATATTACGTTATTGATGTATATAAAGGTCCCACGGAGACGGAGGAGCCAACTCGCCAGGTATGTTGTCAAATATTACCGCCGAGATGTTTGGTTGGGTTAGGTTAGGTTAGATAACGTTATTGATGTATATGAAGGTCCCACGGAGACGTAGAGGCCAACTCGCCAGGAATGTTGTCAAATGTTACCACCGATATGTTAGGTTGGGGTAGGTTAGGTTATATTACGTTATTGATGTATATAAAGGTCCCACGGAGACGAGGAGGCCAACAAGACAAGAATGTGGTCAAATATTACCGCCGACATGTTAGATTGGGTTAGGCTAGCTTATATTATGTTATTGATGTATATAAAGGTCCCACGGAGACGTAGAGGCCAGCAAGACAGGAATGTGGTCAAATATTACCGCCGAGATGTTAGATTGGGTTAGGCTAGCTTATATTATGTTATTGATGTACATAAAGGTCGCACGGAGACGTAGAGGCCAACTCGCCAGGAATGTTGTCAAATATTACCGCCGAGATTTTAGGTTGGTTTAGGATAGGTTATATTACGTTATTGATGTATATAAAGGTCCCACGGAGACGGAGGAGCCAACTCGCCAGGAATGTTGTCAAATGTTACCGCCGAGATGATAGGTTAGGTTAGGTTAGGTTGTATTTCGTTATTGATGTATATGAAGGTCCCACGGAGACGTAGAGGCGAACTCGCCAGGTATGTTGTCAAATATTACCGCCGAGATGTTTGGTTGGGTTAGGTTAGGTTATATTACGTTATGGATGTATATAAAGGTCCCATGGAGACGGAGAAGCCAACTCGCCTGGAATGTTGTCAAATATTATCACCGAGATGTTAGGTTGGGGTAGGTTAGGTTATATTACGTTATTGATGTATATAAAGGTCCCACGGAAACGTAGAGGCCAACTCGACAGGAATGTTGTCAAATGTTACCGCCGAGATGTTAGGTTGGGTTAGGTTAAGTTATATTACGTTAGTGATGTATATAAAGGTCCCACGGAGACGGAGAAGCCAACTCGCCAGGAATGTTGTCAAATATTAGCGCCGAGATGATAGGTTTGGTTAGGTTAGGTTATATTACGTTATTGATGTATATAAAGGTCCCACGGAGACGTAGAGGCCAACTCGTCAGGAATGTTGTCAAATATTACCGCCGAGATGATAGGTTGGGTTAGGTTACGTTATATTACGTTATTGATGTATATGAAGGTTAACCGGAGACGTAGAGGCCAAATCGCTAGGAATGATGTCAAATATTACCGCCGAGATATTAGATTGGGTTAGGTTAGGATATATTACGTTATTGAAGTATATAAAGGTCCCACGGAGACGTAGAGGCCAACAAGCCAGGAATGTGGTCAAATATTACCGCCGAGATGTTAGGTTGGGGTAGGTTAGCTTATATTACGTTATTGATGTATATAAAGGTCCCACGGAGACGTAGAGGCCAACAAGACAGGAATGTGGTCAAATATTACCGCCGACATGTTAGATTGGGTTAGGCTAGCTTATATTACGTGATTGATGTATATAAAGGTCCCACGGAGACGGAGAAGCCAACTCGCCAGGAATGTTGTCAAATATTACCGCCGAGATGTTAGGTTGGGTTAGGTTAGGTTATATTACGTTATTGACGTATATAAAGGTCCCACGGAGATGGAGAAGCCAACTCGCCAGGAATGTTGTCAAATAGTACCGCTGAGATGTTAGGTTGGGTTAGGTTAGGTTATATTACGTTATTGATGTATATAAATGTCCCACGGAGACGTAGAGGCCAACTCGCCAGGAATGTTGTCAAATATTACCGCCGAGATGTTAGGTTGGGTTAGGTTAGGTTATATTACGTTATTGATGTATATAAAGGTCCCATGGAGACGTAGAGGCCAACAAGACAGGAATGTGGTCAAATATTACCGCCGAGATGTTAGATTGGGTTAGGCTAGCTTATATTATGTTATTGATGTACATAAAGGTCCCACGGAGACGTAGAGGCCAACTCGCCAGGAATGTTGTCAAATATTACCGCCGAGATGATAGGTTGGGTTAGGTTACGTTATATTACGTTATTGATGTATATGAAGGTTAACCGGAGACGTAGAGGCCAACTCGCTAGGAATGATGTCAAATATTACCGCCGAGATATTAGATTGGGTTAGGTTAGGTTATATTACGTTATTGAAGTATATAAAGGTCCCACGGAGACGTAGAGGCCAACAAGCCAGGAATGTGGTCAAATATTACCGCCGAGATGTTAGGTTGGGGTAGGTTAGCTTATATTACGTTATAGATGTATATAAAGGTCCCACGGAGACGGAGAAGCCAACTCGCCTGGAATGTTGTCAAATATTACCACCGAGATGTTAGATTGGGTTAGGCTAGCTTATATTACGTGATTGATGTATATAAAGGTCCCACGGAGACGGAGAAGCCAACTCGCCAGGAATGTTGTCAAATATTACCGCCGAGATGTTAGGTTGGGTTAGGTTAGGTTATATTACGTTATTGACGTATATAAAGGTCCCACGGAGATGGAGAAGCCAACTCGCCAGGAATGTTGTCAAATAGTACCGCTGAGATGTTAGGTTGGGTTAGGTTAGGTTATATTACGTTATTGATGTATATAAATGTCCCACGGAGACGTAGAGGCCAACTCGCCAGGAATGTTGTCAAATATTACCGCCGAGATGTTAGGTTGGGTTAGGTTAGGTTATATTACGTTATGGATGTATATAAAGGTCCCATGGAGACGGAGAAGCCAACTCGCCTGGAATGTTGTCAAATATTATCACCGAGATGTTAGGTTGGGGTAGGTTAGGTTATATTACGTTATTGATGTATATAAAGGTCCCACGGAAACGTAGAGGCCAACTCGACAGGAATGTTGTCAAATGTTACCGCCGAGATGTTAGGTTGGGTTAGGTTAAGTTATATTACGTTAGTGATGTATATAAAGGTCCCACGGAGACGGAGAAGCCAACTCGCCAGGAATGTTGTCAAATATTAGCGCCGAGATGATAGGTTGGGTTAGGTTAGGTTATATTACGTTATTGATGTATATAAAGGTCCCACGGAGACGTAGAGGCGAACTCGTCAGGAATGTTGTCAAATATTACCGCCGAGATGATAGGTTGGGTTAGGTTACGTTATATTACGTTATTGATGTATATGAAGGTTAACCGGAGACGTAGAGGCCAAATCGCTAGGAATGATGTCAAATATTACCGCCGAGATATTAGATTGGGTTAGGTTAGGTTATATTACGTTATTGAAGTATATAAAGGTCCCACGGAGACGTAGAGGCCAACAAGCCAGGAATGTGGTCAAATATTACCGCCGAGATGTTAGGTTGGGGTAGGTTAGCTTATATTACGTTATTGATGTATATAAAGGTCCCACGGAGACGGAGAAGCCAACTCGCCAGGAATGTTGTCAAATATTACCGCCGAGATGTTAGGTTGGGTTAGGTTAGGTTATATTACGTTATTGACGTATATAAAGGTCCCATGGAGATGGAGAAGCCAACTCGCCAGGAATGTTGTCAAATAGTACCGCTGAGATGTTAGGTTGGGTTAGGTTAGGTTATATTACGTTATTGATGTATATAAATGTCCCACGGAGACGTAGAGGCCAACTCGCCAGGAATGTTGTCAAATATTACCGCCGAGATGTTAGGTTGGGTTAGGTTAGGTTATATTACGTTATTGATGTATATAAAGGTCCCATGGAGACGTAGAGGCCAACAAGACAGGAATGTGGTCAAATATTACCGCCGAGATGTTAGATTGGGTTAGGCTAGCTTATATTATGTTATTGATGTACATAAAGGTCCCACGGAGACGTAGAGGCCAACTCGCCAGGAATGTTGTCAAATATTACCGCCGAGATGTTAGGTTGGTTTAGGTTAGGTTATATTACGTTATTGATGTATATAAAGGTCCCACGGTGACGTAGAGTTCAACTCGCCAGGAATGTTGTCAAATATTAGCGCCGAGATGATAGGTTGGGTTAGGTTAGGTTATATTACGGTATTGATGTATATAAAGGTCCCACGGAGACGCAGAGGCCAACTCGTCAGGAATGTTGTCAAATATTACCGCCGAGATGATAGGTTGGTTTAGGTTACGTTATATTACGTTATTGATGTATATGAAGGTTAACCGGAGACGTAGAGGCCAACTCGCTAGGAATGATGTCAAATATTACCGCCGAGATATTAGATTGGGTTAGGTTAGGCTATATTACGTTATTGAAGTATATAAAGGTCCCACGGAGACGTAGAGGCCAACTCGCCAGGAATGTGGTCAAATATTACCGCCAAGATGTTAGGTTGGGTTAGGTTAGGTTATATTACGTTATTGATGTATATAAATGTCCCACGGAGACGTAGATGCCAACTCGCCAGGAATGTTTTCAAATATTACCGCCGAGATGTTAGGTTGGGTTAGGTTAGGTTATATTACGTTATGGATGTATATAAAGGTCCCATGGAGACGGAGAAGCCAACTCGCCAGGAATGTTGTCAAATATTACCGCCGAGATGTTAGGTTGGGTTAGGTTAGGTTATATTACGTTATTGATGTATATAAAGGTCCCACGGAGACGTAGAGGCCAACAAGACAGGAATGCGGTCAAATATTACCGCCGAGATGTTAGATTGGGTTAGGCTAGCTTATATTATGTTATTGATGTACATAAAGGTCCCACGGAGACGTAGAGGCCTACTCGCCAGGAATGTTGTCAAATATTACCGCCGAGATTTTAGGTTGGTTTAGGATAGGTTATATTACGTTATTGATGTATATAAAGGTCCCACGGAGACGGAGGAGCCAACTCGCCAGGTATGTTGTCAAATATTACCGCCGAGATGTTTGGTTGGGTTAGGTTAGGTTAGATAACGTTATTGATGTATATGAAGGTCCCACGGAGACGTAGAGGCCAACTCGCCAGGAATGTTGTCAAATGTTACCACCGATATGTTAGGTTGGGGTAGGTTAGGTTATATTACGTTATTGATGTATATAAAGGTCCCACGGAGACGAGGAGGCCAACAAGACAAGAATGTGGTCAAATATTACCGCCGACATGTTAGATTGGGTTAGGCTAGCTTATATTATGTTATTGATGTATATAAAGGTCCCACGGAGACGTAGAGGCCAGCAAGACAGGAATGTGGTCAAATATTACCGCCGAGATGTTAGATTGGGTTAGGCTAGCTTATATTATGTTATTGATGTACATAAAGGTCGCACGGAGACGTAGAGGCCAACTCGCCAGGAATGTTGTCAAATATTACCGCCGAGATTTTAGGTTGGTTTAGGATAGGTTATATTACGTTATTGATGTATATAAAGGTCCCACGGAGACGGAGGAGCCAACTCGCCAGGAATGTTGTCAAATGTTACCGCCGAGATGATAGGTTAGGTTAGGTTAGGTTGTATTTCGTTATTGATGTATATGAAGGTCCCACGGAGACGTAGAGGCGAACTCGCCAGGTATGTTGTCAAATATTACCGCCGAGATGTTTGGTTGGGTTAGGTTAGGTTATATTACGTTATGGATGTATATAAAGGTCCCATGGAGACGGAGAAGCCAACTCGCCTGGAATGTTGTCAAATATTATCACCGAGATGTTAGGTTGGGGTAGGTTAGGTTATATTACGTTATTGATGTATATAAAGGTCCCACGGAAACGTAGAGGCCAACTCGACAGGAATGTTGTCAAATGTTACCGCCGAGATGTTAGGTTGGGTTAGGTTAAGTTATATTACGTTAGTGATGTATATAAAGGTCCCACGGAGACGGAGAAGCCAACTCGCCAGGAATGTTGTCAAATATTAGCGCCGAGATGATAGGTTTGGTTAGGTTAGGTTATATTACGTTATTGATGTATATAAAGGTCCCACGGAGACGTAGAGGCCAACTCGTCAGGAATGTTGTCAAATATTACCGCCGAGATGATAGGTTGGGTTAGGTTACGTTATATTACGTTATTGATGTATATGAAGGTTAACCGGAGACGTAGAGGCCAAATCGCTAGGAATGATGTCAAATATTACCGCCGAGATATTAGATTGGGTTAGGTTAGGTTATATTACGTTATTGAAGTATATAAAGGTCCCACGGAGACGTAGAGGCCAACAAGCCAGGAATGTGGTCAAATATTACCGCCGAGATGTTAGGTTGGGGTAGGTTAGCTTATATTACGTTATTGATGTATATAAAGGTCCCACGGAGACGTAGAGGCCAACAAGACAGGAATGTGGTCAAATATTACCGCCGACATGTTAGATTGGGTTAGGCTAGCTTATATTACGTGATTGATGTATATAAAGGTCCCACGGAGACGGAGAAGCCAACTCGCCAGGAATGTTGTCAAATATTACCGCCGAGATGTTAGGTTGGGTTAGGTTAGGTTATATTACGTTATTGACGTATATAAAGGTCCCACGGAGATGGAGAAGCCAACTCGCCAGGAATGTTGTCAAATAGTACCGCTGAGATGTTAGGTTGGGTTAGGTTAGGTTATATTACGTTATTGATGTATATAAATGTCCCACGGAGACGTAGAGGCCAACTCGCCAGGAATGTTGTCAAATATTACCGCCGAGATGTTAGGTTGGGTTAGGTTAGGTTATATTACGTTATTGATGTATATAAAGGTCCCATGGAGACGTAGAGGCCAACAAGACAGGAATGTGGTCAAATATTACCGCCGAGATGTTAGATTGGGTTAGGCTAGCTTATATTATGTTATTGATGTACATAAAGGTCCCACGGAGACGTAGAGGCCAACTCGCCAGGAATGTTGTCAAATATTACCGCCGAGATGTTAGGTTGGTTTAGGTTAGGTTATATTACGTTATTGATGTATATAAAGGTCCCACGGTGACGTAGAGTTCAACTCGCCAGGAATGTTGTCAAATATTAGCGCCGAGATGATAGGTTGGGTTAGGTTAGGTTATATTACGGTATTGATGTATATAAAGGTCCCACGGAGACGCAGAGGCCAACTCGTCAGGAATGTTGTCAAATATTACCGCCGAGATGATAGGTTGGTTTAGGTTACGTTATATTACGTTATTGATGTATATGAAGGTTAACCGGAGACGTAGAGGCCAACTCGCTAGGAATGATGTCAAATATTACCGCCGAGATATTAGATTGGGTTAGGTTAGGCTATATTACGTTATTGAAGTATATAAAGGTCCCACGGAGACGTAGAGGCCAACTCGCCAGGAATGTGGTCAAATATTACCGCCAAGATGTTAGGTTGGGTTAGGTTATGTTATATTACGTTATTGATGTATATAAATGTCCCACGGAGACGTAGATGCCAACTCGCCAGGAATGTTTTCAAATATTACCGCCGAGGTGTTAGGTTGGGTTAGGTTAGGTTATATTACGTTATGGATGTATATAAAGGTCCCATGGAGACGGAGAAGCCAACTCGCCTGGAATGTTGTCAAATATTATCACCGAGATGTTAGGTTGGGGTAGGTTAGGTTATATTACGTTATTGATGTATATAAAGGTCCCACGGAAACGTAGAGGCCAACTCGACAGGAATGTTGTCAAATGTTACCGCCGAGATGTTAGGTTGGGTTAGGTTAAGTTATATTACGTTAGTGATGTATATAAAGGTCCCACGGAGACGGAGAAGCCAACTCGCCAGGAATGTTGTCAAATATTACCGCCGAGATGTTAGGTTGGGTTAGGTTAGGTTATATTACGTTATTGATGTATATAAAGGTCCCAAGGTGACGTAGAGTTCAACTCGCCAGGAATGGTGTCAAATATTAGCGCCGAGATGATAGGTTGGGTTAGGTTAGGTTATATTACGTTATTGATGTATATAAAGGTCCCACGGAGACGTAGAGGCCAACTCGTCAGGAATGTTGTCAAATATTACCGCCGAGATGATAGGTTGGGTTAGGTTACGTTATATTACGTTATTGATGTATATGAAGGTTAACCGGAGACGTAGAGGCCAACTCGCTAGGAATGATGTCAAATATTACCGCCGAGATATTAGATTGGGTTAGGTTAGGTTATATTACGTTATTGAAGTATATAAAGGTCCCACGGAGACGTAGAGGCCAACAAGCCAGGAATGTGGTCAAATATTACCGCCGAGATGTTAGGTTGGGGTAGGTTAGCTTATATTACGTTATAGATGTATATAAAGGTCCCACGGAGACGGAGAAGCCAACTCGCCTGGAATGTTGTCAAATATTACCACCGAGATGTTAGGTTGGGGTAGGTTAGGTTATATTACGTTATTGATGTATATAAAGGTCCCACGGAGACGAGGAGGCCAACAAGACAAGAATGTGGTCAAATATTACCTCCGACATGTTAGATTGGGTTAGGCTAGCTTATATTATGTTATTGATGTATATAAGGGTCCCACGGAGACGTAGAGGCCAACAAGACAGGAATGTGGTCAAATATTACCGCCGAGATGTTAGATTGGGTTAGGCTAGCTTATATTATGTTATTGATGTATATAAAGGTCCCACGGAGACGTAGAGGCGAACTCGCCAGGTATGTTGTCAAATATCACCGCCGAGATGTTTGGTTGGGTTAGGTTAGGTTATATTACGTTATGGATGTATATAAAGGTCCCATGGAGACGGAGAAGCCAACTCGCCTGGAATGTTGTCAAATATTATCACCGAGATGTTAGGTTGGGGTAGGTTAGGTTATATTACGTTATTGATGTATATAAAGGTCCCACGGAAACGTAGAGGCCAACTCGACAGGAATGTTGTCAAATGTTACCGCCGAGATGTTAGGTTGGGTTAGGTTAAGTTATATTACGTTAGTGATGTATATAAAGGTCCCACGGAGACGGAGAAGCCAACTCGCCAGGAATGTTGTCAAATATTAGCGCCGAGATGATAGGTTGGGTTAGGTTAGGTTATATTACGTTATTGATGTATATAAAGGTCCCACGGAGACGTAGAGGCCAACTCGTCAGGAATGTTGTCAAATATTACCGCCGAGATGATAGGTTGGGTTAGGTTACGTTATATTACGTTATTGATGTATATGAAGGTTAACCGGAGACGTAGAGGCCAAATCGCTAGGAATGATGTCAAATATTACCGCCGAGATATTAGATTGGGTTAGGTTAGGTTATATTACGTTATTGAAGTATATAAAGGTCCCACGGAGACGTAGAGGCCAACAAGCCAGGAATGTGGTCAAATATTACCGCCGAGATGTTAGGTTGGGGTAGGTTAGCTTATATTACGTTATTGATGTATATAAAGGTCCCACGGAGACGGAGAAGCCAACTCGCCAGGAATGTTGTCAAATATTACCGCCGAGATGTTAGGTTGGGTTAGGTTAGGTTATATTACGTTATTGACGTATATAAAGGTCCCACGGAGATGGAGAAGCCAACTCGCCAGGAATGTTGTCAAATAGTACCGCTGAGATGTTAGGTTGGGTTAGGTTAGGTTATATTACGTTATTGATGTATATAAATGTCCCACGGAGACGTAGAGGCCAACTCGCCAGGAATGTTGTCAAATATTACCGCCGAGATGTTAGGTTGGGTTAGGTTAGGTTATATTACGTTATTGATGTATATAAAGGTCCCATGGAGACGTAGAGGCCAACAAGACAGGAATGTGGTCAAATATTACCGCCGAGATGTTAGATTGGGTTAGGCTAGCTTATATTATGTTATTGATGTACATAAAGGTCCCACGGAGACGTAGAGGCCAACTCGCCAGGAATGTTGTCAAATATTACCGCCGAGATGTTAGGTTGGTTTAGGTTAGGTTATATTACGTTATTGATGTATATAAAGGTCCCACGGTGACGTAGAGTTCAACTCGCCAGGAATGTTGTCAAATATTAGCGCCGAGATGATAGGTTGGGTTAGGTTAGGTTATATTACGGTATTGATGTATATAAAGGTCCCACGGAGACGCAGAGGCCAACTCGTCAGGAATGTTGTCAAATATTACCGCCGAGATGATAGGTTGGTTTAGGTTACGTTATATTACGTTATTGATGTATATGAAGGTTAACCGGAGACGTAGAGGCCAACTCGCTAGGAATGATGTCAAATATTACCGCCGAGATATTAGATTGGGTTAGGTTAGGCTATATTACGTTATTGAAGTATATAAAGGTCCCACGGAGACGTAGAGGCCAACTCGCCAGGAATGTGGTCAAATATTACCGCCAAGATGTTAGGTTGGGTTAGGTTAGGTTATATTACGTTATTGATGTATATAAATGTCCCACGGAGACGTAGATGCCAACTCGCCAGGAATGTTTTCAAATATTACCGCCGAGATGTTAGGTTGGGTTAGGTTAGGTTATATTACGTTATGGATGTATATAAAGGTCCCATGGAGACGGAGAAGCCAACTCGCCTGGAATGTTGTCAAATATTATCACCGAGATGTTAGGTTGGGTTAAGTTAGGTTATATTACGTTATTGATGTATATAAAGGTCCCACGGAAACGTAGAGGCCAACTCGACAGGAATGTTGTCAAATGTTACCGCCGAGATGTTAGGTTGGGTTAGGTTAAGTTATATTACGTTAGTGATGTATATAAAGGTCCCACTGAGATGGAGAAGCCAACTCGCCAGGAATGTTGTCAAATATTACCGCCGAGATGTTAGGTTGGGTTAGGTTAGGTTATATTACGTTATTGATGTATATGAAGGACCCACGGAGACGGAGAAGCCAAATCGCCTGGAATGTTGTCAAATATTATCATCGAGATGTTAGGTTGGGGTAGGTTAGGTTATATTACGTTATTGATGTATATAAAGGTCCCACGGAAACGTAGAGGCCAACTCGACAGGAATGTTGTCAAATGTTACCGCCGAGATGTTAGGTTGGTTTAGGTTAAGTTATATTACGTTAGTGATGTATATAAAGGTCCCACGGAGACGGAGAAGCCAACTCGCCAGGAATGTTGTCAAATATTAGCGCCGAGATGATAGGTTGGGTTAGGTTAGGTTATATTACGTTATTGATGTATATAAAGGTCCCACGGAGACGTAGAGGCCAACTCGTCAGGAATGTTGTCAAATATTACCGCCGAGATGATAGGTTGGGTTAGGTTACGTTATATTACGTTATTGATGTATATGAAGGTTATCCGGAGACGTAGAGGCCAAATCGTTAGGAATGATGTCAAATATTACCGCCGAGATATTAGATTGGGTTAGGTTAGGTTATATTACGTTATTGAAGTATATAAAGGTCCCACGGAGACGTAGAGGCCAACAAGCCAGGAATGTGGTCAAATATTACCGCCGAGATGTTAGGTTGGGGTAGGTTAGCTTATATTACGTTATTGATGTATATAAAGGTTCCACGGAGACGTAGAGGCCAACAAGACAGGAATGTGGTCAAATATTACCGCCGACATGTTAGATTGGGTTAGGCTAGCTTATATTACGTGATTGATGTATATAAAGATCCCACGGAGACGGAGAAGCCAACTCGCCAGGAATGTTGTCAAATATTACCGCCGAGATGTTAGGTTGGGTTAGGTTAGGTTATATTACGTTATTGACGTATATAAAGGTCCCACGGAGATGGAGAAGCCAACTCGCCAGGAATGTTGTCAAATAGTACCGCTGAGATGTTAGGTTGGGTTAGGTTAGGTTATATTACGTTATTGATGTATATAAATGTCCCACGGAGACGTAGAGGCCAACTCGCCAGGAATGTTGTCAAATATTACCGCCGAGATGTTAGGTTGGGTTAGGTTAGGTTATATTACGTTATTGATGTATATAAAGGTCCCATGGAGACGTAGAGGCCAACAAGGCAGGAATGTGGTCAAATATTACCGCCGAGATGTTAGATTGGGTTAGGCTAGCTTATATTATGTTATTGATGTACATAAAGGTCCCACGGAGACGTAGAGGCCAACTCGCCAGGAATGTTGTCAAATATTACCGCCGAGATGTTAGGTTGGGTTAGGTTACGTTATATTACGTTATTGATGTATATAAAGGTCCCACGGTGACGTAGAGTTCAACTCGCCAGGAATGTTGTCAAATATTAGCGCCGAGATGATAGGTTGGGTTAGGTTAGGTTATATTACGGTATTGATGTATATAAAGGTCCCACGGAGACGCAGAGGCCAACTCGTCAGGAATGTTGTCAAATATTACCGCCGAGATGATAGGTTGGTTTAGGTTACGTTATATTACGTTATTGATGTATATGAAGGTTAACCGGAGACGTAGAGGCCAACTCGCTAGGAATGATGTCAAATATTACCGCCGAGATATTAGATTGGGTTAGGTTAGGCTATATTACGTTATTGAAGTATATAAAGGTCCCACGGAGACGTAGAGGCCAACTCGCCAGGAATGTGGTCAAATATTACCGCCAAGATGTTAGGTTGGGTTAGGTTAGGTTATATTACGTTATGGATGTATATAAAGGTCCCATGGAGACGGAGAAGCCAACTCGCCTGGAATGTTGTCAAATATTATCACCGAGATGTTAGGTTGGGGTAGGTTAGGTTATATTACGTTATTGATGTATATAAAGGTCCCACGGAAACGTAGAGGCCAACTCGACAGGAATGTTGTCAAATGTTACCGCCGAGATGTTAGGTTGGGTTAGGATAGGTTATATTACGTTATTGATGTATATAAAGGTCCCACGGAGACGGAGGAGCCAACTCGCCAGGAATGTTGTCAAATGTTACCGCCGAGATGATAGGTTAGGTTAGGTTAGGTTATATTTCGTTATTGATGTATATGAAGGTCCCACGGAGACGTAGAGGCCAACTCGCCAGGTATGTTGTCAAATGTTACCGCCGAGATGATAGGTTAGGTTAGGTTAGGTTATATTTCGTTATTGATGTATATGAAGGTCCCACGGAGACGTAGAGGCCAACTCGCCAGGTATGTTGTCAAATATTACCGCCGAGATGTTTGGTTGGGTTAGGTTAGGTTATATAACGTTATTGATGTATATGAAGGTCCCACGGAGACGCAGAGGCCAACTCGCCAGGAATGTTGTCAAATATTACCGCCGAGATGTTAGATTGGGTTAGGTTAGGTTATATTACGTTATTGATGTATATAAATGTCCCACGGAGACGTAGATGCCAACTCGCCAGGAATGTTTTCAAATATTACCGCCGAGATGTTAGGTTGGCTTAGGTTAGGTTATATTACGTTATAGATGTATATAAAGGTCCCACGGAGACGGAGAAGCCAACTCGCCTGGAATGTTGTCAAATATTACCACCGAGATGTTAGGTTGGGGTAGGTTAGGTTATATTACGTTATTGATGTATATAAAGGTTCCACGGAGACGTAGAGGCCAACAAGACAGGAATGTCGTCAAATATTACCGCCGACATGTTAGATGGTGTTAGGCTAGCTTATATTATGTTATTGATGTATATAAAGGTCCCACGGAGACGTAGAGGCCAACAAGACAGGAATGTGGTCAAATATTACCGCTGAGATGTTAGATTGGGTTAGGCTAGCTTATATTATGTTATTGATGTATATAAAGGTCCCACGGAGACGTAGAGGCCAACTCGCCAGGAATGTTGTCAAATATTACCACCGAGATGTTAGGTTGGGGTAGGTTAGGTTATATTACGTTATTGATGTATATAAAGGTCCCACGGAAACGTAGAGGCCAACTCGACAGGAATGTTGTCAAATATTACCGCCGAGATGTTAGGTTGGGTTAGGTTAAGTTATATTACGTTAGTGATGTATATAAAGGTCCCACGGAGACGGAGAAGCCAACTCGCCAGGAATGTTGTCAAATATTACCGCCGACATGTTAGATTGGGTTAGGCTAGCTTATATTATGTTATTGATGTATATAAAGGTCCCACGGAGACGTAGAGGCCAACTCGCCAGGAATGTTGTCAAATATTACCGCCGAGATTTTAGGTTGGGGTAGGTTAGCTTATATTACGTTATTGATGTATATAAAGGTTCCACGGAGACGTAGAGGCCAACAAGACAGGAATGTGGTCAAATATTACCGCCGACATGTTAGATTGGGTTAGGCTAGCTTATATTACGTGATTGATGTATATAAAGGTCCCACGGAGACGGAGAAGCCAACTCGCCAGGAATGTTGTCAAATATTACCGCCGAGATGTTAGGTTGGGTTAGGTTAGGTTATATTACGTTATTGATGTATATAAATGTCCCACGGAGAAGTAGATGCCCACTCGCCAGGAATGTTTTCAAATATTACCGCCGAGATGTTAGGTTGGCTTAGGTTAGGTTATATTACGTTATAGATGTATATAAAGGTCCCACGGAGACGGAGAAGCCAACTCGCCTGGAATGTTGTAAAATATTACCACCGAGATGTTAGGTTGGGGTAGGTTAGGTTATATTACGTTATTGATGTATATAAAGTCCCACGGAGACGTAGAGGCCAACAAGACAGGAATGTGGTCAAATATTACCGCCGACATGTTAGATTGGGTTAGGCTAGCTTATATTATGTTATTGATGTATATAAAGGTCCCACGGAGACGTGGAGGCCAACAAGACAGGAATGTGGTCAAATATTACCGCCGAGATGTTAGATTAGGTTAGGCTAGCTTATATTATGTTATTGATGTACATAAAGGTCCCACGGAGACGTAGAGGCCAACTCGCCAGGAATGGTGTCAAATATTAGCGCCGAGATGATAGGTTGGATTAGGTTAGGTTATATTACGTGATTGATGTATATAAAGGTCCCACGGAGACGGAGAAGCCAACTCGCCAGGAATGTTGTCAAATATTACCACCGAGATGTTAGGTTGGGGTAGGTTAGGTTATATTACGTTATTGATGTATATAAAGGTCCCACGGAAACGTAGAGGCCAACTCGACAGGAATGTTGTCAAATATTACCGCCGAGATGTTAGGTTGGGTTAGGTTAAGTTATATTACGTTAGTGATGTATATAAAGGTCCCACGGAGACGGAGAAGCCAACTCGCCAGGAATGTTGTCAAATATTACCGCCGACATGTTAGATTGGGTTAGGCTAGCTTATATTATGTTATTGATGTATATAAAGGTCCCACGGAGACGTAGAGGCCAACTCGCCAGGAATGTTGTCAAATATTACCGCCGAGATGTTAGATTGGGTTAGGTTAGGTTATATTACGTTATTGATGTATATAAATGTCCCACGGAGACGTAGATGCCAACTCGCCAGGAATGTTTTCAAATATTACCGCCGAGATGATAGGTTGGGTTAGGTTACGTTATATTACGTTATTGATGTATATGAAAGTCCCACGGAGACGTAGAGGCCAACTCGCCAGGTATGTTGTCAAATATTACCGCCGAGATGTTTGGTTGGGTTAGGTTAGGTTATATAACGTTATTGATGTATATGAAGGTCCCACGGAGACGCAGAGGCCAACTCGCCAGGAATGTTGTCAAATATTACCGCCGAGATGTTAGATTGGGTTAGGTTAGGTTATATTACGTTATTGATGTATATAAATGTCCCACGGAGACGTAGATGCCAACTCGCCAGGAATGTTTTCAAATATTACCGCCGAGATGTTAGGTTGGCTTAGGTTAGGTTATATTACGTTATAGATGTATATAAAGGTCCCACGGAGACGGAGAAGCCAACTCGCCTGGAATGTTGTCAAATATTACCACCGAGATGTTAGGTTGGGGTAGGATAGGTTATATTACTTTATTGATGTATATAAAGGTTCCACGGAGACGTAGAGGCCAACAAGACAGGAATGTGGTCAAATATTACCGCCGACATGTTAGATGGTGTTAGGCTAGCTTATATTATGTTATTGATGTATATAAAGGTCCCACGGAGACGTAGAGGCCAACAAGACAGGAATGTGGTCAAATATTACCGCCGAGATGTTAGATTGGGTTAGGCTAGCTTATATTATGTTATTGATGTATATAAAGGTCCCACGGAGACGTAGAGGCCAACTCGCCAGGAATGTTGTCAAATATTACCACCGAGATGTTAGGTTGGGGTAGGTTAGGTTATATTACGTTATTGATGTATATAAAGGTCCCACGGAAACGTAGAGGCCAACTCGCCAGGAATGTTGTCAAATATTACCGCCGAGATTTTAGGTTGGTTTAGGATAGGTTATATTACAAATTGATGTATATAAAGGTCCCACGGAGACGGAGGAGCCAACTCGCCAGGAATGTTGTCAAATGTTACCGCCGAGATGATAGGTTAGGTTAGGTTAGGTTATATTTCGTTATTGATGTATATGAAGGTCCGACGGAGACGTAGAGGCCAACTCGCCAGGTACGTTGTCAAATATTACCGCCGAGATGATAGGTTGGGTTAGGTTAGGTTATATTACGTTCTTGATGTATATAAAGGTCCCACGGAGACGTAGAGCCCAACTCGCCAGGAATGTTGTCAAACATTACCGCCGAGATGTTAGGTAGGGTTAGGTTAGGTTATATTACGTTATTGACATATATAAGGGTCCCACGGGGACGCAGAAGCCAACAAGCCAGGAATGTGTTCAAATATTACCGCCGAGATGTTACGTTGGGTTAGGTTAGGTTATATTACGTTATTGATGTATATGAAGGCACCACGGAGACGGAGAAGCCAACTCGCCAGGAATTTTGTCAAATATTACCGCCGAGATGTTAGGTTGGGTTAGGTTAGGTTACATTACGTTATTGATGTATATAAAGATCCCACGGTGACGTAGAGTTCAACTCGCCAGGAATGGTGTCAAATATTAGCGCCGAGATGATAGGTTGGGTTAGGTTAGGTTATATTACGTGATTGATGTATATAAAGGTCCCACGGAGACGGAGAAGCCAACTCGCCAGGAATGTTGTCAAATATTACCGCCGAGATGTTAGGTTGGGTTAGGTTAGGTTATATTACGTTATTGACGTATATAAAGGTCCCACGGAGACGTAGATGCCAACAAGACAGGAATGTGGTCAAATATTACCGCCGACATGTTAGATGGTGTTAGGCTAGCTTATATTATGTTATTGATGTATATAAAGGTCCCACGGAGACGTAGAGGCCAACAAGACAGGAATGTGGTCAAATATTACCGCCGAGATGTTAGATTGGGTTAGGCTAGCTTATATTATGTTATTGATGTATATAAAGGTCCCACGGAGACGTAGAGGCCAACTCGCCAGGAATGTTGTCAAATATTACCACCGAGATGTTAGGTTGGGGTAGGTTAGGTTATATTACGTTATTGATGTATATAAAGGTCCCACGGAAACGTAGAGGCCAACTCGACAGGAATGTTGTCAAATATTACCGCCGAGATGTTAGGTTGGGTTAGGTTAAGTTATATTACGTTAGTGATGTATATAAAGGTCCCACGGAGACGGAGAAGCCAACTCGCCAGGAATGTTGTCAAATATTACCGCCGACATGTTAGATTGGGTTAGGCTAGCTTATATTATGTTATTGATGTATATAAAGGTCCCACGGAGACGTAGAGGCCAACTCGCCAGGAATGTTGTCAAATATTACCGCCGAGATTTTAGGTTGGTTTAGGATAGGTTATATTACGTTATTGATGTATATAAAGGTCCCACGGAGACGGAGGAGCCAACTCGCCAGGAATGTTGTCAAATGTTACCGCCGAGATGTTTGGTTGGGTTAGGTTAGGTTATATAACGTTATTGATGTATATGAAGGTCCCACGGAGACGCAGAGGCCAACTCGCCAGGAATGTTGTCAAATATTACCGCCGAGATGTTAGATTGGGTTAGGTTAGGTTATATTACGTTATTGATGTATATAAATGTCCCACGGAGAAGTAGATGCCCACTCGCCAGGAATGTTTTCAAATATTACCGCCGAGATGTTAGGTTGGCTTAGGTTAGGTTATATTACGTTATAGATGTATATAAAGGTCCCACGGAGACGGAGAAGCCAACTCGCCTGGAATGTTGTCAAATATTACCACCGAGATGTTAGGTTGGGGTAGGTTAGGTTATATTACGTTATTGATGTATATAAAGGTCCCACGGAGACGTAGAGGCCAACAAGACAGGAATGTGGTCAAATATTACCGCCGACATGTTAGATTGGGTTAGGCTAGCTTATATTATGTTATTGATGTATATAAAGGTCCCACGGAGACGTAGAGGCCAACAAGACAGGAATGTGGTCAAATATTACCGCCGAGACGTTAGATTGGGTTAGGTTAGGTTATATTACGTTATTGACGTATGTAAAGGTCCCACGGAGACGCAGAGGCCAACAAGCCAGGAATGTGGTCAAATATTACCGACGAGATGTTATGTTGGGTTAGGATAGCTTATATTATGTTATTTATGTATATAAAGGTCCCACGGAGACGTAGAGGCCAACTCGCCAGGAATGCTGTCAAATATTACCGCCGAGATGATAGGTTGGGTTAGGTTAGGTTATATTACGTTCTTGATGTATATAAAGGTCCCACGGAGACGTAGAGCCCAACTCGCCAGGAATGTTGTCAAACATTACCGCCGAGATGTTAGGTAGGGTTAGGTTAGGTTATATTACGTTATTGACATATATAAGGGTCCCACGGGGACGCAGAAGCCAACAAGCCAGGAATGTGTTCAAATATTACCGCCGAGATGATAGGTTGGGTTAGGTTAGGTTATATTACGTTATTGACATATATAAGGGTCCCACGGGGACGCAGAAGCCAACAAGCCAGGAATGTGTTCAAATATTACCGCCGAGATGTTAGGTTGGGTTAGGTTAGGTTATATTACGTTATTGATGTATATGAAGGCACCACGGAGACGGAGAAGCCAACTCGCCAGGAATTTTGTCAAATATTACCGCCGAGATGTTAGGTTGGGTTAGGTTAGGTTACATTACGTTATTGATCTATATAAAGATCCCACGGTGACGTAGAGTTCAACTCGCCAGGAATGGTGTCAAATATTAGCGCCGAGATGATAGGTTGGGTTAGGTTAGGTTATATTACGTGATTGATGTATATAAAGGTCCCACGGAGACGGAGAAGCCAACTCGCCAGGAATGTTGTCAAATATTACCGCCGAGATGTTAGGTTGGGTTAGGTTAGGTTATATTACGTTATTGACGTATATAAAGGTCCCACGGAGACGTAGATGCCAACAAGACAGGAATGTGGTCAAATATTACCGCCGACATGTTAGATTGGGTTAGGCTAGCTTATATTATGTTATTGATGTATATAAAGGTCCCACGGAGACGTAGAGGCCAACTCGCCAGGAATGTTGTCAAATATTACCGCCGAGATTTTAGGTTGGTTTAGGATAGGTTATATTACGTTATTGATGTATATAAAGGTCCCACGGAGACGGAGGAGCCAACTCGCCAGGAATGTTGTCAAATGTTACCGCCGAGATGATAGGTTAGGTTAGGTTAGGTTATATTTCGTTATTGATGTATATGAAGGTCCCACGGAGGCGTAGAGGCCAACTCGCCACGAATGGTGTCAAATATTAGCGCCGAGATGATAGGTTGGGTTAGGTTAGGTTATATTACGTGATTGATGTATATAAAGGTCCCACGGAGACGCAGAGGCCAACTCGCCAGGAATGTTGTCAAATATTACCGCCGAGATGTTAGATTGGGTTAGGTTAGGTTATATTACGTTATTGATGTATATAATGTCCCACGGAGAAGTAGATGCCCACTCGCCAGGAATGTTTTCAAATATTACCGCCGAGATGTTAGGTTGGCTTAGGTTAGGTTATATTACGTTATAGATGTATATAAAGGTCCCACGGAGACGGAGAAGCCAACTCGCCTGGAATGTTGTCAAATATTACCACCGAGATGTTAGGTTGGGGTAGGTTAGGTTATATTACGTTATTGATGTATATAAAGGTCCCACGGAGACGTAGAGGCCAACAAGACAGGAATGTGGTCAAATATTACCGCCGACATGTTAGATGGGGTTAGGCTAGCTTATATTATGTTATTGATGTATATAAAGGTCCCACGGAGACGTAGAGGCCAACAAGACAGGAATGTTGTCAAATATTACCGCCGAGATGATAGGTTGGGTTAGGTTACGTTATATTACGTTATTGATGTATATGAAGGTTAACCGGAGACGTAGAGGTCAACTCGCTAGGAATGATGTCAAATATTACCGCCGAGATATTAGATTGGGTTAGGTTAGGTTATACTACGTTATTGAAGTATATAAAGGTCCCACGGAGACGTAGAGGCCAACAAGCCAGGAATGTGGTCAAATATTACCGCCGTGATGTTAGGTTGGGTTAGGTTAGGTTATATTACGTTATTGATGTATATAAAGGTCCCACGGAGACGTAGAGGCCAACAAGACAGGAATGTGGTCAAATATTGCCGCCGAGATGTTAGGTTGGGGTAGGTTAGCTTATATTACGTTATTGATGTATATAAAGGTCCCACGGAGACGTAGAGGCCAACTCGCCAGGAATGTTGTCAAATATTACCGCCGAGATGTTGGATTGGGTTAGGCTAGCTTATATTATGTTATTGATGTATATAAAGGTCCCACGGAGACGTAGAGGCCAACTCGCCAGGAATGTTGTCAAATATTACCGCCGAGATTTTAGGTTGGTTTAGGATAGGTTATATTACGTTTTTGATGTATATAAAGGTCCCACGGAGACGGAGGAGCCAACTCGCCAGGAATGTTGTCAAATGTTACCGCCGAGATGATAGGTTAGGTTAGGTTAGGTTATATTTCGTTATTGATGTATATGAAGTTCCCACGGAGACGTAGAGGCCAACTCGCCAGGTATGTTGTCAAATATTACCGCCGAGATGTTTGGTTGGGTTAGGTTAGGATATATAACGCTATTGATGTATATGAAGGTCCCACGGAGACGTAGAGGCCAAATCGCCAGGAATGTTGTCAAATATTACCGCCGAGATGTTAGGTTGGGTTAGGTTAGGTTATATTACGTTATTGACGTATATAAAGGTCCCACGGAGACGTAGATGCCAACAAGACAGGAATGTGGTCAAATATTACCGCCGACATGTTAGATTGGGTTAGGCTAGCTTATATTATGTTATTGATGTATATAAAGGTCCCACGGAGACGTAGAGGCCAACTCGCCAGGAATGTTGTCAAATATTACCGCCGAGATTTTAGGTTGGTTTAGGATAGGTTATATTACGTTATTGATGTATATAAAGGTCCCACGGAGACGGAGGAGCCAACTCGCCAGGAATGTTGTCAAATGTTACCGCCGAGATGATAGGTTAGGTTAGGTTAGGTTATATTTCGTTATTGATGTATATGAAGGTCCCACGGAGGCGTAGAGGCCAACTCGCCAGGAATGGTGTCAAATATTAGCGCCGAGATGATAGGTTGGGTTAGGTTAGGTTATATTACGTGATTGATGTATATAAAGGTCCCACGGAGACGCAGAGGCCAACTCGCCAGGAATGTTGTCAAATATTACCGCCGAGATGTTAGATTGGGTTAGGTTAGGTTATATTACGTTATTGATGTATATAAATGTCCCACGGAGAAGTAGATGCCCACTCGCCAGGAATGTTTTCAAATATTACCGCCGAGATGTTAGGTTGGCTTAGGTTAGGTTATATTACGTTATAGATGTATATAAAGGTCCCACGGAGACGGAGAAGCCAACTCGCCTGGAATGTTGTCAAATATTACCACCGAGATGTTAGGTTGGGGTAGGTTAGGTTATATTACGTTATTGATGTATATAAAGGGCCCACGGAGACGTAGAGGCCAACAAGACAGGAATGTGGTCAAATATTACCGCCGACATGTTAGATGGGGTTAGGCTAGCTTATATTATGTTATTGATGTATATAAAGGTCCCACGGAGACGTAGAGGCCAACAAGACAGGAATGTTGTCAAATATTACCGCCGAGATGATAGGTTGGGTTAGGTTACGTTATATTACGTTATTGATGTATATGAAGGTTAACCGGAGACGTAGAGGTCAACTCGCTAGGAATGATGTCAAATATTACCGCCGAGATATTAGATTGGGTTAGGTTAGGTTATATTACGTTATTGAAGTATATAAAGGTCCCACGGAGACGTAGAGGCCAACAAGCCAGGAATGTGGTCAAATATTACCGCCGTGATGTTAGGTTGGGTTAGGTTAGGTTATATTACGTTATTGATGTATATAAAGGTCCCACGGAGACGTAGAGGCCAACAAGACAGGAATGTGGTCAAATATTGCCGCCGAGATGTTAGGTTGGGGTAGGTTAGCTTATATTACGTTATTGATGTATATAAAGGTCCCACGGAGACGTAGAGGCCAACTCGCCAGGAATGTTGTCAAATATTACCGCCGAGATGTTGGATTGGGTTAGGCTAGCTTATATTATGTTATTGATGTATATAAAGGTCCCACGGAGACGTAGAGGCCAACTCGCCAGGAATGTTGTCAAATATTACCGCCGAGATTTTAGGTTGGTTTAGGATAGGTTATATTACGTTTTTGATGTATATAAAGGTCCCACGGAGACGGAGGAGCCAACTCGCCAGGAATGTTGTCAAATGTTACCGCCGAGATGATAGGTTAGGTTAGGTTAGGTTATATTTCGTTATTGATGTATATGAAGTTCCCACGGAGACGTAGAGGCCAACTCGCCAGGTATGTTGTCAAATATTACCGCCGAGATGTTTGGTTGGGTTAGGTTAGGATATATAACGCTATTGATGTATATGAAGGTCCCACGGAGACGTAGAGGCCAAATCGCCAGGAATGTTGTCAAATATTACCGCCGAGATGTTAGATTGGGTTAGGTTAGGTTATATTACGTTATTGATGTATATAAATGTCCCACGGAGACGTAGATGCCAACTCGCCAGGAATGTTTTCAAATATTACCGCCGAGATGTTAGGTTGGCTTAGGTTAGGTTATATTACGTTATAGATGTATATAAAGGTCCCATGGAAACGCAGAAGCCAACTCGCCTGGAATGTTGTCAAATATTATCACCGAGATGTTAGGTTGGGGTAGGTTAGGTTATATTACGTTATTGATGTATATAAAGGTCCCACGGAAACGTAGAGGCCAACTCGACAGGAATGTTGTCAAATGTTACCGCCGAGATGTTCGGTTGGGTTAGATTAAGTTATATTACGTTAGTGATGTATGTAAAGGTCCCACGGAGACGGAGAAGCCAACTCGCCAGGAATGTTGTCAAATATTACCGCCGAGATGATAGGTTGGGTTAGGTTAGGTTATATTACGTTATTGATGTATATGAAGGCCCCACGGAGACGGAGAAGCCAACTCGCCAGGAATTTTGTCAAATATTACCGCCGAGATGTTAGGTTGGGGTAGGTTAGGTTATATTACGTTATTGATGTATATAAAGGTCCCACGGAGACGTAGAGGCCAACAAGACAAGAATGTGGTCAAATATTACCGCCGACATGTTAGATTGGGTTAGGCTAGCTTATATTATGTTATTGATGTATATAAAGGTCCCACGGAGACGTAGAGGCCAACAAGACAGGAATGTGGTCAAATATTACCGCCGAGATGTTAGATTGGGTTAGGCTAGCTTATATTATGTTATTGATGTATATAAATGTCCCACGGAGACGTAGATGCCAACTCGCCAGGAATGTTTACAAATATTACCGCCGAGACGTTAGGTTGGGTTAGGTTAGGTTATATTACGTTATAGATGTATATAAAGGTCCCATGGAAACGGAGAAGCCAACTCGCGTGGAATGTTGTCAAATATTATCACCGAGATGTTAGGTTGGGGTAGGTTAGGTTATATTACGTTATTGATGTATATAAATGTCCCACGGAGACGGAGAAGCCAACTCGCCAGGAATGTTGTCAAATATTACCGCCGAGATGTTAGGTTGGGTTAGGTTAGGTTATATTACGTTATTGATGTATATAAAGGTCCCACGGAGACGTAGAGGCCAACAAGCCAGGAATGTGGTCAAATATTACCGCCGTGATGTTAGGTTGGGTTAGGTTAGGTTATATTACGTTATTGATGTATATAAAGGTCCCACGGTGACGTAGAGTTCAACTCGCCAGGAATGGTGTCAAATATTAGCGCCGAGATGATAGGTTGGGTTGGGTTACGTTACATTACGTTATTGATGTATATGAAGGTTAACCGGAGACGTAGAGGCCAACTCGCCAGGAATGTTGTCAAATATTACCGCCGAGATTTTAGGTTGGTTTAGGATAGGTTATATTACGTTATTGATGTATATAAAGGTCCCACGGAGACGTAGAGGCCAACAAGACGGGAATGTGGTCAAATATTATCGCCGAGATCTTAGGTTGGGTTAGGTTAGGTTATATTACGTTATAGATGTATATAAAGGTCCCACGGAGACGTAGAGGCCAACTCGCCAGGAATGTTGTCAAATGTTGCCGCCGAGATGTTAGGTTGGGTTAAGTTAGGTTATATTACGTGATTGATGTATATAAAGGTCCCACGGAGACGGAGAAGCCAACTCGCCAGGAATGTTGTCAAATATTACCGCCGCGATGTTAGGCTGGGTTAGGTTAGGTTATATTACGTTATTGACGTATATAAAGGTCCCACGGAGATGGAGAAGCCAACTCGCCAGGAATGTTGTCAAATAGTACCGCTGAGATATTAGGTTGGGTTAGGTTAGGTTATATTACGTTATTGATGTATATAAATGTCCCACGGAGACGTAGAGGCCAACAAGCCAGGAATGTGGTCAAATATTATCGCCGAGATGTTAGGTTGGGTTAGGTTAGGTTACATTACGTTATAGATGTATATAAAGGTCCCACGGAGACGTAGAGGCCAACAAGACAGGAATGTGGTCAAATATTACCGCCGAGACGTTAGATTGGATTAGGTTAGGTTATATTATGTTATTGACGTATGTAAAGGTCCCACGGAGACGCAGAGGCCAACAAGCCAGGAATGTGGTCAAATATTACCGACGAGATGTTATGTTGGGTTAGGATAGCTTATATTATGTTATTTATGTATATAAAGGTCCCACGGAGACGTAGAGGCCAACTCGCCAGGAATGCTGTCAAATATTACCGCCGAGATGATAGGTTGGGTTAGGTTAGGTTATATTACGTTCTTGATGTATATAAAGGTCCCACGGAGACGTAGAGCCCAACTCGCCAGGAATGTTGTCAAACATTACCGCCGAGATGTTAGGTAGGGGTAGGTTAGGTTATATTACGTTATTGACATATATAAGGGTCCCACGGGGACGCAGAAGCCAACAAGCCAGGAATGTGTTCAAATATTACCGCCGAGGTGTTAGATTGGGTTAGGCTAGCTTATATTATGTTATTGATGTATATAAAGGTCCCACGGAGACTTAGAGGCCGACAAGCCATGAACGTGGTCAAATATTACCGCCGAGATGTTAGGTTGGGTTAGGTTAAGTTATATTACGTTATTGATGTATATAATGTTCCCACGGAGACGTAGAGGCCAACTCGCCAGGAATGTTGTCAAATATTACCGCCGAGATGTTAGGTTGGGTTAGGTTAAGTTATATTACGTTAGTGATGTATATAAAGGTCCCACGGAGACGGAGAAGCCAACTCGCCAGGAATGTTGTCAAATATTATCGCCGAGATGTTAGGTTGGGTTAGGTTAGGTTATATTACGTTATTGATGTATATGAAGGCACCACGGAGACGGAGAAGCCAACTCGCCAGGAATTTTGTCAAATATTACCGCCGAGATGTTAGGTTGGGTTAGGTTAGGTTACATTACGTTATTGATGTATATAAAGATCCCACGGTGACGTAGAGTTCAACTCGCCAGGAATGGTGTCAAATATTAGCGCCGAGATGATAGGTTGGGTTAGGTTAGGTTATATTACGTGATTGATGTATATAAAGGTCCCACGGAGACGGAGAAACCAACTCGCCAGGAATGTTGTCAAATATTACCGCCGAGATGTTAGGTTGGGTTAGGTTAGGTTATATTACGTTATTGACGTATATAAAGGTCCCACGGAGACGTAGAGGCCAACAAGACAGGAATGTGGTCAAATATTACCGCCGACATGTTAGATTGGGTTAGGCTAGCTTATATTATGTTATTGATGTATATAAAGGTCCCACGGAGACGTAGAGGCCAACTCGCCAGGAATGTTGTCAAATATTACCGCCGAGATTTTAGGTTGGTTTAGGATAGGTTATATTACGTTATTGATGTATATAAAGGTCCCACGGAGACGGAGGAGCCAACTCGCCAGGAATGTTGTCAAATGTTACCGCCGAGATGATAGGTTAGGTTAGGTTAGGTTATATTTCGTTATTGATGTATATGAAGGTCCCACGGAGGCGTAGAGGCCAACTCGCCAGGAATGGTGTCAAATATTAGCGCCGAGATGATAGTTTGGGTTAGGTTAGGTTATATTACGTGATTGATGTATATAAAGGTCCCACGGAGACGCAGAGGCCAACTCGCCAGGAATGTTGTCAAATATTACCGCCGAGATGTTAGATTGGGTTAGGTTAGGTTATATTACGTTATTGATGTATATAAATGTCCCACGGAGAAGTAGATGCCCACTCGCCAGGAATGTTTTCAAATATTACCGCCGAGACGTTAGGTTGGGTTAGGTTAGGTTATATTACGTTATAGATGTATATAAAGGTCCCATGGAAACGGAGAAGCCAACTCGCGTGGAATGTTGTCAAATATTATCACCGAGATGTTAGGTTGGGGTGGGTTAGGTTATATTACGTTATTGATGTATATAAAGGTCCCACGGAAACGTAGAGGCCAACTCGACAGGAATGTTGTCAAATGTTACCGCCGAGATGTTAGGTTGGGTTAGGTTAAGTTATATTACGTTAGTGATGTATATAAATGTCCCACGGAGACGGAGAAGCCAACTCGCCAGGAATGTTGTCAAATATTACCGCCGAGATGTTAGGTTGGGTTAGGTTAGGTTATATTACGTTATTGATGTATATGAAGGCCCCACGGAGACGGAGAAGCCAACTCGCCAGGAATTTTGTCAAATATTACCGCCGAGATGTTAGGTTGGGTTAGGTTAGGTTATATTACGTTATTGATGTATATAAAGGTCCCACGGTGACGTAGAGTTCAACTCGCCAGGAATGGTGTCAAATATTAGCGCCGAGATGATAGGTTGGGTTAGGTTAGGTTATATTACGTTATTGATGTATATAAAGGTCCCACGGAGACGTAGAGGCCAACTCGTCAGGAATGTTGTCAAATATTACCGCCGAGATGATAGGTTGGGTTAGGCTACGTTACATTACGTTATTGATGTATATGAAGGTTAACCGGAGACGTAGAGGCCAACTCGCCAGGAATGTTGTCAAATATTACCGCCGAGATTTTAGGTTGGTTTAGGATAGGTTATATTACGTTATTGATGTATATAAAGGTCCCACGGAGACGTAGAGGCCAACAAGACGGGAATGTGGTCAAATATTATCGCCGAGATCTTAGGTTGGGTTAGGTTAGGTTATATTACGTTATAGATGTATATAAAGGTCCCACGGAGACGTAGAGGCCAACTCGCCAGGAATGTTGTCAAATGTTGCCGCCGAGATGTTAGGTTGGGGTAGGTTAGGTTATATTACGTTATTGATGTATATAAAGGTCCCACGGAAACGTAGAGGCCAACTCGACAGGAATGTTGTCAAATGTTACCGCCGAGATGTTAGGTTGGGTTAGGTTAAGTTATATTACGTTAGTGATGCATGTAAAGGTCCCACGGAGTCGGAGAAGCCAACTCGCCAGGAATGTTGTCAAATAGTACCGCTGAGATATTAGGTTGGGTTAGGTTAGGTTATATTACGTTATTGATGTATATAAATGTCCCACGGAGACGTAGAGGCCAACAAGCCAGGAATGTGGTCAAATATTATCGCCGAGATGTTAGGTTGGGTTAGGTTAGGTTACATTACGTTATAGATGTATATAAAGGTCCCACGGAGACGTAGAGGCCAACAAGACAGGAATGTGGTCAAATATTACCGCCGAGACGTTAGATTGGATTAGGTTAGGTTATATTACGTTATTGACGTATGTAAAGGTCCCACGGAGACGCAGAGGCCAACAAGCCAGGAATGTGGTCAAATATTACCGACGAGATGTTATGTTGGGTTAGGATAGCTTATATTATGTTATTTATGTATATAAAGGTCCCACGGAGACGTAGAGGCCAACTCGCCAGGAATGCTGTCAAATATTACCGCCGAGATGATAGGTTGGGTTAGGTTAGGTTATATTACGTTCTTGATGTATATAAAGGTCCCACGGAGACGTAGAGCCCAACTCGCCAGGAATGTTGTCAAACATTACCGCCGAGATGTTAGGTAGGGGTAGGTTAGGTTATATTACGTTATTGACATATATAAGGGTCCCACGGGGACGCAGAAGCCAACAAGCCAGGAATGTGTTCAAATATTACCGCCGAGGTGTTAGATTGGGTTAGGCTAGCTTATATTATGTTATTGATGTATATAAAGGTCCCACGGAGACTTAGAGGCCGACAAGCCATGAACGTGGTCAAATATTACCGCCGAGATGTTAGGTTGGGTTAGGTTAAGTTATATTACGTTATTGATGTATATAATGTTCCCACGGAGACGTAGAGGCCAACTCGCCAGGAATGTTGTCAAATATTACCGCCGAGATGTTAGGTTGGGTTAGGTTAAGTTATATTACGTTAGTGATGTATATAAAGATCCCACGGAGACGGAGAAGCCAACTCGCCAGGAATGTTGTCAAATATTACCGCCGAGATGTTAGATTGGGTTAGGCTAGCTTATATTATGTTATTGATGTATATAAATGTCCCACGGAGACGTAGATGCCAACTCGCCAGGAATGTTTACAAATATTACCGCCGAGACGTTAGGTTGGGTTAGGTTAGGTTATATTACGTTATAGATGTATATAAAGGTCCCATGGAAACGGAGAAGCCAACTCGCCTGGAATGTTGTCAAATATTATCACCGAGATGTTAGGTTGGGGTAGGTTAGGTTATATTACGTTATTGATGTATATAAAGGTCCCACGGAAACGTAGAGGCCAACTCGACAGGAATGTTGTCAAATGTTACCGCCGAGATGTTAGGTTGGGTTAGGTTAAGTTATATTACGTTAGTGATGTATATAAAGGTCCCACGGAGACGGAGAAGCCAACTCGCCAGGAATGTTGTCAAATATTACCGCCGAGATGTTAGGTTGGGTTAGGTTAGGTTATATTACGTTATTGATGTATATGAAGGCCCCACGGAGACGGAGAAGCCAACTCGCCAGGAATTTTGTCAAATATTACCGCCGAGATGTTAGGTTGGGTTAGGTTAGGTTATATTACGTTATTGATGTATATAATGTTCCCACGGAGACGTAGAGGCCAACTCGCCAGGAATGTTGTCAAATATTACCGCCGAGATGTTAGGTTGGGTTAGGTTAAGTTATATTACGTTAGTGATGTATATAAAGGTCCCACGGAGACGGAGAAGCCAACTCGCCAGGAATGTTGTCAAATATTACCGCCGAGATGTTAGGTTGGGTTAGGTTAGGTTATATTACGTTATTGATGTATATGAAGGCACCACGGAGACGGAGAAGCCAACTTGCCAGGAATTTTGTCAAATATTACCGCCGAGATGTTAGGTTGGGTTAGGTTAGGTTACATTACGTTATTGATGTATATAAAGATCCCACGGTGACGTAGAGTTCAACTCGCCAGGAATGGTGTCAAATATTAGCGCCGAGATGATAGGTTGGGTTAGGTTAGGTTATATTACGTGATTGATGTATATAAAGGTCCCACGGAGACGGAGAAACCAACTCGCCAGGAATGTTGTCAAATATTACCGCCGAGATGTTAGGTTGGGTTAGGTTACGTTATATTACGTTATTGACGTATATAAAGGTCCCACGGAGACGTAGAGGCCAACAAGACAGGAATGTGGTCAAATATTACCGCCGACATGTTAGATTGGGTTAGGCTAGCTTATATTATGTTATTGATGTATATAAAGGTCCCACGGAGACGTAGAGGCCAACTCGCCAGGAATGTTGTCAAATATTACCGCCGAGATTTTAGGTTGGTTTAGGATAGGTTATATTACGTTATTGATGTATATAAAGGTCCCACGGAGACGGAGGAGCCAACTCGCCAGGAATGTTGTCAAATGTTACCGCCGAGATGATAGGTTAGGTTAGGTTAGGTTATATTTCGTTATTGATGTATATGAAGGTCCCACGGAGGCGTAGAGGCCAACTCGCCAGGAATGGTGTCAAATATTAGCGCCGAGATGATAGTTTGGGTTAGGTTAGGTTATATTACGTGATTGATGTATATAAAGGTCCCACGGAGACGCAGAGGCCAACTCGCCAGGAATGTTGTCAAATATTACCGCCGAGATGTTAGATTGGGTTAGGTTAGGTTATATTACGTTATTGATGTATATAAATGTCCCACGGAGAAGTAGATGCCCACTCGCCAGGAATGTTTTCAAATATTACCGCCGAGATGTTAGGTTGGCTTAGGTTAGGTTATATTACGTTATAGATGTATATAAAGGTCCCACGGAGACGGAGAAGCCAACTCGCCTGGAATGTTGTCAAATATTACCACCGAGATGTTAGGTTGGGGTAGGTTAGGTTATATTACGTTATTGATGTATATAAAGGTCCCACGGAGACGTAGAGGCCAACAAGACAGGAATGTGGTCAAATATTACCGCCGACATGTTAGATGGGGTTAGGCTAGCTTATATTATGTTATTGATGTATATAAAGGTCCCACGGAGACGTAGAGGCCAACAAGACAGGAATGTTGTCAAATATTACCGCCGAGATGATAGGTTGGGTTAGGTTACGTTATATTACGTTATTGATGTATATGAAGGTTAACCGGAGACGTAGAGGTCAACTCGCTAGGAATGATGTCAAATATTACCGCCGAGATATTAGATTGGGTTAGGTTAGGTTATATTACGTTATTGAAGTATATAAAGGTCCCACGGAGACGTAGAGGCCAACAAGCCAGGAATGTGGTCAGATATTACCGCCGTGATGTTAGGTTGGGTTAGGTTAGGTTATATTACGTTATTGATGTATATAGAGGTCCCACGGAGACGTAGAGGCCAACAAGACAGGAATGTGGTCAAATATTGCCGCCGAGATGTTAGGTTGGGGTAGGTTAGCTTATATTACGTTATTGATGTATATAAAGGTCCCACGGAGACGTAGAGGCCAACTCGCCAGGAATGTTGTCAAATATTACCGCCGAGATGTTGGATTGGGTTAGGCTAGCTTATATTATGTTATTGATGTATATAAAGGTCCCACGGAGACGTAGAGGCCAACTCGCCAGGAATGTTGTCAGATATTACCGCCGAGATTTTAGGTTGGTTTAGGATAGGTTATATTACGTTATTGATGTATATAAAGGTCCCACGGAGACGGAGGAGCCAGCTCGCCAGGAATGTTGTCAAATGTTACCGTCGAGATGATAGGTTAGGTTAGGTTAGGTTATATTTCGTTATTGATGTATATGAAGTACCCACGGAGACGTAGAGGCCAACTCGCCAGGTATGTTGTCAAATATTACCGCCGAGATGTTTGGTTGGGTTAGGTTAGGATATATAACGCTATTGATGTATATGAAGGTCCCACGGAGACGTAGAGGCCAAATCGCCAGGAATGTTGTCAAATATTACCGCCGAGATGTTAGATTGGGTTAGGTTAGGTTATATTACGTTATTGATGTATATAAATGTCCCACGGAGACGTAGATGCCAACTCGCCAGGAATGTTTTCAAATATTACCGCCGAGATGTTAGGTTGGCTTAGGTTAGGTTATATTACGTTATAGATGTATATAAAGGTCCCATGGAAACGCAGAAGCCAACTCGCCTGGAATGTTGTCAAATATTATCACCGAGATGTTAGGTTGGGGTAGGTTAGGTTATATTACGTTATTGATGTATATAAAGGTCCCACGGAAACGTAGAGGCCAACTCGACAGGAATGTTGTCAAATGTTACCGCCGAGATGTTAGGTTGGGTTAGGTTAAGTTATATTACGTTAGTGATGTATGTAAAGGTCCCACGGAGACGGAGAAGCCAACTCGCCAGGAATGTTGTCAAATATTACCGCCGAGATGTTAGGTTGGGTTAGGTTAGGTTATATTACGTTATTGATGTGTATGAAGGCCCCACGGAGACGGAGAAGCCAACTCGCCAGGAATTTTGTCAAATATTACCGCCGAGATGTTAGGTTGGGGTAGGTTAGGTTATATTACGTTATTGATGTATATAAAGGTCCCACGGAGACGTAGAGGCCAACAAGGCAGGAAAGTGGTCAAATATTACCGCCGAGATGTTTGGTTGGGTTAGGTTAGGTTATATAACGTTATTGATGTATATGAAGGTCCCACGAAGACGTAGAGGCCAACTCGCCAGTTATGTTGTCAAATATTACCGCCGAGATGTTTGGTTGGGTTAGGTTAGGTTATATAACGTTATTGATGTATATGAAGGTCCCACGGAGACGTAGAGGCCAACTCGCCAGGAATGATGTCAAATATTACCGCCGAGATATTAGATTGGGTTAGGTTAGGTTATATTACGTTATTGAAGTATATAAAGGTCCCACGGAGACGTAGAGGCCAACAAGCCAGGAATGTGGTCAAATATTATCGCCGAGATGTTAGGTTGGGTTAGGTTAGGTTACATTACGTTATAGATGTATATAAAGGTCCCACGGAGACGTAGAGGCCAACAAGACAGGAATGTGGTCAAATATTACCGCCGAGACGTTAGATTGGATTAGGTTAGGTTATATTACGTTATTGACGTATGTAAAGGTCCCACGGAGACGCAGAGGCCAACAAGCCAGGAATGTGGTCAAATATTACCGACGAGATGTTATGTTGGGTTAGGATAGCTTATATTATGTTATTTATGTATATAAAGGTCCCACGGAGACGTAGAGGCCAACTCGCCAGGAATGCTGTCAAATATTACCGCCGAGATGATAGGTTGGGTTAGGTTAGGTTATATTACGTTCTTGATGTATATAAAGGTCCCACGGAGACGTAGAGCCCAACTCGCCAGGAATGTTGTCAAACATTACCGCCGAGATGTTAGGTAGGGGTAGGTTAGGTTATATTACGTTATTGACATATATAAGGGTCCCACGGGGACGCAGAAGCCAACAAGCCAGGAATGTGTTCAAATATTACCGCCGAGGTGTTAGATTGGGTTAGGCTAGCTTATATTATGTTATTGATGTATATAAGGGTCCCACGGAGACTTAGAGGCCGACAAGCCATGAACGTGGTCAAATATTACCGCCGAGATGTTAGGTTGGGTTAGGTTAGGTTATATTACGTTATTGATGTATATAAATGTCCCACGGAGAAGTAGATGCCCACTCGCCAGGAATGTTTTCAAATATTACCGCCGAGATGTTAGGTTGGCTTAGGTTAGGTTATATTACGTTATAGATGTATATAAAGGTCCCACGGAGACGGAGAAGCCAACTCGCCTGGAATGTTGTCAAATATTACCACCGAGATGTTAGGTTGGGGTAGGTTAGGTTATATTACGTTATTGATGTATATAAAGGTCCCACGGAGACGTAGAGGCCAACAAGACAGGAATGTGGTCAAATATTACCGCCGACATGTTAGATGGGGTTAGGCTAGCTTATATTATGTTATTGATGTATATAAAGGTCCCACGGAGACGTAGAGGCCAACAAGACAGGAATGTTGTCAAATATTACCGCCGAGATGATAGGTTGGGTTAGGTTACGTTATATTACGTTATTGATGTATATGAAGGTTAACCGGAGACGTAGAGGTCAACTCGCTAGGAATGATGTCAAATATTACCGCCGAGATATTAGATTGGGTTAGGTTAGGTTATATTACGTTATTGAAGTATATAAAGGTCCCACGGAGACGTAGAGGCCAACAAGCCAGGAATGTGGTCAAATATTACCGCCGTGATGTTAGGTTGGGTTAGGTTAGGTTATATTACGTTATTGATGTATATAGAGGTCCCACGGAGACGTAGAGGCCAACAAGACAGGAATGTGGTCAAATATTGCCGCCGAGATGTTAGGTTGGGGTAGGTTAGCTTATATTACGTTATTGATGTATATAAAGGTCCCACGGAGACGTAGAGGCCAACTCGCCAGGAATGTTGTCAAATATTACCGCCGAGATGTTGGATTGGGTTAGGCTAGCTTATATTATGTTATTGATGTATATAAAGGTCCCACGGAGACGTAGAGGCCAACTCGCCAGGAATGTTGTCAGATATTACCGCCGAGATTTTAGGTTGGTTTAGGATAGGTTATATTACGTTATTGATGTATATAAAGGTCCCACGGAGACGGAGGAGCCAGCTCGCCAGGAATGTTGTCAAATGTTACCGTCGAGATGATAGGTTAGGTTAGGTTAGGTTATATTTCGTTATTGATGTATATGAAGTACCCACGGAGACGTAGAGGCCAACTCGCCAGGTATGTTGTCAAATATTACCGCCGAGATGTTTGGTTGGGTTAGGTTAGGATATATAACGCTATTGATGTATATGAAGGTCCCACGGAGACGTAGAGGCCAAATCGCCAGGAATGTTGTCAAATATTACCGCCGAGATGTTAGATTGGGTTAGGTTAGGTTATATTACGTTATTGATGTATATAAATGTCCCACGGAGACGTAGATGCCAACTCGCCAGGAATGTTTTCAAATATTACCGCCGAGATGTTAGGTTGGCTTAGGTTAGGTTATATTACGTTATAGATGTATATAAAGGTCCCATGGAAACGCAGAAGCCAACTCGCCTGGAATGTTGTCAAATATTATCACCGAGATGTTAGGTTGGGGTAGGTTAGGTTATATTACGTTATTGATGTATATAAAGGTCCCACGGAAACGTAGAGGCCAACTCGACAGGAATGTTGTCAAATGTTACCGCCGAGATGTTAGGTTGGGTTAGGTTAAGTTATATTACGTTAGTGATGTATGTAAAGGTCCCACGGAGACGGAGAAGCCAACTCGCCAGGAATGTTGTCAAATATTACCGCCGAGATGTTAGGTTGGGTTAGGTTAGGTTATATTACGTTATTGATGTATATGAAGGCCCCACGGAGACGGAGAAGCCAACTCGCCAGGAATTTTGTCAAATATTACCGCCGAGATGTTAGGTTGGGGTAGGTTAGGTTATATTACGTTATTGATGTATATAAAGGTCCCACGGAGACGTAGAGGCCAACAAGGCAGGAAAGTGGTCAAATATTACCGCCGAGATGTTTGGTTGGGTTAGGTTAGGTTATATAACGTTATTGATGTATATGAAGGTCCCACGAAGACGTAGAGGCCAACTCGCCAGTTATGTTGTCAAATATTACCGCCGAGATGTTTGGTTGGGTTAGGTTAGGTTATATAACGTTATTGATGTATATGAAGGTCCCACGGAGACGTAGAGGCCAACTCGCCAGGAATGTTGTCAAATATTACCGCCGAGATGTTAGGCTGGGTTAGGTTAGGTTATATTACGTTATTGACGTATATAAAGGTCCCACGGAGATGGAGAAGCCAACTCGCCAGGAATGTTGTCAAATAGTACCGCTGAGATATTAGGTTGGGTTAGGTTAGGTTATATTACGTTATTGATGTATATAAATGTCCCACGGAGACGTAGAGGCCAACAAGCCAGGAATGTGGTCAAATATTATCGCCGAGATGTTAGGTTGGGTTAGGTTAGGTTACATTACGTTATAGATGTATATAAAGGTCCCACGGAGACGTAGAGGCCAACAAGACAGGAATGTGGTCAAATATTACCGCCGAGACGTTAGATTGGATTAGGTTAGGTTATATTACGTTATTGACGTATGTAAAGGTCCCACGGAGACGCAGAGGCCAACAAGCCAGGAATGTGGTCAAATATTACCGACGAGATGTTATGTTGGGTTAGGATAGCTTATATTATGTTATTTATGTATATAAAGGTCCCACGGAGACGTAGAGGCCAACTCGCCAGGAATGCTGTCAAATATTACCGCCGAGATGATAGGTTGGGTTAGGTTAGGTTATATTACGTTCTTGATGTATATAAAGGTCCCACGGAGACGTAGAGCCCAACTCGCCAGGAATGTTGTCAAACATTACCGCCGAGATGTTAGGTAGGGGTAGGTTAGGTTATATTACGTTATTGACATATATAAGGGTCCCACGGGGACGCAGAAGCCAACAAGCCAGGAATGTGTTCAAATATTACCGCCGAGGTGTTAGATTGGGTTAGGCTAGCTTATATTATGTTATTGATGTATATAAGGGTCCCACGGAGACTTAGAGGCCGACAAGCCATGAACGTGGTCAAATATTACCGCCGAGATGTTAGGTTGGGTTAGGTTAAGTTATATTACGTTATTGATGTATATAATGTTCCCACGGAGACGTAGAGGCCAACTCGCCAGGAATGTTGTCAAATATTACCGCCGAGATGTTAGGTTGGGTTAGGTTAAGTTATATTACGTTAGTGATGTATATAAAGGTCCCACTGAGACGGAGAAGCCAACTCGCCAGGAATGTTGTCAAATATTACCGCCGAGATGTTACGTTGGGTTAGGTTAGGTTATATTACGTTATTGATGTATATGAAGGCACCACGGAGACGGAGAAGCCAACTCGCCAGGAATTTTGTCAAATATTACCGCCGAGATGTTAGGTTGGGTTAGGTTAGGTTACATTACGTTATTGATGTATATAAAGATCCCACGGTGACGTAGAGTTCAACTCGCCAGGAATGGTGTCAAATATTAGCGCCGAGATGACAGGTTGGGTTAGGTTAGGTTATATTACGTGATTGATGTATATAAAGGTCCCACGGAGACGGAGAAACCAACTCGCCAGGAATGTTGTCAAATATTACCGCCGAGATGTTAGGTTGGGTTAGGTTAGGTTATATTACGTTATTGACGTATATAAAGGTCCCACGGAGACGTAGAGGCCAACAAGACAGGAATGTGGTCAAATATTACCGCCGACATGTTAGATTGGGTTAGGCTAGCTTATATTATGTTATTGATGTATATAAAGGTCCCACGGAGACGTAGAGGCCAACTCGCCAGGAATGTTGTCAAATATTACCGCCGAGATTTTAGGTTGGTTTAGGATAGGTTATATTACGTTATTGATGTATATAAAGGTCCCACGGAGACGGAGGAGCCAACTCGCCAGGAATGTTGTCAAATGTTACCGCCGAGATGATAGGTTAGGTTAGGTTAGGTTATATTTCGTTATTGATGTATATGAAGGTCCCACGGAGGCGTAGAGGCCAACTCGCCAGGAATGGTGTCAAATATTAGCGCCGAGATGATAGGTTGGGTTAGGTTAGGTTATATTACGTGATTGATGTATATAAAGGTCCCACGGAGACGCAGAGGCCAACTCGCCAGGAATGTTGTCAAATATTACCGCCGAGATGTTAGATTGGGTTAGGTTAGGTTATATTACGTTATTGATGTATATAAAGGTCCCACGGAGACGGAGGAGCCAACTCGCCAGGAATGTTGTCAAATGTTACCGCCGAGATGATAGGTTAGGTTAGGTTAGGTTATATTTCGTTATTGATGTATATGAAGTTCCCACGGAGACGTAGAGGCCAAATCGCCAGGAATGTTGTCAAATATTACCGCCGAGATGTTAGATTGGGTTAGGTTAGGTTATATTACGTTATTGATGTATATAAATGTCCCACGGAAACGTAGAGGCCAACTCGACAGGAATGTTGTTAAATGTTACCGCCGAGATGTTAGGTTGGGTTAGGTTAAGTTATATTACGTTAGTGATGTATATAAAGGTCCCACGGAGACGTAGAGGCCAACTCGCCAGGAATGTTGTCAAATATTACCGCCGAGATGTTGGATTGGGTTAGGCTAGCTTATATTATGTTATTGATGTATATAAAGGTCCCACGGAGACGTAGAGGCCAACTCGCCAGGAATGTTGTCAGATATTACCGCCGAGATTTTAGGTTGGTTTAGGATAGGTTATATTACGTTATTGATGTATATAAAGGTCCCACGGAGACGGAGGAGCCAACTCGCCAGGAATGTTGTCAAATGTTACCGCCGAGATGATAGGTTAGGTTAGGTTAGGTTATATTTCGTTATTGATGTATATGAAGTACCCACGGAGACGTAGAGGCCAACTCGCCAGGTATGTTGTCAAATATTACCGCCGAGATGTTTGGTTGGGTTAGGTTAGGATATATAACGCTATTGATGTATATGAAGGTCCCACGGAGACGTAGAGGCCAAATCGCCAGGAATGTTGTCAAATATTACCGCCGAGATGTTAGATTGGGTTAGGTTAGGTTATATTACGTTATTGATGTATATAAATGTCCCACGGAGACGTAGATGCCAACTCGCCAGGAATGTTTTCAAATATTACCGCCGAGATGTTAGGTTGGCTTAGGTTAGGTTATATTACGTTATAGATGTATATAAAGGTCCCATGGAAACGCAGAAGCCAACTCGCCTGGAATGTTGTCAAATATTATCACCGAGATGTTAGGTTGGGGTAGGTTAGGTTATATTACGTTATTGATGTATATAAAGGTCCCACGGAAACGTAGAGGCCAACTCGACAGGAATGTTGTCAAATATTACCGCCGAGATGTTAGGTTGGCTTAGGTTAGGTTATATTACGTTATAGATGTATATAAAGGTCCCACGGAGACGGAGAAGCCAACTCGCCTGGAATGTTGTCAAATATTACCACCGAGATGTTAGGTTGGGGTAGGTTAGGTTATATTACGTTATTGATGTATATAAAGGTCCCACGGAGACGTAGAGGCCAACAAGACAAGAATGTGGTCAAATATTACCGCCGACATGTTAGATTGGGTTAGGCTAGCTTATATTATGTTATTGATGTATATAAAGGTCCCACGGAGACGTAGAGGCCAACAAGACAGGAATGTGGTCAAATATTACCGCCGAGATGTTAGATTGGGTTAGGCTAGCTTATATTATGTTATTGATGTATATAAATGTCCCACGGAGACGTAGATGCCAACTCGCCAGGAATGTTTACAAATATTACCGCCGAGACGTTAGGTTGGGTTAGGTTAGGTTATATTACGTTATAGATGTATATAAAGGTCCCATGGAAACGGAGAAGCCAACTCGCCTGGAATGTTGTCAAATATTATCACCGAGATGTTAGGTTGGGGTAGGTTAGGTTATATTACGTTATTGATGTATATAAAGGTCCCACGGAAACGTAGAGGCCAACTCGACAGGAATGTTGTCAAATGTTACCGCCGAGATGTTAGGTTGGGTTAGGTTAAGTTATATTACGTTAGTGATGTATATAAAGGTCCCACGGAGACGGAGAAGCCAACTCGCCAGGAATGTTGTCAAATATTACCGCCGAGATGTTAGGTTGGGTTAGGTTAGGTTATATTACGTTATTGATGTATATGAAGGTCCCACGGAGGCGTAGAGGCCAACTCGCCAGGAATGGTGTCAAATATTAGCGCCGAGATGATAGTTTGGGTTAGGTTAGGTTATATTACGTGATTGATGTATATAAAGGTCCCACGGAGACGCAGAGGCCAACTCGCCAGGAATGTTGTCAAATATTACCGCCGAGATGTTAGATTAGGTTAGGTTAGGTTATATTACGTTATTGATGTATATAAATGTCCCACGGAGAAGTAGATGCCCACTCGCCAGGAATGTTTTCAAATATTACCGCCGAGATGTTAGGTTGGCTTAGGTTAGGTTATATTACGTTATAGATGTATATAAAGGTCCCACGGAGACGGAGAAGCCAACTCGCCTGGAATGTTGTCAAATATTACCACCGAGATGTTAGGTTGGGGTAGGTTAGGTTATATTACGTTATTGATGTATATAAAGGTCCCACGGAGACGTAGAGGCCAACAAGACAGGAATGTGGTCAAATATTACCGCCGACATGTTAGATGGGGTTAGGCTAGCTTATATTATGTTATTGATGTATATAAAGGTCCCACGGAGACGTAGAGGCCAACAAGACAGGAATGTTGTCAAATATTACCGCCGAGATGATAGGTTGGGTTAGGTTACGTTATATTACGTTATTGATGTATATGAAGGTTAACCGGAGACGTAGAGGTCAACTCGCTAGGAATGTTGTCAGATATTACCGCCGAGATTTTAGGTTGGTTTAGGATAGGTTATATTACGTTATTGATGTATATAAAGGTCCCACGGAGACGGAGGAGCCAACTCGCCAGGAATGTTGTCAAATGTTACCGCCGAGATGATAGGTTAGGTTAGGTTAGGTTATATTTCGTTATTGATGTATATGAAGTACCCACGGAGACGTAGAGGCCAACTCGCCAGGTATGTTGTCAAATATTACCGCCGAGATGTTTGGTTGGGTTAGGTTAGGATATATAACGCTATTGATGTATATGAAGGTCCCACGGAGACGTAGAGGCCAAATCGCCAGGAATGTTGTCAAATATTACCGCCGAGATGTTAGATTGGGTTAGGTTAGGTTATATTACGTTATTGATGTATATAAATGCGCCACGGAGACGTAGATGCCAACTCGCCAGGAATGTTTTCAAATATTACCGCCGAGATGTTAGGTTGGCTTAGGTTAGGTTATATTACGTTATAGATGTATATAAAGGTCCCATGGAAACGCAGAAGCCAACTCGCCTGGAATGTTGTCAAATATTATCACCGAGATGTTAGGTTGGGGTAGGTTAGGTTATATTACGTTATTGATGTATATAAAGGTCCCACGGAAACGTAGAGGCCAACTCGACAGGAATGTTGTCAAATGTTACCGCCGAGATGTTAGGTTGGGTTAGGTTAAGTTATATTACGTTAGTGATGTATGTAAAGGTCCCACGGAGACGGAGAAGCCAACTCGCCAGGAATGTTGTCAAATATTACCGCCGAGATGTTAGGTTGGGTTAGGTTAGGTTATATTACGTTATTGATGTATATGAAGGCCCCACGGAGACGGAGAAGCCAACTCGCCAGGAATTTTGTCAAATATTACCGCCGAGATGTTAGGTTGGGGTAGGTTAGGTTATATTACGTTATTGATGTATATAAAGGTCCCACGGAGACGTAGAGGCCAACAAGGCAGGAAAGTGGTCAAATATTACCGCCGAGATGTTTGGTTGGGTTAGGTTAGGTTATATAACGTTATTGATGTATATGAGGGTCCCACGGAGACGTAGAGGCCAACTCGCCAGTTATGTTGTCAAATATTACCGCCGAGATGTTTGGTTGGGTTAGGTTAGGTTATATAACGTTATTGATGTATATGAAGGTCCCACGGAGACGTAGAGGCCAACTCGCCAGGAATGTTGTCAAATATTACCGCCGAGATGTTAGGTTGGCTTAGGTTAGGTTATATTACGTTATAGATGTATATAAAGGTCCCACGGAGACGGAGAAGCCAACTCGCCTGGAATGTTGTCAAATATTACCACCGAGATGTTAGGTTGGGGTAGGTTAGGTTATATTACGTTATTGATGTATATGAAGGTCCCACGGAGGCGTAGAGGCCAACTCGCCAGGAATGGTGTCAAATATTAGCGCCGAGATGATAGTTTGGGTTAGGTTAGGTTATATTACGTGATTGATGTATATAAAGGTCCCACGGAGACGCAGAGGCCAACTCGCCAGGAATGTTGTCAAATATTACCGCCGAGATGTTAGGTTGGGTTAGGTTAGGTTATATTACGTTATTGATGTATATGAAGGTCCCACGGAGGCGTAGAGGCCAACTCGCCAGGAATGGTGTCAAATATTAGCGCCGAGATGATAGTTTGGGTTAGGTTAGGTTATATTACGTGATTGATGTATATAAAGGTCCCACGGAGACGCAGAGGCCAACTCGCCAGGAATGTTGTCAAATATTACCGCCGAGATGTTAGATTAGGTTAGGTTAGGTTATATTACGTTATTGATGTATATAAATGTCCCACGGAGAAGTAGATGCCCACTCGCCAGGAATGTTTTCAAATATTACCGCCGAGATGTTAGGTTGGCTTAGGTTAGGTTATATTACGTTATAGATGTATATAAAGGTCCCACGGAGACGGAGAAGCCAACTCGCCTGGAATGTTGTCAAATATTACCACCGAGATGTTAGGTTGGGGTAGGTTAGGTTATATTACGTTATTGATGTATATAAAGGTCCCACGGAGACGTAGAGGCCAACAAGACAGGAATGTGGTCAAATATTACCGCCGACATGTTAGATGGGGTTAGGCTAGCTTATATTATGTTATTGATGTATATAAAGGTCCCACGGAGACGTAGAGGCCAACAAGACAGGAATGTTGTCAAATATTACCGCCGAGATGATAGGTTGGGTTAGGTTACGTTATATTACGTTATTGATGTATATGAAGGTTAACCGGAGACGTAGAGGTCAACTCGCTAGGAATGTTGTCAGATATTACCGCCGAGATTTTAGGTTGGTTTAGGATAGGTTATATTACGTTATTGATGTATATAAAGGTCCCACGGAGACGGAGGAGCCAACTCGCCAGGAATGTTGTCAAATGTTACCGCCGAGATGATAGGTTAGGTTAGGTTAGGTTATATTTCGTTATTGATGTATATGAAGTACCCACGGAGACGTAGAGGCCAACTCGCCAGGTATGTTGTCAAATATTACCGCCGAGATGTTTGGTTGGGTTAGGTTAGGATATATAACGCTATTGATGTATATGAAGGTCCCACGGAGACGTAGAGGCCAAATCGCCAGGAATGTTGTCAAATATTACCGCCGAGATGTTAGATTGGGTTAGGTTAGGTTATATTACGTTATTGATGTATATAAATGTGCCACGGAGACGTAGATGCCAACTCGCCAGGAATGTTTTCAAATATTACCGCCGAGATGTTAGGTTGGCTTAGGTTAGGTTATATTACGTTATAGATGTATATAAAGGTCCCATGGAAACGCAGAAGCCAACTCGCCTGGAATGTTGTCAAATATTATCACCGAGATGTTAGGTTGGGGTAGGTTAGGTTATATTACGTTATTGATGTATATAAAGGTCCCACGGAAACGTAGAGGCCAACTCGACAGGAATGTTGTCAAATGTTACCGCCGAGATGTTAGGTTGGGTTAGGTTAAGTTATATTACGTTAGTGATGTATGTAAAGGTCCCACGGAGACGGAGAAGCCAACTCGCCAGGAATGTTGTCAAATATTACCGCCGAGATGTTAGGTTGGGTTAGGTTAGGTTATATTACGTTATTGATGTATATGAAGGCCCCACGGAGACGGAGAAGCCAACTCGCCAGGAATTTTGTCAAATATTACCGCCGAGATGTTAGGTTGGGGTAGGTTAGGTTATATTACGTTATTGATGTATATAAAGGTCCCACGGAGACGTAGAGGCCAACAAGGCAGGAAAGTGGTCAAATATTACCGCCGAGATGTTTGGTTGGGTTAGGTTAGGTTATATAACGTTATTGATGTATATGAGGGTCCCACGGAGACGTAGAGGCCAACTCGCCAGTTATGTTGTCAAATATTACCGCCGAGATGTTTGGTTGGGTTAGGTTAGGTTATATAACGTTATTGATGTATATGAAGGTCCCACGGAGACGTAGAGGCCAACTCGCCAGGAATGTTGTCAAATATTACCGCCGAGATGTTAGGTTGGCTTAGGTTAGGTTATATTACGTTATAGATGTATATAAAGGTCCCACGGAGACGGAGAAGCCAACTCGCCTGGAATGTTGTCAAATATTACCACCGAGATGTTAGGTTGGGGTAGGTTAGGTTATATTACGTTATTGATGTATATAAAGGTCCCACGGAGACGTAGAGGCCAACAAGACAAGAATGTGGTCAAATATTACCGCCGACATGTTAGATTGGGTTAGGCTAGCTTATATTATCTTATTGATGTATATAAAGGTCCCACGGAGACGTAGAGGCCAACAAGACAGGAATGTGGTCAAATATTACCGCCGAGATGTTAGATTGGGTTAGGCTAGCTTATATTATGTTATTGATGTATATAAATGTCCCACGGAGACGTAGATGCCAACTCGCCAGGAATGTTTACAAATATTACCGCCGAGACGTTAGGTTGGGTTAGGTTAGGTTATATTACGTTATAGATGTATATAAAGGTCCCATGGAAACGGAGAAGCCAACTCGCCTGGAATGTTGTCAAATATTATCACCGAGATGTTAGGTTGGGGTAGGTTAGGTTATATTACGTTATTGATGTATATAAAGGTCCCACGGAAACGTAGAGGCCAACTCGACAGGAATGTTGTCAAATGTTACCGCCGAGATGTTAGGTTGGGTTAGGTTAAGTTATATTACGTTAGTGATGTATATAAAGGTCCCACGGAGACGGAGAAGCCAACTCGCCAGGAATGTTGTCAAATATTACCGCCGAGATGTTAGGTTGGGTTAGGTTAGGTTATATTACGTTATTGATGTATATGAAGGCCCCACGGAGACGGAGAAGCCAACTCGCCAGGAATTTTGTCAAATATTACCGCCGAGATGTTAGGTTGGGTTAGGTTAGGTTATATTACGTTATTGATGTATATAAAGGTCCCACGGTGACGTAGAGTTCAACTCGCCAGGAATGGTGTCAAATATTAGCGCCGAGATGATAGGTTGGGTTAGGTTAGGTTATATTACGTTATTGATGTATATAAAGGTCCCACGGAGACGTAGAGGCCAACTCGTCAGGAATGTTGTCAAATATTACCGCCGAGATGATAGGTTGGGTTAGGCTACGTTACATTACGTTATTGATGTATATGAAGGTTAACCGGAGACGTAGAGGCCAACTCGCCAGGAATGTTGTCAAATATTACCGCCGAGATTTTAGGTTGGTTTAGGATAGGTTATATTACGTGATTGATGTATATAAAGGTCCCACGGAGACGTAGAGGCCAACAAGACAGGAATGTGGTCAAATATTATCGCCGAGATCTTAGGTTGGGTTAGGTTAGGTTATATTACGTTATAGATGTATATAAAGGTCCCACGGAGACGTAGAGGCCAACTCGCCAGGAATGTTGTCAAATGTTGCCGCCGAGATGTTAGGTTGGGTTAAGTTAGGTTATATTACGTGATTGATGTATATAAAGGTCCCACGGAGACGGAGAAGCCAACTCGCCAGGAATGTTGTCAAATATTACCGCCGAGATGTTAGGCTGGGTTAGGTTAGGTTATATTACGTTATTGACGTATATAAAGGTCCCACGGAGATGGAGAAGCCAACTCGCCAGGAATGTTGTCAAATAGTACCGCTGAGATATTAGGTTGGGTTAGGTTAGGTTATATTACGTTATTGATGTATATAAATGTCCCACGGAGACGTAGAGGCCAACAAGCCAGGAATGTGGTCAAATATTATCGCCGAGATGTTAGGTTGGGTTAGGTTAGGTTACATTACGTTATAGATGTATATAAAGGTCCCACGGAGACGTAGAGGCCAACAAGACAGGAATGTGGTCAAATATTACCGCCGAGACGTTAGATTGGATTAGGTTAGGTTATATTACGTTATTGACGTATGTAAAGGTCCCACGGAGACGCAGAGGCCAACAAGCCAGGAATGTGGTCAAATATTACCGACGAGATGTTATGTTGGGTTAGGATAGCTTATATTATGTTATTTATGTATATAAAGGTCCCACGGAGACGTAGAGGCCAACTCGCCAGGAATGCTGTCAAATATTACCGCCGAGATGATAGGTTGGGTTAGGTTAGGTTATATTACGTTCTTGATGTATATAAAGGTCCCACGGAGACGTAGAGCCCAACTCGCCAGGAATGTTGTCAAACATTACCGCCGAGATGTTAGGTAGGGGTAGGTTAGGTTATATTACGTTATTGACATATATAAGGGTCCCACGGGGACGCAGAAGCCAACAAGCCAGGAATGTGTTCAAATATTACCGCCGAGGTGTTAGATTGGGTTAGGCTAGCTTATATTATGTTATTGATGTATATAAAGGTCCCACGGAGACTTAGAGGCCGACAAGCCATGAACGTGGTCAAATATTACCGCCGAGATGTTAGGTTGGGTTAGGTTAAGTTATATTACGTTATTGATGTATATAATGTTCCCACGGAGACGTAGATGCCAACTCGCCAGGAATGTTGTCAAATATTACCGCCGAGATGTTAGGTTGGGTTAGGTTAAGTTATATTACGTTAGTGATGTATATAAAGGTCCCACTGAGACGGAGAAGCCAACTCGCCAGGAATGTTGTCAAATATTACCGCCGAGATGTTAGGTTGGGTTAGGTTAGGTTATATTACGTTATTGATGTATATGAAGGCACCACGGAGACGGAGAAGCCAACTCGCCAGGAATTTTGTCAAATATTACCGCCGAGACGTTAGATTGGATTAGGTTAGGTTATATTACGTTATTGACGTATGTAAAGGTCCCACGGAGACGCAGAGGCCAACAAGCCAGGAATGTGGTCAAATATTACCGACGAGATGTTATGTTGGGTTAGGATAGCTTATATTATGTTATTTATGTATATAAAGGTCCCACGGAGACGTAGAGGCCAACTCGCCAGGAATGCTGTCAAATATTACCGCCGAGATGATAGGTTGGGTTAGGTTAGGTTATATTACGTTCTTGATGTATATAAAGGTCCCACGGAGACGTAGAGCCCAACTCGCCAGGAATGTTGTCAAACATTACCGCCGAGATGTTAGGTAGGGGTAGGTTAGGTTATATTACGTTATTGACATATATAAGGGTCCCACGGGGACGCAGAAGCCAACAAGCCAGGAATGTGTTCAAATATTACCGCCGAGGTGTTAGATTGGGTTAGGCTAGCTTATATTATGTTATTGATGTATATAAAGGTCCCACGGAGACTTAGAGGCCGACAAGCCATGAACGTGGTCAAATATTACCGCCGAGATGTTAGGTTGGGTTAGGTTAAGTTATATTACGTTATTGATGTATATAATGTTCCCACGGAGACGTAGAGGCCAACTCGCCAGGAATGTTGTCAAATATTACCGCCGAGATGTTAGGTTGGGTTAGGTTAAGTTATATTACGTTAGTGATGTATATAAAGGTCCCACTGAGACGGAGAAGCCAACTCGCCAGGAATGTTGTCAAATATTACCGCCGAGATGTTAGGTTGGGTTAGGTTAGGTTATATTACGTTATTGATGTATATGAAGGCACCACGGAGACGGAGAAGCCAACTCGCCAGGAATTTTGTCAAATATTACCGCCGAGATGTTAGGTTGGGTTAGGTTAGGTTACATTACGTTATTGATGTATATAAAGATCCCACGGTGACGTAGAGTTCAACTCGCCAGGAATGGTGTCAAATATTAGCGCCGAGATGACAGGTTGGGTTAGGTTAGGTTATATTACGTGATTGATGTATATAAAGGTCCCACGGAGACGGAGAAACCAACTCGCCAGGAATGTTGTCAAATATTACCGCCGAGATGTTAGGTTGGGTTAGGTTAGGTTATATTACGTTATTGACGTATATAAAGGTCCCACGGAGACGTAGAGGCCAACAAGACAGGAATGTGGTCAAATATTACCGCCGACATGTTAGATTGGGTTAGGCTAGCTTATATTATGTTATTGATGTATATAAAGGTCCCACGGAGACGTAGAGGCCAACTCGCCAGGAATGTTGTCAAATATTACCGCCGAGATTTTAGGTTGGTTTAGGATAGGTTATATTACGTTATTGATGTATATAAAGGTCCCACGGAGACGGAGGAGCCAACTCGCCAGGAATGTTGTCAAATGTTACCGCCGAGATGATAGGTTAGGTTAGGTTAGGTTATATTTCGTTATTGATGTATATGAAGGTCCCACGGAGGCGTAGAGGCCAACTCGCCAGGAATGGTGTCAAATATTAGCGCCGAGATGATAGGTTGGGTTAGGTTAGGTTATATTACGTGATTGATGTATATAAAGGTCCCACGGAGACGCAGAGGCCAACTCGCCAGGAATGTTGTCAAATATTACCGCCGAGATGTTAGATTGGGTTAGGTTAGGTTATATTACGTTATTGATGTATATAAAGGTCCCACGGAGACGGAGGAGCCAACTCGCCAGGAATGTTGTCAAATGTTACCGCCGAGATGATAGGTTAGGTTAGGTTAGGTTATATTTCGTTATTGATGTATATGAAGTTCCCACGGAGACGTAGAGGCCAACTCGCCAGGTATGTTGTCAAATATTACCGCCGAGATGTTTGGTTGGGTTAGGTTAGGATATATAACGCTATTGATGTATATGAAGGTCCCACGGAGACGTAGAGGCCAAATCGCCAGGAATGTTGTCAAATATTACCGCCGAGATGTTAGATTGGGTTAGGTTAGGTTATATTACGTTATTGATGTATATAAATGTCCCACGGAGACGTAGATGCCAACTCGCCAGGAATGTTTTCAAATATTACCGCCGAGATGTTAGGTTGGCTTAGGTTAGGTTATATTACGTTATAGATGTATATAAAGGTCCCATGGAAACGCAGAAGCCAACTCGCCTGGAATGTTGTCAAATATTATCACCGAGATGTTAGGTTGGGGTAGGTTAGGTTATATTACGTTATTGATGTATATAAAGGTCCCACGGAAACGTAGAGGCCAACTCGACAGGAATGTTGTTAAATGTTACCGCCGAGATGTTAGGTTGGGTTAGGTTAAGTTATATTACGTTAGTGATGTATATAAAGGTCCCACGGAGACGTAGAGGCCAACTCGCCAGGAATGTTGTCAAATATTACCGCCGAGATGTTGGATTGGGTTAGGCTAGCTTATATTATGTTATTGATGTATATAAAGGTCCCACGGAGACGTAGAGGCCAACTCGCCAGGAATGTTGTCAGATATTACCGCCGAGATTTTAGGTTGGTTTAGGATAGGTTATATTACGTTATTGATGTATATAAAGGTCCCACGGAGACGGAGGAGCCAACTCGCCAGGAATGTTGTCAAATGTTACCGCCGAGATGATAGGTTAGGTTAGGTTAGGTTATATTTCGTTATTGATGTATATGAAGTACCCACGGAGACGTAGAGGCCAACTCTCCAGGTATGTTGTCAAATATTACCGCCGAGATGTTTGGTTGGGTTAGGTTAGGATATATAACGCTATTGATGTATATGAAGGTCCCACGGAGACGTAGAGGCCAAATCGCCAGGAATGTTGTCAAATATTACCGCCGAGATGTTAGATTGGGTTAGGTTAGGTTATATTACGTTATTGATGTATATAAATGTCCCACGGAGACGTAGATGCCAACTCGCCAGGAATGTTTTCAAATATTACCGCCGAGATGTTAGGTTGGCTTAGGTTAGGTTATATTACGTTATAGATGTATATGAAGGTCCCACGGAGACGTAGAGGCCAACTCGCCAGTTATGTTGTCAAATATTACCGCCGAGATGTTTGGTTGGGTTAGGTTAGGTTATATAACGTTATTGATGTATATGAAGGTCCCACGGAGACGTAGAGGCCAACTCGCCAGGAATGTTGTCAAATATTACCGCCGAGATGTTAGGTTGGCTTAGGTTATGTTATATTACGTTATAGATGTATATAAAGGTCCCACGGAGACGGAGAAGCCAACTCGCCTGGAATGTTGTCAAATATTACCACCGAGATGTTAGGTTGGGGTAGGTTAGGTTATATTACGTTATTGATGTATATAAAGGTCCCACGGAGACGTAGAGGCCAACAAGACAAGAATGTGGTCAAATATTACCGCCGACATGTTAGATTGGGTTAGGCTAGCTTATATTATCTTATTGATGTATATAAAGGTCCCACGGAGACGTAGAGGCCAACAAGACAGGAATGTGGTCAAATATTACCGCCGAGATGTTAGATTGGGTTAGGCTAGCTTATATTATGTTATTGATGTATATAAATGTCCCACGGAGACGTAGATGCCAACTCGCCAGGAATGTTTACAAATATTACCGCCGAGACGTTAGGTTGGGTTAGGTTAGGTTATATTACGTTATAGATGTATATAAAGGTCCCATGGAAACGGAGAAGCCAACTCGCCTGGAATGTTGTCAAATATTATCACCGAGATGTTAGGTTGGGGTAGGTTATGTTATATTACGTTATTGATGTATATAAAGGTCCCACGGAAACGTAGAGGCCAACTCGACAGGAATGTTGTCAAATGTTACCGCCGAGATGTTAGGTTGGGTTAGGTTAAGTTATATTACGTTAGTGATGTATATAAAGGTCCCACGGAGACGGAGAAGCCAACTCGCCAGGAATGTTGTCAAGTATTACCGCCGAGATGTTAGGTTGGGTTAGGTTAGGTTATATTACGTTATTGATGTATATGAAGGCCCCACGGAGACGGAGAAGCCAACTCGCCAGGAATTTTGTCAAATATTACCGCCGAGATGTTAGGTTGGGTTAGGTTAGGTTATATTACGTTATTGATGTATATAAAGGTCCCACGGTGACGTAGAGTTCAACTCGCCAGGAATGGTGTCAAATATTAGCGCCGAGATGATAGGTTGGGTTAGGTTAGGTTATATTACGTTATTGATGTATATAAAGGTCCCACGGAGACGTAGAGGCCAACAAGACAGGAATGTGGTCAAATATTATCGCCGAGATCTTAGGTTGGGTTAGGTTAGGTTATATTACGTTATAGATGTATATAAAGGTCCCACGGAGACGTAGAGGCCAACTCGCCAGGAATGTTGTCAAATGTTGCCGCCGAGATGTTAGGTTGGGTTAAGTTAGGTTATATTACGTGATTGATGTATATAAAGGTCCCACGGAGACGGAGAAGCCAACTCGCCAGGAATGTTGTCAAATATTACCGCCGAGATGTTAGGCTGGGTTAGGTTAGGTTATATTACGTTATTGACGTATATAAAGGTCCCACGGAGATGGAGAAGCCAACTCGCCAGGAATGTTGTCAAATAGTACCGCTGAGATATTAGGTTGGGTTAGGTTAGGTTATATTACGTTCTTGATGTATATAAAGGTCCCACGGAGACGTAGAGCCCAACTCGCCAGGAATGTTGTCAAACATTACCGCCGAGATGTTAGGTAGGGGTAGGTTAGGTTATATTACGTTATTGACATATATAAGGGTCCCACGGGGTTGCAGAAGCCAACAAGCCAGGAATGTGTTCAAATATTACCGCCGAGGTGTTAGATTGGGTTAGGCTAGCTTATATTATGTTATTGATGTATATAAAGGTCCCACGGAGACTTAGAGGCCGACAAGCCATGAACGTGGTCAAATATTACCGCCGAGATGTTAGGTTGGGTTAGGTTAAGTTATATTACGTTATTGATGTATATAATGTTCCCACGGAGACGTAGAGGCCAACTCGCCAGGAATGTTGTCAAATATTACCGCCGAGATGTTAGGTTGGGTTAGGTTAAGTTATATTACGTTAGTGATGTATATAAGGGTCCCACTGAGACGGAGAAGCCAACTCGCCAGGAATGTTGTCAAATATTACCGCCGAGATGTTAGGTTGGGTTAGGTTAGGTTATATTACGTTATTGATGTATATGAAGGCACCACGGAGACGGAGAAGCCAACTCGCCAGGAATTTTGTCAAATATTACCGCCGAGATGTTAGGTTGGGTTAGGTTAGGTTACATTACGTTATTGATGTATATAAAGATCCCACGGTGACGTAGAGTTCAACTCGCCAGGAATGGTGTCAAATATTAGCGCCGAGATGACAGGTTGGGTTAGGTTAGGTTATATTACGTGATTGATGTATATAAAGGTCCCACGGAGACGGAGAAACCAACTCGCCAGGAATGTTGTCAAATATTACCGCCGAGATGTTAGGTTGGGTTAGGTTAGGTTATATTACGTTATTGACGTATATAAAGGTCCCACGGAGACGTAGAGGCCAACAAGACAGGAATGTGGTCAAATATTACCGCCGACATGTTAGATTGGGTTAGGCTAGCTTATATTATGTTATTGATGTATATAAAGGTCCCACGGAGACGTAGAGGCCAACTCGCCAGGAATGTTGTCAAATATTACCGCCGAGATTTTAGGTTGGTTTAGGATAGGTTATATTACGTTATTGATGTATATAAAGGTCCCACGGAGACGGAGGAGCCAACTCGCCAGGAATGTTGTCAAATGTTACCGCCGAGATGATAGGTTAGGTTAGGTTAGGTTATATTTCGTTATTGATGTATATGAAGGTCCCACGGAGGCGTAGAGGCCAAATCGCCAGGAATGTTGTCAAATATTACCGCCGAGATGTTAGATTGGGTTAGGTTAGGTTATATTACGTGATTGATGTATATAAAGGTCCCACGGAGACGCAGAGGCCAACTCGCCAGGAATGTTGTCAAATATTACCGCCGAGATGTTAGATTGGGTTAGGTTAGGTTATATTACGTTATTGATGTATATAAAGGTCCCACGGAGACGGAGGAGCCAACTCGCCAGGAATGTTGTCAAATGTTACCGCCGAGATGATAGGTTAGGTTAGGTTAGGTTATATTTCGTTATTGATGTATATGAAGTTCCCACGGAGACGTAGAGGCCAACTCGCCAGGTATGTTGTCAAATATTACCGCCGAGATGTTTGGTTGGGTTAGGTTAGGATATATAACGCTATTGATGTATATGAAGGTCCCACGGAGACGTAGAGGCCAAATCGCCAGGAATGTTGTCAAATATTACCGCCGAGATGTTAGATTGGGTTAGGTTAGGTTATATTACGTTATTGATGTATATAAATGTCCCACGGAGACGTAGATGCCAACTCGCCAGGAATGTTTTCAAATATTACCGCCGAGATGTTAGGTTGGCTTAGGTTAGGTTATATTACGTTATAGATGTATATAAAGGTCCCATGGAAACGCAGAAGCCAACTCGCCTGGAATGTTGTCAAATATTATCACCGAGATGTTAGGTTGGGGTAGGTTAGGTTATATTACGTTATTGATGTATATAAAGGTCCCACGGAAACGTAGAGGCCAACTCGACAGGAATGTTGTTAAATGTTACCGCCGAGATGTTAGGTTGGGTTAGGTTAAGTTATATTACGTTAGTGATGTATATAAAGGTCCCACGGAGACGTAGAGGCCAACTCGCCAGGAATGTTGTCAAATATTACCGCCGAGATGTTGGATTGGGTTAGGCTAGCTTATATTATGTTATTGATGTATATAAAGGTCCCACGGAGACGTAGAGGCCAACTCGCCAGGAATGTTGTCAGATATTACCGCCGAGATTTTAGGTTGGTTTAGGATAGGTTATATTACGTTATTGATGTATATAAAGGTCCCACGGAGACGGAGGAGCCAACTCGCCAGGAATGTTGTCAAATGTTACCGCCGAGATGATAGGTTAGGTTAGGTTAGGTTATATTTCGTTATTGATGTATATGAAGTACCCACGGAGACGTAGAGGCCAACTCGCCAGGTATGTTGTCAAATATTACCGCCGAGATGTTTGGTTGGGTTAGGTTAGGATATATAACGCTATTGATGTATATGAAGGTCCCACGGAGACGTAGAGGCCAAATCGCCAGGAATGTTGTCAAATATTACCGCCGAGATGTTAGGTTGGCTTAGGTTAGGTTATATTACGTTATAGATGTATATAAAGGTCCCACGGAGACGGAGAAGCCAACTCGCCTGGAATGTTGTCAAATATTACCACCGAGATGTTAGGTTGGGGTAGGTTAGGTTATATTACGTTATTGATGTATATAAAGGTCCCACGGAGACGTAGAGGCCAACAAGACAAGAATGTGGTCAAATATTACCGCCGACATGTTAGATTGGGTTAGGCTAGCTTATATTATGTTATTGATGTATATAAAGGTCCCACGGAGACGTAGAGGCCAACAAGACAGGAATGTGGTCAAATATTACCGCCGAGATGTTAGATTGGGTTAGGCTAGCTTATATTATGTTACTGATGTATATAAATGTCCCACGGAGACGTAGATGCCAACTCGCCAGGAATGTTTACAAATATTACCGCCGAGACGTTAGGTTGGGTTAGGTTAGGTTATATTACGTTATAGATGTATATAAAGGTCCCATGGAAACGGAGAAGCCAACTCGCCTGGAATGTTGTCAAATATTATCACCGAGATGTTAGGTTGGGGTAGGTTAGGTTATATTACGTTATTGATGTATATAAAGGTCCCACGGAAACGTAGAGGCCAACTCGACAGGAATGTTGTCAAATGTTACCGCCGAGATGTTAGGTTGGGTTAGGTTAAGTTATATTACGTTAGTGATGTATATAAAGGTCCCACGGAGACGGAGAAGCCAACTCGCCAGGAATGTTGTCAAATATTACCGCCGAGATGTTAGGTTGGGTTAGGTTAGGTTATATTACGTTATTGATGTATATGAAGGCCCCACGGAGACGGAGAAGCCAACTCGCCAGGAATTTTGTCAAATATTACCGCCGAGATGTTAGGTTGGGTTAGGTTAGGTTATATTACGTTATTGATGTATATAAAGGTCCCACGGTGACGTAGAGTTCAACTCGCCAGGAATGGTGTCAAATATTAGCGCCGAGATGATAGGTTGGGTTAGGTTAGGTTATATTACGTTATTGATGTATATAAAGGTCCCACGGAGACGTAGAGGCCAACTCGTCAGGAATGTTGTCAAATATTACCGCCGAGATGATAGGTTGGGTTAGGCTACGTTACATTACGTTATTGATGTATATGAAGGTTAACCGGAGACGTAGAGGTCAACTCGCTAGGAATGATGTCAAATATTACCGCCGAGATATTAGATTGGGTTAGGTTAGGTTATATTACGTTATTGAAGTATATAAAGGTCCCACGGAGACGTAGAGGCCAACAAGCCAGGAATGTGGTCAAATATTACCGCCGTGATGTTAGGTTGGGTTAGGTTAGGTTATATTACGTTATTGATGTATATAAAGGTCCCACGGAGACGTAGAGGCCAACAAGACAGGAATGTGGTCAAATATTACCGCCGACATGTTAGATGGGGTTAGGCTAGCTTATATTATGTTACTGATGTATATAAAGGTCCCACGGAGACGTAGAGGCCAACAAGACAGGAATGTTGTCAAATATTACCGCCGAGATGATAGGTTGGGTTAGGTTACGTTATATTACGTTATTGATGTATATGAAGGTTAACCGGAGACGTAGAGGTCAACTCGCTAGGAATGATGTCAAATATTACCGCCGAGATATTAGATTGGGTTAGGTTAGGTTATATTACGTTATTGAAGTATATAAAGGTCCCACGGAGACGTAGAGGCCAACAAGCCAGGAATGTGGTCAAATATTACCGCCGTGATGTTAGGTTGGGTTAGGTTAGGTTATATTACGTTATTGATGTATATAAAGGTCCCACGGAGACGTAGAGGCCAACAAGACAGGAATGTGGTCAAATATTGCCGCCGAGATGTTAGGTTGGGGTAGGTTAGCTTATATTACGTTATTGATGTATATAAAGGTCCCACGGAGACGTAGAGGCCAACTCGCCAGGAATGTTGTCAAATATTACCGCCGAGATGTTGGATTGGGTTAGGCTAGCTTATATTATGTTATTGATGTATATAAAGGTCCCACGGAGACGTAGAGGCCAACAAGACAGGAATGTGGTCAAATATTACCGCCGAGATGTTAGATTGGGTTAGGCTAGCTTATATTATGTTATTGATGTATATAAATGTCCCACGGAGACGTAGATGCCAACTCGCCAGGAATGTTTACAAATATTACCGCCGAGACGTTAGGTTGGGTTAGGTTAGGTTATATTACGTTATAGATGTATATAAAGGTCCCATGGAAACGGAGAAGCCAACTCGCCTGGAATGTTGTCAAATATTATCACCGAGATGTTAGGTTGCGGTAGGTTAGGTTATATTACGTTATTGATGTATATAAAGGTCCCACGGAAACGTAGAGGCCAACTCGACAGGAATGTTGTCAAATGTTACCGCCGAGATGTTAGGTTGGGTTAGGTTAAGTTATATTACGTTAGTGATGTATATAAAGGTCCCACGGAGACGGAGAAGCCAACTCGCCAGGAATGTTGTCAAATATTACCGCCGAGATGTTAGGTTGGATTAGGTTAGGTTATATTACTTTATTGATGTATATGAAGGCCCCACGGAGACGGAGAAGCCAACTCGCCAGGAATTTTGTCAAATATTACCGCCGAGATGTTAGGTTGGGTTAGGTTAGGTTATATTACGTTATAGATGTATATAAAGGTCCCACGGAGACGTAGAGGCCAACTCGCCAGGAATGTTGTCAAATGTTGCCGCCGAGATGTTAGGTTGGGTTAAGTTAGGTTATATTACGTGATTGATGTATATAAAGGTCCCACGGAGACGGAGAAGCCAACTCGCCAGGAATGTTGTCAAATATTACCGCCGAGATGTTAGGCTGGGTTAGGTTAGGTTATATTACGTTATTGACGTATATAAAGGTCCCACGGAGATGGAGAAGCCAACTCGCCAGGAATGTTGTCAAATAGTACCGCTGAGATATTAGGTTGGGTTAGGTTAGGTTATATTACGTTATTGATGTATATAAATGTCCCACGGAGACGTAGAGGCCAACAAGCCAGGAATGTGGTCAAATATTATCGCCGAGATGTTAGGTTGGGTTAGGTTAGGTTATATTACGTTATAGATGTATATAAAGGTCCCACGGAGACGTAGAGGCCAACAAGACAGGAATGTGGTCAAATATTACCGCCGAGACGTTAGATTGGGTTAGGTTAGGTTATATTACGTTATTGACGTATGTAAAGGTCCCACGGAGACGCAGAGGCCAACAAGCCAGGAATGTGGTCAAATATTACCGACGAGATGTTATGTTGGGTTAGGATAGCTTATATTATGTTATTTATGTATATAAAGGTCCCACGGAGACGTAGAGGCCAACTCGCCAGGAATGCTGTCAAATATTACCGCCGAGATGATAGGTTGGGTTAGGTTAGGTTATATTACGTTCTTGATGTATATAAAGGTCCCACGGAGACGTAGAGCCCAACTCGCCAGGAATGTTGTCAAACATTACCGCCGAGATGTTAGGTAGGGTTAGGTTAGGTTATATTACGTTATTGACATATATAAGGGTCCGACGGGGACGCAGAAGCCAACAAGCCGGGAATGTGTTCAAATATTACCGCCGAGGTGTTAGATTGGGTTAGGCTAGCTTATATTATGTTATTGATGTATATAAAGGTCCCACGGAGACTTAGAGGCCGACAAGCCATGAACGTGTTCAAATATTACCGCCGAGATGTTAGGTTGGGTTAGGTTCAGTTATATTACGTTATTGATGTATATAATGTTCCCACGGAGACGTAGAGGCCAACTCGCCAGGAATGTTGTCAAATATTACCGCCGAGATGTTAGGTTGGGTTAGGTTAAGTTATATTACGTTAGTGATGTATATAAAGGTCCCACGGAGACGGAGAAGCCAACTCGCCAGGAATGTTGTCAAATATTACCGCCGAGATGTTAGGTTAGGTTAGGTTAGGTTATATTACGTTATTGATGTATATGAAGGCACCACGGAGACGGAGAAGCCAACTCGCCAGGAATTTTGTCAAATATTACCGCCGAGATGTTAGGTTGGGTTAGGTAAGGTTACATTACGTTATTGATGTATATAAAGATCCCACGGTGACGTAGAGTTCAACTCGCCAGGAATGGTGTCAAATATTAGCGCCGAGATGATAGGTTGGGTTAGGTTAGGTTATATTACGTGATTGATGTATATAAAGGTCCCACGGAGACGGAGAAGCCAACTCGCCAGGAATGTTGTCAAATATTACCGCCGAGATGTTAGGTTGGGTTAGGTTAGGTTATATTACGTTATTGACGTATATAAAGGTCCCACGGAGACGTAGAGGCCAACAAGACAGGAATGTGGTCAAATATTACCGCCGACATGTTAGATTGGGTTAGGCTAGCTTATATTATGTTATTGATGTATATAAAGGTCCCACGGAGACGTAGAGGCCAACTCGCCAGGAATGTTGTCAAATATTACCGCCGAGATTTTAGGTTGGTTTAGGATAGGTTATATTACGTTATTGAAGTATATAAAGGTCCCACGGAGACGTAGAGGCCAACAAGCCAGGAATGTTGTCAAATGTTACCGCCGAGATGATAGGTTAGGTTAGGTTAGGTTATATTTCGTTATTGATGTATATGAAGGTCCCACGGAGGCGTAGAGGCCAACTTGCCAGGAATGGTGTCAAATATTAGCGCCGAGATGATAGGTTGGGTTAGGTTAGGTTATATTACGTGATTGATGTATATAAAGGTCCCACGGAGACGCAGAGGCCAACTCGCCAGGAATGTTGTCAAATATTACCGCCGAGATGTTAGATTGGGTTAGGTTAGGTTATATTACGTTATTGATGTATATAAATGTCCCACGAAGAAGTAGATGCCCACTCGCCAGGAATGTTTTCAAATATTACCGCCGAGATGTTAGGTTGGCTTAGGTTAGGTTATATTACGTTATAGATGTATATAAAGGTCCCACGGAGACGGAGAAGCCAACTCGCCTGGAATGTTGTCAAATATTACCACCGAGATGTTAGGTTGGGGTAGGTTAGGTTATATTACGTTATTGATGTATATAAAGGTCCCACGGAGACGTAGAGGCCAACAAGACAGGAATGTGGTCAAATATTACCGCCGACATGTTAGATGGGGTTAGGCTAGCTTATATTATGTTATTGATGTATATAAAGGTCCCACGGAGACGTAGAGGCCAACAAGACAGGAATGTTGTCAAATATTACCGCCGAGATGATAGGTTGGGTTAGGTTACGTTATATTACGTTATTGATGTATATGAAGGATAACCGGAGACGTAGAGGTCAACTCGCTAGGAATGATGTCAAATATTACCGCCGAGATATTAGATTGGGTTAGGTTAGGTTATATTACGTTATTGAAGTATATAAAGGTCCCACGGAGACGTAGAGGCCAACAAGCCAGGAATGTGGTCAAATATTACCGCCGTGATGTTAGGTTGGGTTAGGTTAGGTTATATTACGTTATTGATGTATATAAAGGTCCCACGGAGACGTAGAGGCCAACTCGCCAGGAATGTGGTCAAATATTACCGCCGAGATGTTAGGTTGGGTTAGGTTAGGTTATATTACGTTATTGATGTATATGAAGGCCCCACGGAGACGGAGAAGCCAACTCGCCAGGAATTTTGTCAAATATTACCGCCGAGATGTTAGGTTGGGGTAGGTTAGGTTATATTACGTTATTGATGTATATAAAGGTCCCACGGAGACGTAGAGGCCAACAAGGCAGGAATGTGGTCAAATATTACCGCCGAGATGTTTGGTTGGGTTAGGTTAGGTTATATAACGTTATTGATGTATATGAAGGTCCCACGGAGACGTAGAGGCCAACTCGCCAGTTATGTTGTCAAATATTACCGCCGAGATGTTTGGTTGGGTTAGGTTAGGTTATATAACGTTATTGATGTATATGAAGGTCCCACGGAGACGTAGAGGCCAACTCGCCAGGAATGTTGTCAAATATTACCGCCGAGATGTTAGGTTGGCTTAGGTTAGGTTATATTACGTTATTGATGTATATGAAGGTCCCACGGAGACGTAGAGGCCAAATCGCCAGGAATGTTGTCAAATATTACCGCCGAGATGTTAGATTGGGTTAGGTTAGGTTATATTACGTTATTGATGTATATAAATGTCCCACGGAGACGTAGATGCCAACTCGGCAGGAATGTTTACAAATATTACCGCCGAGACGTTAGGTTGGGTTAGGTTAGGTTATATTACGTTATAGATGTATATAAAGGTCCCATGGAAACGGAGAAGCCAACTCGCCTGGAATGTTGTCAAATATTACCACCGAGATGTTAGGTTGGGGTAGGTTAGGTTATATTACGTTATTGATGTATATAAAGGTCCCACGGAAACGTAGAGGCCAACTCGACAGGAATGTTGTCAAATATTACCACCGAGATGTTAGGTTGGGGTAGGTTAGGTTATATTACGTTATTGATGTATATAAAGGTCCCACGGAGACGTAGAGGCCAACAAGACAGGAATGTGGTCAAATATTACCGCCGACATGTTAGATGGGGTTAGGCTAGCTTATATTATGTTATTGATGTATATAAAGGTCCCACGGAGACGTAGAGGCCAACAAGACAGGAATGTTGTCAAATATTACCGCCGAGATGATAGGTTGGGTTAGGTTACGTTATATTACGTTATTGATGTATATGAAGGTTAACCGGAGACGTAGAGGTCAACTCGCTAGGAATGATGTCAAATATTACCGCCGAGATATTAGATTGGGTTAGGTTAGGTTATATTACGTTATTGAAGTATATAAAGGTCCCACGGAGACGTAGAGGCCAACAAGCCAGGAATGTGGTCAAATATTACCGCCGTGATGTTAGGTTGGGTTAGGTTAGGTTATATTACGTTATTGATGTATATAAAGGTCCCACGGAGACGTAGAGGCCAACAAGACAGGAATGTGGTCAAATATTGCCGCCGAGATGTTAGGTTGGGGTAGGTTAGCTTATATTACGTTATTGATGTATATAAAGGTCCCACGGAGACGTAGAGGCCAACTCGCCAGGAATGTTGTCAAATATTACCGCCGAGATGTTGGATTGGGTTAGGCTAGCTTATATTATGTTATTGATGTATATAAAGGTCCCACGGAGACGTAGAGGCCAACTCGCCAGGAATGTTGTCAAATATTACCGCCGAGATTTTAGGTTGGTTTAGGATAGGTTATATTACGTTATTGATGTATATAAAGGTCCCACGGAGACGGAGGAGCCAACTCGCCAGGAATGTTGTCAAATGTTACCGCCGAGATGATAGGTTAGGTTAGGTTAGGTTATATTTCGTTATTGATGTATATGAAGTTCCCACGGAGACGTAGAGGCCAACTCGCCAGGTATGTTGTCAAATATTACCGCCGAGATGTTTGGTTCGGTTAGGTTAGGATATATAACGCTATTGATGTATATGAAGGTCCCACGGAGACGTAGAGGCCAAATCGCCAGGAATGTTGTCAAATGTTACCGCCGAGATGTTAGGTTGGGTTAGGTTAAGTTATATTACGTTAGTGATGTATATAAAGGTCCCACGGAGACGGAGAAGCCAACTCGCCAGGAATGTTGTCAAATATTACCGCCGAGATGTTAGGTTGGATTAGGTTAGGTTATATTACTTTATTGATGTATATGAAGGCCCCACGGAGACGGAGAAGCCAACTCGCCAGGAATTTTGTCAAATATTACCGCCGAGATGTTAGGTTGGGTTAGGTTAGGTTATATTACGTTATTGATGTATATAAAGATCCCACGGTGACGTAGAGTTCAACTCGCCAGGAATGGTGTCAAATATTAGCGCCGAGATGATAGGTTGGGTTAGGTTAGGTTATATTACGTTATTGACGTATGTAAAGGTCTCGCGGAGACGCAGAGGCCAACAAGCCAGGAATGTGGTCAAATATTACCGACGAGATGTTATGTTGGGTTAGGATAGCTTATATTATGTTATTTATGTATATAAAGGTCCCACGGAGACGTAGAGGCCAACTCGCCAGGAATGCTGTCAAATATTACCGCCGAGATGATAGGTTGGGTTAGGTTAGGTTATATTACGTTCTTGATGTATATAAAGGTCCCACGGAGACGTAGAGCCCAACTCGCCAGGAATGTTGTCAAACATTACCGCCGAGATGTTAGGTAGGGTTAGGTTAGGTTATATTACGTTATTGACATATATAAGGGTCCGACGGGGACGCAGAAGCCAACAAGCCGGGAATGTGTTCAAATATTACCGCCGAGGTGTTAGATTGGGTTAGGCTAGCTTATATTATGTTCTTGATGTATATAAAGGTCCCACGGAGACTTAGAGGCCGACAAGCCATGAACGTGGTCAAATATTACCGCCGAGATGTTAGGTTGGGTTAGGTTAAGTTATATTACGTTATTGATGTATATAATGTTCCCACGGAGACGTAGAGGCCAACTCGCCAGGAATGTTGTCAAATATTACCGCCGAGATGTTAGGTTGGGTTAGGTTAAGTTATATTACGTTAGTGATGTATATAAAGGTCCCACGGAGACGGAGAAGCCAACTCGCCAGGAATGTTGTCAAATATTACCGCCGAGATGTTAGGTTAGGTTAGGTTAGGTTATATTACGTTATTGATGTATATGAAGGCACCACGGAGACGGAGAAGCCAACTCGCCAGGAATTTTGTCAAATATTACCGCCGAGATGTTAGGTTGGGTTAGGTAAGGTTACATTACGTTATTGATGTATATAAAGATCCCACGGTGACGTAGAGTTCAACTCGCCAGGAATGATGTCAAATATTAGCGCCGAGATGATAGGTTGGGTTAGGTTAGGTTATATTACGTGATTGATGTATATAAAGGTCCCACGGAGACGGAGAAGCCAACTCGCCAGGAATGTTGTCAAATATTACCGCCGAGATGTTAGGTTGGGTTAGGTTAGGTTATATTACGTTATTGACGTATATAAAGGTCCCACGGAGACGTAGAGGCCAACAAGACAGGAATGTGGTCAAATATTACCGCCGACATGTTAGATTGGGTTAGGCTAGCTTATATTATGTTATTGATGTATATAAAGGTCCCACGGAGACGTAGAGGCCAACTCGCCAGGAATGTTGTCAAATATTACCGCCGAGATTTTAGGTTGGTTTAGGATAGGTTATATTACGTTATTGATGTATTTAAAGGTCCCACGGAGACGGAGGAGCCAACTCGCCAGGAATGTTGTCAAATGTTACCGCCGAGATGATAGGTTAGGTTAGGTTAGGTTATATTTCGTTATTGATGTATATGAAGGTCCCACGGAGGCGTAGAGGCCAACTTGCCAGGAATGGTGTCAAATATTAGCGCCGAGATGATAGGTTGGGTTAGGATAGGTTATATTACGTGATTGATGTATATAAATGTCCCACGGAGACGCAGAGGCCAACTCGCCAGGAATGTTGTCAAATATTACCGCCGAGATGTTAGATTGGGTTAGGTTAGGTTATATTACGTTATTGATGTATATAAATGTCCCACGAAGAAGTAGATGCCCACTCGCCAAGAATGTTTTCAAATATTACCGCCGAGATGTTAGGTTGGCTTAGGTTAGGTTATATTACGTTATAGATGTATATAAAGGTCCCACGGAGACGGAGAAGCCAACTCGCCTGGAATGTTGTCAAATATTACCACCGAGATGTTAGGTTGGGGTAGGTTAGGTTATATTACGTTATTGATGTATATAAAGGTCCCACGGAGACGTAGAGGCCAACAAGACAGGAATGTGGTCAAATATTAGCGCCGACATGTTAGATGGGGTTAGGCTAGCTTATATTATGTTATTGATGTATATAAAGGTCCCACGGAGACGTAGAGGCCAACAAGACAGGAATGTTGTCAAATATTACCGCCGAGATGATAGGTTGGGTTAGGTTACGTTATATTACGTTATTGATGTATATGAAGGATAACCGGAGACGTAGAGGTCAACTCGCTAGGAATGATGTCAAATATTACCGCCGAGATATTAGATTGGGTTAGGTTAGGTTATATTACGTTATTGAAGTATATAAAGGTCCCACGGAGACGTAGAGGCCAACAAGCCAGGAATGTGGTCAAATATTACCGCCGTGATGTTAGGTTGGGTTAGGTTAGGTTATATTACGTTATTGATGTATATAAAGGTCCCACGGAGACGTAGAGGCCAACAAGACAGGAATGTGGTCAAATATTACCGCCGAGATGTTGGATTGGGTTAGGCTAGCTTATATTATGTTATTGATGTATATAAAGGTCCCACGGAGACGTAGAGGCCAACTCGCCAGGAATGTTGTCAAATATTACCGCCGAGATTTTAGGTTGGTTTAGGATAGGTTATATTACGTTATTGATGTATATAAAGGTCCCACGGAGACGGAGGAGCCAACTCGCCAGGAATGTTGTCAAATGTTACCGCCGAGATGATAGGTTAGGTTAGGTTAGGTTATATTTCGTTATTGATGTATATGAAGTTCCCACGGAGACGTAGAGGCCAACTCGCCAGGTATGTTGTCAAATATTACCGCCGAGATGTTTGGTTGGGTTAGGTTAGGATATATAACGCTATTGATGTATATGAAGGTCCCACGGAGACGTAGAGGCCAAATCGCCAGGAATGTTGTCAAATATTACCGCCGAGATGTTAGATTGGGTTAGGTTAGGTTACATTACGTTATTGATGTATATAAATGTCCCACGGAGACGTAGATGCCAACTCGCCAGGAATGTTGTCAAATATTACCGCCGAGATGTTAGGTTGGGTTAGGTTAGGTTATATTACGTTATTGATGTATATGAAGGCCCCACGGAGACGGAGAAGCCAACTCGCCAGGAATTTTGTCAAATATTACCGCCGAGATGTTAGGTTGGGGTAGGTTAGGTTATATTACGTTACTGATGTATATAAAGGTCCCACGGAGACGTAGAGGCCAACAAGGCAGGAATGTGGTCAAATATTACCGCCGAGATGTTTGGTTGGGTTAGGTTAGGTTATATAACGTTATTGATGTATATGAAGGTCCCACGGAGACGTAGAGGCCAACTCGCCAGTTATGTTGTCAAATATTACCGCCGAGATGTTTGGTTGGGTTAGGTTAGGTTATATAACGTTATTGATGTATATGAAGGTCCCACGGAGACGTAGAGGCCAACTCGCCAGGAATGTTGTCAAATATTACCGCCGAGATGTTAGGTTGGCTTAGGTTAGGTTATATTACGTTATTGATGTATATGAAGGTCCCACGGAGACGTAGAGGCCAAATCGCCAGGAATGTTGTCAAATATTACCGCCGAGATGTTAGATTGGGTTAGGTTAGGTTATATTACGTTATTGATGTATATAAATGTCCCACGGAGACGTAGATGCCAACTCGGCAGGAATGTTTACAAATATTACCGCCGAGACGTTAGGTTGGGTTAGGTTAGGTTATATTACGTTATAGATGTATATAAAGGTCCCATGGAAACGGAGAAGCCAACTCGCCTGGAATGTTGTCAAATATTACCACCGAGATGTTAGGTTGGGGTAGGTTAGGTTATATTACGTTATTGATGTATATAAAGGTCCCACGGAAACGTAGAGGCCAACTCGACAGGAATGTTGTCAAATATTACCACCGAGATGTTAGGTTGGGGTAGGTTAGGTTATATTACGTTATTGATGTATATAAAGGTCCCACGGAGACGTAGAGGCCAACAAGACAGGAATGTGGTCAAATATTACCGCCGACATGTTAGATGGGGTTAGGCTAGCTTATATTATGTTATTGATGTATATAAAGGTCCCACGGAGACGTAGAGGCCAACAAGACAGGAATGTTGTCAAATATTACCGCCGAGATGATAGGTTGGGTTAGGTTACGTTATATTACGTTATTGATGTATATGAAGGTTAACCGGAGACGTAGAGGTCAACTCGCTAGGAATGATGTCAAATATTACCGCCGAGATATTAGATTGGGTTAGGTTAGGTTATATTACGTTATTGAAGTATATAAAGGTCCCACGGAGACGTAGAGGCCAACAAGCCAGGAATGTGGTCAAATATTACCGCCGTGATGTTAGGTTGGGTTAGGTTAGGTTATATTACGTTATTGATGTATATAAAGGTCCCACGGAGACGTAGAGGCCAACAAGACAGGAATGTGGTCAAATATTGCCGCCGAGATGTTAGGTTGGGGTAGGTTAGCTTATATTACGTTATTGATGTATATAAAGGTCCCACGGAGACGTAGAGGCCAACTCGCCAGGAATGTTGTCAAATATTACCGCCGAGATGTTGGATTGGGTTAGGCTAGCTTATATTATGTTATTGATGTATATAAAGGTCCCACGGAGACGTAGAGGCCAACTCGCCAGGAATGTTGTCAAATATTACCGCCGAGATTTTAGGTTGGTTTAGGATAGGGTATATTACGTTATTGATGTATATAAAGGTCCCACGGAGACGGAGGAGCCAACTCGCCAGGAATGTTGTCAAATGTTACCGCCGAGATGATAGGTTAGGTTAGGTTAGGTTATATTTCGTTATTGATGTATATGAAGTTCCCACGGAGACGTAGAGGCCAACTCGCCAGGTATGTTGTCAAATATTACCGCCGAGATGTTTGGTTGGGTTAGGTTAGGATATATAACGCTATTGATGTATATGAAGGTCCCACGGAGACGTAGAGGCCAAATCGCCAGGAATGTTGTCAAATGTTACCGCCGAGATGTTAGGTTGGGTTAGGTTAAGTTATATTACGTTAGTGATGTATATAAAGGTCCCACGGAGACGGAGAAGCCAACTCGCCAGGAATGTTGTCAAATATTACCGCCGAGATGTTAGGTTGGATTAGGTTAGGTTATATTACTTTATTGATGTATATGAAGGCCCCACGGAGACGGAGAAGCCAACTCGCCAGGAATTTTGTCAAATATTACCGCCGAGATGTTAGGTTGGGTTAGGTTAGGTTATATTACGTTATTGATGTATATAAAGATCCCACGGTGACGTAGAGTTCAACTCGCCAGGAATGGTGTCAAATATTAGCGCCGAGATGATAGGTTGGGTTAGGTTAGGTTATATTACGTTATTGACGTATGTAAAGGTCCCGCGGAGACGCAGAGGCCAACAAGCCAGGAATGTGGTCAAATATTACCGACGAGATGTTATGTTGGGTTAGGATAGCTTATATTATGTTATTTATGTATATAAAGGTCCCACGGAGACGTAGAGGCCAACTCGCCAGGAATGCTGTCAAATATTACCGCCGAGATGATAGGTTGGGTTAGGTTAGGTTATATTACGTTATTGACATATATAAGGGTCCGACGGGGACGCAGAAGCCAACAAGCCGGGAATGTGTTCAAATATTACCGCCGAGGTGTTAGATTGGGTTAGGCTAGCTTATATTATGTTATTGATGTATATAAAGGTCCCACGGAGACTTAGAGGCCGACAAGCCATGAACGTGGTCAAATATTACCGCCGAGATGTTAGGTTGGGTTAGGTTAAGTTATATTACGTTATTGATGTATATAATGTTCCCACGGAGACGTAGAGGCCAACTCGCCAGGAATGTTGTCAAATATTACCGCCGAGATGTTAGGTTGGGTTAGGTTAAGTTATATTACGTTAGTGATGTATATAAAGGTCCCACGGAGACGGAGAAGCCAACTCGCCAGGAATGTTGTCAAATATTACCGCCGAGATGTTAGGTTAGGTTAGGTTAGGTTATATTACGTTATTGATGTATATGAAGGCACCACGGAGACGGAGAAGCCAACTCGCCAGGAATTTTGTCAAATATTACCGCCGAGATGTTAGGTTGGGTTAGGTAAGGTTACATTACGTTATTGATGTATATAAAGATCCCACGGTGACGTAGAGTTCAACTCGCCAGGAATGATGTCAAATATTAGCGCCGAGATGATAGGTTGGGTTAGGTTAGGTTATATTACGTGATTGATGTATATAAAGGTCCCACGGAGACGGAGAAGCCAACTCGCCAGGAATGTTGTCAAATATTACCGCCGAGATGTTAGGTTGGGTTAGGTTAGGTTATATTACGTTATTGACGTATATAAAGGTCCCACGGAGACGTAGAGGCCAACAAGACAGGAATGTGGTCAAATATTACCGCCGACATGTTAGATTGGGTTAGGCTAGCTTATATTATGTTATTGATGTATATAAAGGTCCCACGGAGACGTAGAGGCCAACTCGCCAGGAATGTTGTCAAATATTACCGCCGAGATTTTAGGTTGGTTTAGGATAGGTTATATTACGTTATTGATGTATATAAAGGTCCCACGGAGACGGAGGAGCCAACTCGCCAGGAATGTTGTCAAATGTTACCGCCGAGATGATAGGTTAGGTTAGGTTAGGTTATATTTCGTTATTGATGTATATGAAGGTCCCACGGAGGCGTAGAGGCCAACTTGCCAGGAATGGTGTCAAATATTAGCGCCGAGATGATAGGTTGGGTTAGGATAGGTTATATTACGTGATTGATGTATATAAATGTCCCACGGAGACGCAGAGGCCAACTCGCCAGGAATGTTGTCAAATATTACCGCCGAGATGTTAGATTGGGTTAGGTTAGGTTATATTACGTTATTGATGTATATAAATGTCCCACGGAGAAGTAGATGCCCACTCGCCAGGAATGTTTTCAAATATTACCGCCGAGATGTTAGGTTGGCTTAGGTTAGGTTATATTACGTTATAGATGTATATAAAGGTCCCACGGAGACGGAGAAGCCAACTCGCCTGGAATGTTGTCAAATATTACCACCGAGATGTTAGGTTGGGGTAGGTTAGGTTATATTACGTTATTGATGTATATAAAGGTCCCACGGAGACGTAGAGGCCAACAAGACAGGAATGTGGTCAAATATTACCGCCGACATGTTAGATGGGGTTAGGCTAGCTTATATTATGTTATTGATGTATATAAAGGTCCCACGGAGACGTAGAGGCCAACAAGACAGGAATGTTGTCAAATATTACCGCCGAGATGATAGGTTGGGTTAGGTTACGTTATATTACGTTATTGATGTATATGAAGGATAACCGGAGACGTAGAGGTCAACTCGCTAGGAATGATGTCAAATATTACCGCCGAGATATTAGATTGGGTTAGGTTAGGTTATATTACGTTATTGAAGTATATAAAGGTCCCACGGAGACGTAGAGGCCAACAAGCCAGGAATGTGGTCAAATATTACCGCCGTGATGTTAGGTTGGGTTAGGTTAGGTTATATTACGTTATTGATGTATATAAAGGTCCCACGGAGACGTAGAGGCCAACAAGACAGGAATGTGGTCAAATATTGCCGCCGAGATGTTAGGTTGGGGTAGGTTAGCTTATATTACGTTATTGATGTATATAAAGGTCCCACGGAGACGTAGAGGCCAACTCGCCAGGAATGTTGTCAAATATTACCGCCGAGATGTTGGATTGGGTTAGGCTAGCTTATATTATGTTATTGATGTATATAAAGGTCCCACGGAGACGTAGAGGCCAACTCGCCAGGAATGTTGTCAAATATTACCGCCGAGATTTTAGGTTGGTTTAGGATAGGTTATATTACGTTATTGATGTATATAAAGGTCCCACGGAGACGGAGGAGCCAACTCGCCAGGAATGTTGTCAAATGTTACCGCCGAGATGATAGGTTAGGTTAGGTTAGGTTATATTTCGTTATTGATGTATATGAAGTTCCCACGGAGACGTAGAGGCCAACTCGCCAGGTATGTTGTCAAATATTACCGCCGAGATGTTTGGTTGGGTTAGGTTAGGATATATAACGCTATTGATGTATATGAAGGTCCCACGGAGACGTAGAGACCAACAAGACAAGAATGTGGTCAAATATTACCGCCGAGATGTTAGATTGGGTTAGGCTAGCTTATATTATGTTATTGATGTATATAAATGTCCCACGGAGACGTAGATGCCAACTCGCCAGGAATGTTTACAAATATTACCGCCGAGACGTTAGGTTGGGTTAGGTTAGGTTATATTACGTTATAGATGTATATAAAGGTCCCATGGAAACGGAGAAGCCAACTCGCCTGGAATGTTGTCAAATATTATCACCGAGATGTTAGGTTGGGGTAGGTTAGGTTATATTACGTTATTGATGTATATAAAGGTCCCACGGAAACGTAGAGGCCAACTCGACAGGAATGTTGTCAAATGTTACCGCCGAGATGTTAGGTTGGGTTAGGTTAAGTTATATTACGTTAGTGATGTATATAAAGGTCCCACGGAGACGGAGAAGCCAACTCGCCAGGAATGTAGTCAAATATTACCGCCGAGATGTTAGGTTGGATTAGGTTAGGTTATATTACTTTATTGATGTATATGAAGGCCCCACGGAGACGGAGAAGCCAACTCGCCAGGAATTTTGTCAAATATTACCGCCGAGATGTTAGGTTGGGTTAGGTTAGGTTATATTACGTTATTGATGTATATAAAGATCCCACGGTGACGTAGAGTTCAACTCGCCAGGAATGGTGTCAAATATTAGCGCCGAGATGATAGGTTGGGTTAGGTTAGGTTATATTACGTTATTGATGTATATAAAGGTCCCACGGAGACGTAGAGGCCAACAAGACAGGAATGTGGTCAAATATTATCGCCGAGATGTTAGGTTGGGTTAGGTTAGGTTATATTACGTTATAGATGTATATAAAGGTCCCACGGAGACGTAGAGGCCAACTCGCCAGGAATGTTGTCAAATGTTGCCGCCGAGATGTTAGGTTGGGTTAAGTTAGGTTATATTACGTGATTGATGTATATAAAGGTCCCACGGAGACGGAGAAGCCAACTCGCCAGGAATGTTGTCAAATATTACCGCCGAGATGTTAGGCTGGGTTAGGTTAGGTTATATTACGTTATTGACGTATATAAAGGTCCCACGGAGATGGAGAAGCCAACTCGCCAGGAATGTTGTCAAATAGTACCGCTGAGATATTAGGTTGGGTTAGGTTAGGTTATATTACGTTATTGATGTATATAAATGTCCCACGGTGACGTAGAGGCCAACAAGCCAGGAATGTGGTCAAATATTATCGCCGAGATGTTAGGTTGGGTTAGGTTAGGTTATATTACGTTATAGATGTATATAAAGGTCCCACGGAGACGTAGAGGCCAACAAGACAGGAATGTGGTCAAATATTACCGCCGAGACGTTAGATTGGGTTAGGTTAGGTTATATTACGTTATTGACGTATGTAAAGGTCCCACGGAGACGCAGAGGCCAACAAGCCAGGAATGTGGTCAAATATTACCGACGAGATGTTATGTTGGGTTAGGATAGCTTATATTATGTTATTTATGTATATGAAGGTCCCACGGAGACGTAGAGGCCAACTCGCCAGGAATGCTGTCAAATATTACCGCCGAGATGATAGGTTGGGTTAGGTTAGGTTATATTACGTTCTTGATGTATATAAAGGTCCCACGGAGACGTAGAGCCCAACTCGCCAGGAATGTTGTCAAACATTACCGCCGAGATGTTAGGTAGGGTTAGGTTAGGTTATATTACGTTATTGACATATATAAGGGTCCGACGGGGACGCAGAAGCCAACAAGCCGGGAATGTGTTCAAATATTACCGCCGAGGTGTTAGATTGGGTTAGGCTAGCTTATATTATGTTATTGATGTATATAAAGGTCCCACGGAGACTTAGAGGCCGACAAGCCATGAACGTGGTCAAATATTACCGCCGAGATGTTAGGTTGGGTTAGGTTAAGTTATATTACGTTATTGATGTATATAATGTTCCCACGGAGACGTAGAGGCCAACTCGCCAGGAATGTTGTCAAATATTACCGCCGAGATGTTAGGTTGGGTTAGGTTAAGTTATATTACGTTAGTGATGTATATAAAGGTCCCACGGAGACGGAGAAGCCAACTCGCCAGGAATGTTGTCAAATATTACCGTCGAGATGTTAGGTTAGGTTAGGTTAGGTTATATTACGTTATTGATGTATATGAAGGCACCACGGAGACGGAGAAGCCAACTCGCCAGGAATTTTGTCAAATATTACCGCCGAGATGTTAGGTTGGGTTAGGTAAGGTTACATTACGTTATTGATGTATATAAAGATCCCACGGTGACGTAGAGTTCAACTCGCCAGGAATGGTGTCAAATATTAGCGCCGAGATGATAGGTTGGGTTAGGTTAGGTTATATTACGTGATTGATGTATATAAAGGTCCCACGGAGACAGAGAAGCCAACTCGCCAGGAATGTTGTCAAATATTACCGCCGAGATGTTAGGTTGGGTTAGGTTAGGTTATATTACGTTATTGACGTATATAAAGGTCCCACGGAGACGTAGAGGCCAACAAGACAGGAATGTGGTCAAATATTTCCGCCGACATGTTAGATTGGGTTAGGCTAGCTTATATTATGTTATTGATGTATATAAAGGTCCCACGGAGACGTAGAGGCCAACTCGCCAGGAATGTTGTCAAATATTACCGCCGAGATTTTAGGTTGGTTTAGGATAGGTTATATTACGTTATTGATGTATATAAAGGTCCCACGGAGACGGAGGAGCCAACTCGCCAGGAATGTTGTCAAATGTTACCGCCGAGATGATAGGTTAGGTTAGGTTAGGTTATATTTCGTTATTGATGTATATGAAGGTCCCACGGAGGCGTAGAGGCCAACTTGCCAGGAATGGTGTCAAATATTAGCGCCGAGATGATAGGTTGGGTTAGGTTAGGTTATATTACGTGATTGATGTATATAAAGTTCCCACGGAGACGCAGAGGCCAACTCGCCAGGAATGTTGTCAAATATTACCGCCGAGATGTTAGATTGGGTTAGGTTAGGTTATATTACGTTATTGATGTATATAAATGTCCCACGGAGAAGTAGATGCCCACTCGCCAGGAATGTTTTCAAATATTACCGCCGAGATGTTAGGTTGGCTTAGGTTAGGTTATATTACGTTATAGATGTATATAAAGGTCCCACGGAGACGGAGAAGCCAACTCGCCTGGAATGTTGTCAAATATTACCACCGAGATGTTAGGTTGGGGTAGGTTAGGTTATATTACGTTATTGATGTATATAAAGGTCCCACGGAGACGTAGAGGCCAACAAGACAGGAATGTGGTCAAATATTACCGCCGACATGTTAGATGGGGTTAGGCTAGCTTATATTATGTTATTGATGTATATAAAGGTCCCACGGAGACGTAGAGGCCAACAAGACAGGAATGTTGTCAAATATTACCGCCGAGATGATAGGTTGGGTTAGGTTACGTTATATTACGTTATTGATGTATATGAAGGATAACCGGAGACGTAGAGGTCAACTCGCTAGGAATGATGTCAAATATTACCGCCGAGATATTAGATTGGGTTAGGTTAGGTTATATTACGTTATTGAAGTATATAAAGGTCCCACGGAGACGTAGAGGCCAACAAGCCAGGAATGTGGTCAAATATTACCGCCGTGATGTTAGGTTGGGTTAGGTTAGGTTATATTACGTTATTGATGTATATAAAGGTCCCACGGAGACGTAGAGGCCAACAAGACAGGAATGTGGTCAAATATTGCCGCCGAGATGTTAGGTTGGGGTAGGTTAGCTTATATTACGTTATTGATGTATATAAAGGTCCCACGGAGACGTAGAGGCCAACTCGCCAGGAATGTTGTCAAATATTACCGCCGAGATGTTGGATTGGGTTAGGCTAGCTTATATTATGTTATTGATGTATATAAAGGTCCCACGGAGACGTAGAGGCCAACTCGCCAGGAATGTTGTCAAATATTACCGCCGAGATTTTAGGTTGGTTTAGGATAGGTTATATTACGTTATTGATGTATATAAAGGTCCCACGGAGACGGAGGAGCCAACTCGCCAGGAATGTTGTCAAATGTTACCGCCGAGATGATAGGTTAGGTTAGGTTAGGTTATATTTCGTTATTGATGTATATGAAGTTCCCACGGAGACGTAGAGGCCAACTCGCCAGGTATGTTGTCAAATATTACCGCCGAGATGTTTGGTTGGGTTAGGTTAGGATATATAACGCTATTGATGTATATGAAGGTCCCACGGAGACGTAGAGGCCAAATCGCCAGGAATGTTGTCAAATATTACCGCCGAGATGTTAGATTGGGTTAGGTTAGGTTATATTACGTTATTGATGTATATAAATGTCCCACGGAGACGTAGATGCCAACTCGCCAGGAATGTTTTCAAATATTACCGCCGAGATGTTAGGTTGGCTTAGGTTAGGTTATATTACGTTATAGATGTATATAAAGGTCCCATGGAAACGCAGAAGCCAACTCGCCTGGAATGTTGTCAAATATTATCACCGAGATGTTAGGTTGGGGTAGGTTAGGTTATATTACGTTATTGATGTATATAAAGGTCCCACGGAAACGTAGAGGCCAACTCGACAGGAATGTTGTTAAATGTTACCGCTGAGATGTTAGGTTGGGTTAGGTTAAGTTATATTACGTTAGTGATGTATGTAAAGGTCCCACGGAGACGGAGAAGCCAACTCGCCAGGAATGTTGTCAAATATTACCGCCGAGATGTTAGGTTGGGTTAGGTTAGGTTATATTACGTTATTGATGTATATGAAGGCCCCACGGAGACGGAGAAGCCAACTCGCCAGGAATTTTGTCAAATATTACCGCCGAGATGTTAGGTTGGGTTAAGTTAGGTTATATTACGTGATTGATGTATATAAAGGTCCCACGGAGACGGAGAAGCCAACTCGCCAGGAATGTTGTCAAATATTACCGCCGAGATGTTTGGTTGGGTTAGGTTAGGTTATATTACGTTATTGATGTATATAAAGGTCCCACGGAGACGTAGAGGCCAACAAGACAAGAATGTGGTCAAATATTACCGCCGACATGTTAGATTGGGTTAGGCTAGCTTATATTATGTTATTGATGTATATAAAGGTCCCACGGAGACGTAGAGGCCAACAAGACAGGAATGTGGACAAATATTACCGCCGAGATGTTAGATTGGGTTAGGCAAGCTTATATTATGTTATTGATGTATATAAATGTCCCACGGAGACGTAGATGCCAACTCGCCAGGAATGTTTACAAATATTACCGCCGAGACGTTAGGTTGGGTTAGGTTAGGTTATATTACGTTATAGATGTATATAAAGGTCCCATGGAAACGGAGAAGCCAACTCGCCTGGAATGTTGTCAAATATTATCACCGAGATGTTAGGTTGGGGTAGGTTAGGTTATATTACGTTATTGATGTATATAAAGGTCCCACGGAAACGTAGAGGCCAACTCGACAGGAATGTTGTCAAATGTTACCGCCGAGATGTTAGGTTGGGTTAGGTTAAGTTATATTACGTTAGTGATGTATATAAAGGTCCCACGGAGACGGAGAAGCCAACTCGCCAGGAATGTTGTCAAATATTACCGCCGAGATGTTAGGTTGGGTTAGGTTAGGTTATATTACGTTATTGATGTATATGAAGGCCCCACGGAGATGGAGAAGCCAACTCGCCAGGAATGTTGTCAAATAGTACCGCTGAGATATTAGGTTGGGTTAGGTTAGGTTATATTACGTTATTGATGTATATAAAGGTCCCACGGTGACGTAGAGTTCAACTCGCCAGGAATGGTGTCAAATATTAGCGCCGAGATGATAGGTTGGGTTAGGTTAGGTTATATTACGTTATTGATGTATATAAAGGTCCCACGGAGACGTAGAGGCCAACTCGTCAGGAATGTTGTCAAATATTACCGCCGAGATGATAGGTTGGGTTAGGCTACGTTATATTACGTTATTGATGTATATGAAGGTTAACCGGAGACGTAGAGGCCAACTCGCCAGGAATGTTGTCAAATATTACCGCCGAGATTTTAGGTTGGTTTAGGATAGGTTATATTACGTTATTGATGTATATAAAGGTCCCACGGAGACGTAGAGGCAAACTCGTCTGGAATGTTGTCAAATATTACCGCCGTGATGATAGGTTGGGTTAGGTTACGTTATATTACGTTATTGGGGTATATGAAGGTCAACCGGAGACGTAGAGGCCAACTCGCTAGGAATGATGTCAAGTATTACCGCCGAGATATTACATTGGGTTAGGTTAGGTTATATTATGTTATTGATGAATATAAAGGTCCCACGGAGACGTAGAGGCCAACAAGCCAGGAATGTGGTCAAATATTACCGCCGAGATGTAAGATTGGGTTAGGTGATTTTATATTACGTTATTGATGTATATAAAGATCCCACAGAGGCGTAGAGGCCAACTCGCCAGGTATGTTGTCAAATATTACCGCCGAGATGTTTGATTGGGATAGACTAGCTTATACTATGTTATTGATGTATATAAAGGTCCCACGGAGACGTAGAGGCCAACTCGCCAGGAATGTGGTCAAATATTACCGCCGAGATGTTGGATTGGGTTAGGCTAGCTTATATTATGTTATTGATGTATATAAAGGTCCCACGGAGACTTAGAGGCCAACTCGCCTGGTATGTTTTCAAATATTACCGCCGTGATGTTAGATTGGGTTAGGTTAGGTTATATTACGTTATTGAAGTATATAAGGGTCCCACGGAGACGTAGAGGCCAACAAGCCAGGAATGTGGTCAAATATTACCGCCGAGATGTTAGATCGGGTTAGGTTAGCTTATATTATGTTATTGATGTACATAAAGGTCCCACGGAGACGTAGAGGCCAACTCGCCAGGAATGTTGTCAAATATTACCGCCGAGATTTTAGGTTGGTTTAGGATAGGTTATATTACGTTATTGATGTATATAAAGGTCCCACGGAGACGGAAGAGCCAACTCGCCAGGAATGTTGTCAAATGTTACCGCCGAGATGATAGGTTAGGTTAGGTTAGGTTATATTTCGTTATTGATGTATATGAAGGTCCCACGGAGACGTAGAGGCCAACTCGTCAGGAATGTTGTCAAATATTACCGCCGAGATGATAGGTTGGGTTAGGTTACGTTATATTACGTTATTGATGTATATGAAGGTTAACCGGAGACGTAGAGGCCAACTCGCTAGGAATGATGTCAAATATTACCGCCGAGATATTAGATAGGGTTAGGTTAGGCTATATTACGTTATTGAAGTATATAAAGGTCCCACGGAGACGTAGAGGCCAACAAGCCAGGAATGTGGTCAAATATTACCGCCAAGATGTTAGGTTGGGATAGGTTAGGTTATATTACGTTATTGATGTATATAAAGGTCCCACGGAGACGTAGAGGCCAACAAGACAGGAATGTGGTCAAATATTACGGCCGAGATGTTAGGTTGGGGTAGGTTAGCTTATATTACGTTATTGATGTATATAAAGGTCCCACGGAGACGTAGAGGCCAACTCGACAGGAATGTTGTCAAATGTTACCGCCGAGATGTTAGGTTGGGTTAAGTTAGGTTATATTACGTGATTGATGTATATAAAGGTCCCACGGAGACGGAGAAGCCAACTCGCCAGGAATGTTGTCAAATATTACCGCCGAGATGTTAGGTTGGGTTAGGTTAGGTTATATTACGTTATTGATGTATATGAAGGCACCACGGAGACGGAGAAGCCAACTCGCCAGGAATTTTGTCAAATATTACCGCCGAGATGTTAGGTTGGGTTAGGTAAGGTTACATTACGTTATTGATGTATATAAAGATCCCACGGTGACGTAGAGTTCAACTCGCCAGGAATGGTGTCAAATATTAGCGCCGAGATGATAGGTTGGGTTAGGTTAGGTTATATTACGTGATTGATGTATATAAAGGTCCCACGGAGACGGAGAAGCCAACTCGCCAGGAATGTTGTCAAATATTACCGCCGAGATGTTAGGTTGGGTTAGGTTAGGTTATATTACGTTATTGACGTATATAAAGGTCCCACGGAGACGTAGAGGCCAACAAGACAGGAATGTGGTCAAATATTACCGCCGACATGTTAGATTGGGTTAGGCTAGCTTATATTATGTTATTGATGTATATAAAGGTCCCACGGAGACGTAGAGGCCAACTCGCCAGGAATGTTGTCAAATATTACCGCCGAGATTTTAGGTTGGTTTAGGATAGGTTATATTACGTTATTGATGTATATAAAGGTCCCACGGAGACGGAGGAGCCAACTCGCCAGGAATGTTGTCAAATGTTACCGCCGAGATGATAGGTTAGGTTAGGTTAGGTTATATTTCGTTATTGATGTATATGAGGGTCCCACGGAGGCGTAGAGGCCAACTTGCCAGGAATGGTGTCAAATATTAGCGCCGAGATGATAGGTTGGGTTAGGTTAGGTTATATTACGTGATTGATGTATATAAAGGTCCCACGGAGACGCAGAGGCCAACTCGCCAGGAATGTTGTCAAATATTACCGCCGAGATGTTAGATTGGGTTAGGTTAGGTTATATTACGTTATTGATGTATATAAATGTCCCACGGAGACGGAAGAGCCAACTCGCCAGGAATGTTGTCAAATGTTACCGCCGAGATGATAGGTTAGGTTAGGTTAGGTTATATTTCGTTATTGATGTATATGAAGGTCCCACGGAGACGTAGAGGCCAACTCGTCAGGAATGTTGTCAAATATTACCGCCGAGATGATAGGTTGGGTTAGGTTACGTTATATTACGTTATTGATGTATATGAAGGTTAACCGGAGACGTAGAGGCCAACTCGCTAGGAATGATGTCAAATATTACCGCCGAGATATTAGATAGGGTTAGGTTAGGCTATATTACGTTATTGAAGTATATAAAGGTCCCACGGAGACGTAGAGGCCAACAAGCCAGGAATGTGGTCAAATATTACCGCCAAGATGTTAGGTTGGGATAGGTTAGGTTATATTACGTTATTGATGTATATAAAGGTCCCACGGAGACGTAGAGGCCAACAAGACAGGAATGTGGTCAAATATTACCGCCGACATGTTAGATTGGGTTAGGCTAGCTTATATTATGTTATTGATGTATATAAAGGTCCCACGGAGACGTAGAGGCCAACTCGCCAGGAATGTTGTCAAATATTACCGCCGAGATTTTAGGTTGGTTTAGGATAGGTTATATTACGTTATTGATGTATATAAAGGTCCCACGGAGACGTAGAGGCCAACAAGACAGGAATGTGGTCAAATATTACGGCCGAGATGTTAGGTTGGGGTAGGTTAGCTTATATTACGTTATTGATGTATATAAAGGTCCCACGGAGACGTAGAGGCCAACTCGACAGGAATGTTGTCAAATGTTACCGCCGAGATGTTAGGTTGGGTTAAGTTAGGTTATATTACGTGATTGATGTATATAAAGGTCCCACGGAGACGGAGAAGCCAACTCGCCAGGAATGTTGTCAAATATTACCGCCGAGATGTTAGGTTGGGTTAGGTTAGGTTATATTACGTTATTGACGTATATAAAGGTCCCACGGAAATGGAGAAGCCAACTCACCAGGAATGTTGTCAAATAGTACCGCTGAGATGTTAGGTTGGGTTAGGTTAGGTTATATTACGTTATTGACGTATGTAAAGGTCCCACGGAGACGCAGAGGCCAACAAGCCAGGAATGTGGTCAAATATTACCGACGAGATGTTATGTTGGGTTAGGATAGCTTATATTATGTTATTTATGTATATAAAGGTCCCACGGAGACGTAGAGGCCAACTCGCCAGGAATGCTGTCAAATATTACCGCCGAGATGATAGGTTGGGTTAGGTTAGGTTATATTACGTTCTTGATGTATATAAAGGTCCCACGGAGACGTAGAGCCCAACTCGCCAGGAATGTTGTCAAACATTACCGCCGAGATGTTAGGTAGGGTTAGGTTAGGTTATATTACGTTATTGACATGTATAAGGGTCCGACGGGGACGCAGAAGCCAACAAGCCGGGAATGTGTTCAAATATTACCGCCGAGGTGTTAGATTGGGTTAGGCTAGCTTATATTATGTTATTGATGTATATAAAGGTCCCACGGAGACTTAGAGGCCGACAAGCCATGAACGTGTTCAAATATTACCGCCGAGATGTTAGGTTGGGTTAGGTTAAGTTATATTACGTTATTGATGTATATAATGTTCCCACGGAGACGTAGAGGCCAACTCGCCAGGAATGTTGTCAAATATTACCGCCGAGATGTTAGGTTGGGTTAGGTTAAGTTATATTACGTTAGTGATGTATATAAAGGTCCCACGGAGACGGAGAAGCCAACTCGCCAGGAATGTTGTCAAATATTACCGCCGAGATGTTAGGTTAGGTTAGGTTAGGTTATATTACGTTATTGATGTATATGAAGGCACCACGGAGACGGAGAAGCCAACTCGCCAGGAATTTTGTCAAATATTACCGCCGAGATGTTAGGTTGGGTTAGGTAAGGTTACATTACGTTATTGATGTATATAAAGATCCCACGGTGACGTAGAGTTCAACTCGCCAGGAATGGTGTCAAATATTAGCGCCGAGATGATAGGTTGGGTTAGGTTAGGTTATATTACGTGATTGATGTATATAAAGGTCCCACGGAGACGGAGAAGCCAACTCGCCAGGAATGTTGTCAAATATTACCGCCGAGATGTTAGGTTGGGTTAGGTTAGGTTATATTACGTTATTGACGTATATAAAGGTCCCACGGAGACGTAGAGGCCAACAAGACAGGAATGTGGTCAAATATTACCGCCGACATGTTAGATTGGGTTAGGCTAGCTTATATTATGTTATTGATGTATATAAAGGTCCCACGGAGACGTAGAGGCCAACTCGCCAGGAATGTTGTCAAATATTACCGCCGAGATTTTAGGTTGGTTTAGGATAGGTTATATTACGTTATTGATGTATATAAAGGTCCCACGGAGACGGAGGAGCCAACTCGCCAGGAATGTTGTCAAATGTTACCGCCGAGATGATAGGTTAGGTTAGGTTAGGTTATATTTCGTTATTGATGTATATGAGGGTCCCACGGAGGCGTAGAGGCCAACTTGCCAGGAATGGTGTCAAATATTAGCGCCGAGATGATAGGTTGGGTTAGGTTAGGTTATATTACGTGATTGATGTATATAAAGGTCCCACGGAGACGCAGAGGCCAACTCGCCAGGAATGTTGTCAAATATTACCGCCGAGATGTTAGATTGGGTTAGGTTAGGTTATATTACGTTATTGATGTATATAAATGTCCCACGAAGAAGTAGATGCCCACTCGCCAGGAATGTTTTCAAATATTACCGCCGAGATGTTAGGTTGGCTTAGGTTAGGTTATATTACGTTATAGATGTATATAAAGGTCCCACGGAGACGGAGAAGCCAACTCGCCTGGAATGTTGTCAAATATTACCACCGAGATGTTAGGTTGGGGTAGGTTAGGTTATATTTCGTTATTGATGTATATAAAGGTCCCACGGAGACGTAGAGGCCAACAAGACAGGAATGTGGTCAAATATTACCGCCGACATGTTAGATGGGGTTAGGCTAGCTTATATTATGTTATTGATGTATATAAAGGTCCCACGGAGACGTAGAGGCCAACAAGACAGGAATGTTGTCAAATATTACCGCCGAGATGATAGGTTGGGTTAGGTTACGTTATATTACGTTATTGATGTATATGAAGGTTAACCGGAGACGTAGAGGTCAACTCGCTAGGAATGATGTCAAATATTACCGCCGAGATATTAGATTGGGTTAGGTTAGGTTATATTACGTTATTGAAGTATATAAAGGTCCCACGGAGACGTAGAGGCCAACAAGCCAGGAATGTGGTCAAATATTACCGCCGTGATGTTAGGTTGGGTTAGGTTAGGTTATATTACGTTATTGATGTATATAAAGGTCCCACGGAGACGTAGAGGCCAACAAGACAGGAATGTGGTCAAATATTGCCGCCGAGATGTTAGGTTGGGGTAGGTTAGCTTATATTACGTTATTGATGTATATAAAGGTCCCACGGAGACGTAGAGGCCAACTCGCCAGGAATGTTGTCAAATATTACCGCCGAGATGTTGGATTGGGTTAGGCTAGCTTATATTATGTTATTGATGTATATAAAGGTCCCACGGAGACGTAGAGGCCAACTCGCCAGGAATGTTGTCAAATATTACCGCCGAGATTTTAGGTTGGTTTAGGATAGGTTATATTACGTTATTGATGTATATAAAGGTCCCACGGAGACGGAGGAGCCAACTCGCCAGGAATGTTGTCAAATGTTACCGCCGAGATGATAGGTTAGGTTAGGTTAGGTTATATTTCGTTATTGATGTATATGAAGTTCCCACGGAGACGTAGAGGCCAACTCGCCAGGTATGTTGTCAAATATTACCGCCGAGATGTTTGGTTGGGTTAGGTTAGGATATATAACGCTATTGATGTATATGAAGGTCCCACGGAGACGTAGAGGCCAAATCGCCAGGAATGTTGTCAAATGTTACCGCCGAGATGTTAGGTTGGGTTAGGTTAAGTTATATTACGTTAGTGATGTATATAAAGGTCCCACGGAGACGGAGAAGCCAACTCGCCAGGAATGTTGTCAAATATTACCGCCGAGATGTTAGGTTGGATTAGGTTAGGTTATATTACTTTATTGATGTATATGAAGGCCCCACGGAGACGGAGAAGCCAACTCGCCAGGAATTTTGTCAAATATTACCGCCGAGATGTTAGGTTGGGTTAGGTTAGGTTATATTACGTTATTGATGTATATAAAGATCCCACGGTGACGTAGAGTTCAACTCGCCAGGAATGGTGTCAAATATTAGCGCCGAGATGATAGGTTGGGTTAGGTTAGGTTATATTACGTTATTGACGTATGTAAAGGTCCCGCGGAGACGCAGAGGCCAACAAGCCAGGAATGTGGTCAAATATTACCGACGAGATGTTATGTTGGGTTAGGATAGCTTATATTATGTTATTTATGTATATAAAGGTCCCACGGAGACGTAGAGGCCAACTCGCCAGGAATGCTGTCAAATATTACCGCCGAGATGATAGGTTGGGTTAGGTTAGGTTATATTACGTTCTTGATGTATATAAAGGTCCCACGGAGACGTAGAGCCCAACTCGCCAGGAATGTTGTCAAACATTACCGCCGAGATGTTAGGTAGGGTTAGGTTAGGTTATATTACGTTATTGACATATATAAGGGTCCGACGGGGACGCAGAAGCCAACAAGCCGGGAATGTGTTCAAATATTACCGCCGAGGTGTTAGATTGGGTTAGGCTAGCTTATATTATGTTATTGATGTATATAAAGGTCCCACGGAGACTTAGAGGCCGACAAGCCATGAACGTGGTCAAATATTACCGCCGAGATGTTAGGTTGGGTTAGGTTAAGTTATATTACGTTATTGATGTATATAATGTTCCCACGGAGACGTAGAGGCCAACTCGCCAGGAATGTTGTCAAATATTACCGCCGAGATGTTAGGTTGGGTTAGGTTAAGTTATATTACGTTAGTGATGTATATAAAGGTCCCACGGAGACGGAGAAGCCAACTCGCCAGGAATGTTGTCAAATATTACCGCCGAGATGTTAGGTTAGGTTAGGTTAGGTTATATTACGTTATTGATGTATATGAAGGCACCACGGAGACGGAGAAGCCAACTCGCCAGGAATTTTGTCAAATATTACCGCCGAGATGTTAGGTTGGGTTAGGTAAGGTTACATTACGTTATTGATGTATATAAAGATCCCACGGTGACGTAGAGTTCAACTCGCCAGGAATGATGTCAAATATTAGCGCCGAGATGATAGGTTGGGTTAGGTTAGGTTATATTACGTGATTGATGTATATAAAGGTCCCACGGAGACGGAGAAGCCAACTCGCCAGGAATGTTGTCAAATATTACCGCCGAGATGTTAGGTTGGGTTAGGTTAGGTTATATTACGTTATTGACGTATATAAAGGTCCCACGGAGACGTAGAGGCCAACAAGACAGGAATGTGGTCAAATATTACCGCCGACATGTTAGATTGGGTTAGGCTAGCTTATATTATGTTATTGATGTATATAAAGGTCCCACGGAGACGTAGAGGCCAACTCGCCAGGAATGTTGTCAAATATTACCGCCGAGATTTTAGGTTGGTTTAGGATAGGTTATATTACGTTATTGATGTATATAAAGGTCCCACGGAGACGGAGGAGCCAACTCGCCAGGAATGTTGTCAAATGTTACCGCCGAGATGATAGGTTAGGTTAGGTTAGGTTATATTTCGTTATTGATGTATATGAAGGTCCCACGGAGGCGTAGAGGCCAACTTGCCAGGAATGGTGTCAAATATTAGCGCCGAGATGATAGGTTGGGTTAGGATAGGTTATATTACGTGATTGATGTATATAAAGGTCCCACGGAGACGCAGAGGCCAACTCGCCAGGAATGTTGTCAAATATTACCGCCGAGATGTTAGATTGGGTTAGGTTAGGTTATATTACGTTATTGATGTATATAAATGTCCCACGGAGAAGTAGATGCCCACTCGCCAGGAATGTTTTCAAATATTACCGCCGAGATGTTAGGTTGGCTTAGGTTAGGTTATATTACGTTATAGATGTATATAAAGGTCCCACGGAGACGGAGAAGCCAACTCGCCTGGAATGTTGTCAAATATTACCACCGAGATGTTAGGTTGGGGTAGGTTAGGTTATATTACGTTATTGATGTATATAAAGGTCCCACGGAGACGTAGAGGCCAACAAGACAGGAATGTGGTCAAATATTACCGCCGACATGTTAGATGGGGTTAGGCTAGCTTATATTATGTTATTGATGTATATAAAGGTCCCACGGAGACGTAGAGGCCAACAAGACAGGAATGTTGTCAAATATTACCGCCGAGATGATAGGTTGGGTTAGGTTACGTTATATTACGTTATTGATGTATATGAAGGATAACCGGAGACGTAGAGGTCAACTCGCTAGGAATGATGTCAAATATTACCGCCGAGATATTAGATTGGGTTAGGTTAGGTTATATTACGTTATTGAAGTATATAAAGGTCCCACGGAGACGTAGAGGCCAACAAGCCAGGAATGTGGTCAAATATTACCGCCGTGATGTTAGGTTGGGTTAGGTTAGGTTATATTACGTTATTGATGTATATAAAGGTCCCACGGAGACGTAGAGGCCAACAAGACAGGAATGTGGTCAAATATTGCCGCCGAGATGTTAGGTTGGGGTAGGTTAGCTTATATTACGTTATTGATGTATATAAAGGTCCCACGGAGACGTAGAGGCCAACTCGCCAGGAATGTTGTCAAATATTACCGCCGAGATGTTGGATTGGGTTAGGCTAGCTTATATTATGTTATTGATGTATATAAAGGTCCCACGGAGACGTAGAGGCCAACTCGCCAGGAATGTTGTCAAATATTACCGCCGAGATTTTAGGTTGGTTTAGGATAGGTTATATTACGTTATTGATGTATATAAAGGTCCCACGGAGACGGAGGAGCCAACTCGCCAGGAATGTTGTCAAATGTTACCGCCGAGATGATAGGTTAGGTTAGGTTAGGTTATATTTCGTTATTGATGTATATGAAGTTCCCACGGGGACGTAGAGGCCAACTCGCCAGGTATGTTGTCAAATATTACCGCCGAGATGTTTGGTTGGGTTAGGTTAGGATATATAACGCTATTGATGTATATGAAGGTCCCACGGAGACGTAGAGACCAACAAGACAAGAATGTGGTCAAATATTACCGCCGAGATGTTAGATTGGGTTAGGCTAGCTTATATTATGTTATTGATGTATATAAATGTCCCACGGAGACGTAGATGCCAACTCGCCAGGAATGTTTACAAATATTACCGCCGAGACGTTAGGTTGGGTTAGGTTAGGTTATATTACGTTATAGATGTATATAAAGGTCCCATGGAAACGGAGAAGCCAACTCGCCTGGAATGTTGTCAAATATTATCACCGAGATGTTAGGTTGGGGTAGGTTAGGTTATATTACGTTATTGATGTATATAAAGGTCCCACGGAAACGTAGAGGCCAACTCGACAGGAATGTTGTCAAATGTTACCGCCGAGATGTTAGGTTGGGTTAGGTTAAGTTATATTACGTTAGTGATGTATATAAAGGTCCCACTGAGACGGAGAAGCCAACTCGCCAGGAATGTAGTCAAATATTACCGCCGAGATGTTAGGTTGCATTAGGTTAGGTTATATTACTTTATTGATGTATATGAAGGCCCCACGGAGACGGAGAAGCCAACTCGCCAGGAATTTTGTCAAATATTACCGCCGAGATGTTAGGTTGGGTTAGGTTAGGTTATATTACGTTATTGATGTATATAAAGATCCCACGGTGACGTAGAGTTCAACTCGCCAGGAATGGTGTCAAATATTAGCGCCGAGATGATAGGTTGGGTTAGGTTAGGTTATATTACGTTATTGATGTATATAAAGGTCCCACGGAGACGTAGAGGCCAACAAGACAGGAATGTGGTCAAATATTATCGCCGAGATGTTAGGTTGGGTTAGGTTAGGTTATATTACGTTATAGATGTATATAAAGGTCCCACGGAGACGTAGAGGCCAACTCGCCAGGAATGTTGTCAAATGTTGCCGCCGAGATGTTAGGTTGGATTAAGTTAGGTTATATTACGTGATTGATGTATATAAAGGTCCCACGGAGACGGAGAAGCCAACTCGCCAGGAATGTTGTCAAATATTACCGCCGAGATGTTAGGCTGGGTTAGGTTAGGTTATATTACGTTATTGACGTATATAAAGGTCCCACGGAGATGGAGAAGCCAACTCGCCAGGAATGTTGTCAAATAGTACCGCTGAGATATTAGGTTGGGTTAGGTTAGGTTATATTACGTTATTGATGTATATAAATGTCCCACGGTGACGTAGAGGCCAACAAGCCAGGAATGTGGTCAAATATTATCGCCGAGATGTTAGGTTGGGTTAGGTTAGGTTATATTACGTTATAGATGTATATAAAGGTCCCACGGAGACGTAGAGGCCAACAAGACAGGAATGTGGTCAAATATTACCGCCGAGACGTTAGATTGGGTTAGGTTAGGTTATATTACGTTATTGACGTATGTAAAGGTCCCACGGAGACGCAGAGGCCAACAAGCCAGGAATGTGGTCAAATATTACCGACGAGATGTTATGTTGGGTTAGGATAGCTTATATTATGTTATTTATGTATATAAAGGTCCCACGGAGACGTAGAGGCCAACTCGCCAGGAATGCTGTCAAATATTACCGCCGAGATGATAGGTTGGGTTAGGTTAGGTTATATTACGTTCTTGATGTATATAAAGGTCCCACGGAGACGTAGAGCCCAACTCGCCAGGAATGTTGTCAAACATTACCGCCGAGATGTTAGGTAGGGTTAGGGTAGGTTATATTACGTTATTGACATATATAAGGGTCCGACGGGGACGCAGAAGCCAACAAGCCGGGAATGTGTTCAAATATTACCGCCGAGGTGTTAGATTGGGTTAGGCTAGCTTATATTATGTTATTGATGTATATAAAGGTCCCACGGAGACTTAGAGGCCGACAAGCCATGAACGTGGTCAAATATTACCGCCGAGATGTTAGGTTGGGTTAGGTTAAGTTATATTACGTTATTGATGTATATAATGTTCCCACGGAGACGTAGAGGCCAACTCGCCAGGAATGTTGTCAAATATTACCGCCGAGATGTTAGGTTGGGTTAGGTTAAGTTATATTACGTTAGTGATGTATATAAAGGTCCCACGGAGACGTAGAGGCCAACAAGACAGGAATGTGGTCAAATATTACCGCCGACATGTTAGATTGGGTTAGGCTAGCTTATATTATGTTATTGATGTATATAAAGGTCCCACGGAGACGTAGAGGCCAACTCGCCAGGAATGTTGTCAAATATTACCGCCGAGATTTTAGGTTGGTTTAGGATAGGTTATATTACGTTATTGATGTATATAAAGGTCCCACGGAGACGGAGGAGCCAACTCGCCAGGAATGTTGTCAAATGTTACCGCCGAGATGATAGGTTAGGTTAGGTTAGGTTATATTTCGTTATTGATGTATATGAAGGTCCCACGGAGGCGTAGAGGCCAACTTGCCAGGAATGGTGTCAAATATTAGCGCCGAGATGATAGGTTGGGTTAGGTTAGGTTATATTACGTGATTGATGTATATAAAGGTCCCACGGAGACGCAGAGGCCAACTCGCCAGGAATGTTGTCAAATATTACCGCCGAGATGTTAGATTGGGTTAGGTTAGGTTATATTACGTTATTGATGTATATAAATGTCCCACGGAGAAGTAGATGCCCACTCGCCAGGAATGTTTTCAAATATTACCGCCGAGATGTTAGGTTGGCTTAGGTTAGGTTATATTACGTTATAGATGTATATAAAGGTCCCACGGAGACGGAGAAGCCAACTCGCCTGGAATGTTGTCAAATATTACCACCGAGATGTTAGGTTGGGGTAGGTTAGGTTATATTACGTTATTGATGTATATAAAGGTCCCACGGAGACGTAGAGGCCAACAAGACAGGAATGTGGTCAAATATTACCGCCGACATGTTAGATGGGGTTAGGCTAGCTTATATTATGTTATTGATGTATATAAAGGTCCCACGGAGACGTAGAGGCCAACAAGACAGGAATGTTGTCAAATATTACCGCCGAGATGATAGGTTGGGTTAGGTTACGTTATATTACGTTATTGATGTATATGAAGGATAACCGGAGACGTAGAGGTCAACTCGCTAGGAATGATGTCAAATATTACCGCCGAGATATTAGATTGGGTTAGGTTAGGTTATATTACGTTATTGAAGTATATAAAGGTCCCACGGAGACGTAGAGGCCAACAAGCCAGGAATGTGGTCAAATATTACCGCCGTGATGTTAGGTTGGGTTAGGTTAGGTTATATTACGTTATTGATGTATATAAAGGTCCCACGGAGACGTAGAGGCCAACAAGACAGGAATGTGGTCAAATATTGCCGCCGAGATGTTAGGTTGGGGTAGGTTAGCTTATATTACGTTATTGATGTATATAAAGGTCCCACGGAGACGTAGAGGCCAACTCGCCAGGAATGTTGTCAAATATTACCGCCGAGATGTTGGATTGGGTTAGGCTAGCTTATATTATGTTATTGATGTATATAAAGGTCCCACGGAGACGTAGAGGCCAACTCGCCAGGAATGTTGTCAAATATTACCGCCGAGATTTTAGGTTGGTTTAGGATAGGTTATATTACGTTATTGATGTATATAAAGGTCCCACGGAGACGGAGGAGCCAACTCGCCAGGAATGTTGTCAAATGTTACCGCCGAGATGATAGGTTAGGTTAGGTTAGGTTATATTTCGTTATTGATGTATATGAAGTTCCCACGGAGACGTAGAGGCCAACTCGCCAGGTATGTTGTCAAATATTACCGCCGAGATGTTTGGTTGGGTTAGGTTAGGATATATAACGCTATTGATGTATATGAAGGTCCCACGGAGACCTAGAGGCCAAATCGCCAGGAATGTTGTCAAATATTACCGCCGAGATGTTAGATTGGGTTAGGTTAGGTTATATTACGTTATTGATGTATATAAATGTCCCACGGAGACGTAGATGCCAACTCGCCAGGAATGTTTTCAAATATTACCGCCGAGATGTTAGGTTGGCTTAGGTTAGGTTATATTACGTTATAGATGTATATAAAGGTCCCATGGAAACGCAGAAGCCAACTCGCCTGGAATGTTGTCAAATATTATCACCGAGATGTTAGGTTGGGGTAGGTTAGGTTATATTACGTTATTGATGTATATAAAGGTCCCACGGAAACGTAGAGGCCAACTCGACAGGAATGTTGTTAAATGTTACCGCTGAGATGTTAGGTTGGGTTAGGTTAAGTTATATTACGTTAGTGATGTATGTAAAGGTCCCACGGAGACGGAGAAGCCAACTCGCCAGGAATGTTGTCAAATATTACCGCCGAGATGTTAGGTTGGGTTAGGTTAGGTTATATTACGTTATTGATGTATATGAAGGCCCCACGGAGACGGAGAAGCCAACTCGCCAGGAATTTTGTCAAATATTACCGCCGAGATGTTAGGTTGGGTTAAGTTAGGTTATATTACGTGATTGATGTATATAAAGGTCCCACGGAGACGGAGAAGCCAACTCGCCAGGAATGTTGTCAAATATTACCGCCGAGATGTTTGGTTGGGTTAGGTTAGGTTATATTACGTTATTGATGTATATAAAGGTCCCACGGAGACGTAGAGGCCAACAAGACAAGAATGTGGTCAAATATTACCGCCGACATGTTAGATTGGGTTAGGCTAGCTTATATTATGTTATTGATGTATATAAAGGTCCCACGGAGACGTAGATGCCAACTCGCCAGGAATGTTTACAAATATTACCGCCGAGACGTTAGGTTGGGTTAGGTTAGGTTATATTACGTTATAGATGTATATAAAGGTCCCATGGAAACGGAGAAGCCAACTCGCCTGGAATGTTGTCAAATATTATCACCGAGATGTTAGGTTGGGGTAGGTTAGGTTATATTACGTTATTGATGTATATAAAGGTCCCACGGAAACGTAGAGGCCAACTCGACAGGAATGTTGTCAAATGTTACCGCCGAGATGTTAGGTTGGGTTAGGTTAAGTTATATTACGTTAGTGATGTATATAAAGGTCCCACGGAGACGGAGAAGCCAACTCGCCAGGAATGTTGTCAAATATTACCGCCGAGATGTTAGGTTGGGTTAGGTTAGGTTATATTACGTTATTGATGTATATGAAGGCCCCACGGAGATGGAGAAGCCAACTCGCCAGGAATGTTGTCAAATAGTACCGCTGAGATATTAGGTTGGGTTAGGTTAGGTTATATTACGTTATTGATGTATATAAAGGTCCCACGGTGACGTAGAGTTCAACTCGCCAGGAATGGTGTCAAATATTAGCGCCGAGATGATAGGTTGGGTTAGGTTAGGTTATATTACGTTATTGATGTATATAAAGGTCCCACGGAGACGTAGAGGCCAACTCGTCAGGAATGTTGTCAAATATTACCGCCGAGATGATAGGTTGGGTTAGGCTACGTTATATTACGTTATTGATGTATATGAAGGTTAACCGGAGACGTAGAGGCCAACTCGCCAGGAATGTTTTCAAATATTACCGCCGAGATTTTAGGTTGGTTTAGGATAGGTTATATTACGTTATTGATGTATATAAAGGTCCCACGGAGACGTAGAGGCAAACTCGTCTGGAATGTTGTCAAATATTACCGCCGAGATGATAGGTTGGGTTAGGTTACGTTATATTACGTTATTGGGGTATATGAAGGTCAACCGGAGACGTAGAGGCCAACTCGCTAGGAATGATGTCAAGTATTACCGCCGAGATATTACATTGGGTTAGGTTAGGTTATATTATGTTATTGATGAATATAAAGGTCCCACGGAGACGTAGAGGCCAACAAGCCAGGAATGTGGTCAAATATTACCGCCGAGATGTAAGATTGGGTTAGGTGATTTTATATTACGTTATTGATGTATATAAAGATCCCACAGAGACGTAGAGGCCAACTCGCCAGGTATGTTGTCAAATATTACCGCCGAGATGTTTGATTGGGATAGACTAGCTTATACTATGTTATTGATGTATATAAACTTCCCACGGAGACGTAGAGGCCAACTCGCCAGGAATGTGGTCAAATATTACCGCCGAGATGTTGGATTGGGTTAGGCTAGCTTATATTATGTTATTGATGTATATAAAGGTCCCACGGAGACTTAGAGGCCAACTCGCCTGGTATGTTTTCAAATATTACCGCCGTGATGTTAGATTGGGTTAGGTTAGGTTATATTACGTTATTGAAGTATATAAGGGTACCACGGAGACGTAGAGGCCAACAAGCCAGGAATGTGGTCAAATATTACCGCCGAGATGTTAGATCGGGTTAGGTTAGCTTATATTATGTTATTGATGTACATAAAGGTCCCACGGAGACGTAGAGGCCAACTCGCCAGGAATGTTGTCAAATATTACCGCCGAGATTTTAGGTTGGTTTAGGATAGGTTATATTACGTTATTGATGTATATAAAGGTCCCATGGAGACGGAAGAGCCAACTCGCCAGGAATGTTGTCAAATGTTACCGCCGAGATGATAGGTTAGGTTAGGTTAGGTTATATTTCGTTATTGATGTATATGAAGGTCCCACGGAGACGTAGAGGCCAACTCGTCAGGAATGTTGTCAAATATTACCGCCGAGATGATAGGTTGGGTTAGGTTACGTTATATTACGTTATTGATGTATATGAAGGTTAACCGGAGACGTAGAGGCCAACTCGCTAGGAATGATGTCAAATATTACCGCCGAGATATTAGATAGGGTTAGGTTAGGCTATATTACGTTATTGAAGTATATAAAGGTCCCACGGAGACGTAGAGGCCAACAAGCCAGGAATGTGGTCAAATATTACCGCCAAGATGTTAGGTTGGGATAGGTTAGGTTATATTACGTTATTGATGTATATAAAGGTCCCACGGAGACGTAGAGGCCAACAAGACAGGAATGTGGTCAAATATTACCGCCGACATGTTAGATTGGGTTAGGCTAGCTTATATTATGTTATTGATGTATATAAAGGTCCCACGGAGACGTAGAGGCCAACTCGCCAGGAATGTTGTCAAATATTACCGCCGAGATTTTAGGTTGGTTTAGGATAGGTTATATTACGTTATTGATGTATATAAAGGTCCCACGGAGACGTAGAGGCCAACAAGACAGGAATGTGGTCAAATATTACGGCCGAGATGTTAGGTTGGGGTAGGTTAGCTTATATTACGTTATTGATGTATATAAAGGTCCCACGGAGACGTAGAGGCCAACTCGACAGGAATGTTGTCAAATGTTACCGCCGAGATGTTAGGTTGGGTTAAGTTAGGTTATATTACGTGATTGATGTATATAAAGGTCCCACGGAGACGGAGAAGCCAACTCGCCAGGAATGTTGTCAAATATTACCGCCGAGATGTTAGGTTGGGTTAGGTTAGGTTATATTACGTTATTGACGTATATAAAGGTCCCACGGAAATGGAGAAGCCAACTCACCAGGAATGTTGTCAAATAGTACCGCTGAGATGTTAGGTTGGGTTAGGTTAGGTTATATTACGTTATTGATGTATATAAATGTCCCACGGAGACGTAGAGGCCAACAAGGCAGGAATGTTGTCAAATGTTACCGCCGAGATGTTAGGTTGGGTTAGGTTAAGTTATATTACGTTAGTGATGTATATAAAGGTCCCACGGAGACGGAGAAGCCAACTCGCCAGGAATGTTGTCAAATATTACCGCCGAGATGTTAGGTTGGGTTAGGTTAGGTTATATTACGTTATTGATGTATATGAAGGCCCCACGGAGATGGAGAAGCCAACTCGCCAGGAATGTTGTCAAATAGTACCGCTGAGATATTAGGTTGGGTTAGGTTAGGTTATATTACGTTATTGATGTATATAAAGGTCCCACGGAGACGTAGATGCCAACTCGCCAGGAATGTTTTCAAATATTACCGCCGAGATGTTAGGTTGGCTTAGGTTAGGTTATATTACGTTATAGATGTATATAAAGGTCCCATGGAAACGCAGAAGCCAACTCGCCTGGAATGTTGTCAAATATTATCACCGAGATGTTAGGTTGGGGTAGGTTAGGTTATATTACGTTATTGATGTATATAAAGGTCCCACGGAAACGTAGAGGCCAACTCGACAGGAATGTTGTTAAATGTTACCGCTGAGATGTTAGGTTGGGTTAGGTTAAGTTATATTACGTTAGTGATGTATGTAAAGGTCCCACGGAGACGGAGAAGCCAACTCGCCAGGAATGTTGTCAAATATTACCGCCGAGATGTTAGGTTGGGTTAGGTTAGGTTATATTACGTTATTGATGTATATGAAGGCCCCACGGAGACGGAGAAGCCAACTCGCCAGGAATTTTGTCAAATATTACCGCCGAGATGTTAGGTTGGGTTAAGTTAGGTTATATTACGTGATTGATGTATATAAAGGTCCCACGGAGACGGAGAAGCCAACTCGCCAGGAATGTTGTCAAATATTACCGCCGAGATGTTTGGTTGGGTTAGGTTAGGTTATATTACGTTATTGATGTATATAAAGGTCCCACGGAGACGTAGAGGCCAACAAGACAAGAATGTGGTCAAATATTACCGCCGACATGTTAGATTGGGTTAGGCTAGCTTATATTATGTTATTGATGTATATAAAGGTCCCACGGAGACGTAGAGGCCAACAAGACAGGAATGTGGACAAATATTACCGCCGAGATGTTAGATTGGGTTAGGCAAGCTTATATTATGTTATTGATGTATATAAATGTCCCACGGAGACGTAGATGCCAACTCGCCAGGAATGTTTACAAATATTACCGCCGAGACGTTAGGTTGGGTTAGGTTAGGTTATATTACGTTATAGATGTATATAAAGGTCCCATGGAAACGGAGAAGCCAACTCGCCTGGAATGTTGTCAAATATTATCACCGAGATGTTAGGTTGGGGTAGGTTAGGTTATATTACGTTATTGATGTATATAAAGGTCCCACGGAAACGTAGAGGCCAACTCGACAGGAATGTTGTCAGATGTTACCGCCGAGATGTTAGGTTGGGTTAGGTTAAGTTATATTACGTTAGTGATGTATATAAAGGTCCCACGGAGACGGAGAAGCCAACTCGCCAGGAATGTTGTCAAATATTACCGCCGAGATGTTAGGTTGGGTTAGGCTACGTTATATTACGTTATTGATGTATATGAAGGTTAACCGGAGACGTAGAGGCCAACTCGCCAGGAATGTTGTCAAATATTACCGCCGAGATTTTAGGTTGGTTTAGGATAGGTTATATTACGTTATTGGGGTATATGAAGGTCAACCGGAGACGTAGAGGCCAACTCGCTAGGAATGATGTCAAGTATTACCGCCGAGATATTACATTGGGTTAGGTTAGGTTATATTATGTTATTGATGAATATAAAGGTCCCACGGAGACGTAGAGGCCAACAAGCCAGGAATGTGGTCAAATATTACCGCCGAGATGTAAGATTGGGTTAGGTGATTTTATATTACGTTATTGATGTATATAAAGATCCCACAGAGACGTAGAGGCCAACTCGCCAGGTATGTTGTCAAATATTACCGCCGAGATGTTTGATTGGGATAGACTAGCTTATACTATGTTATTGATGTATATAAAGGTCCCACGGAGACGTAGAGGCCAACTCGCCAGGAATGTGGTCAAATATTACCGCCGAGATGTTGGATTGGGTTAGGCTAGCTTATATTATGTTATTGATGTATATAAAGGTCCCACGGAGACTTAGAGGCCAACTCGCCTGGTATGTTTTCAAATATTACCGCCGTGATGTTAGATTGGGTTAGGTTAGGTTATATTACGTTATTGAAGTATATAAGGGTCCCACGGAGACGTAGAGGCCAACAAGCCAGGAATGTGGTCAAATATTACCGCCGAGATGTTAGATCGGGTTAGGTTAGCTTATATTATGTTATTGATGTACATAAAGGTCCCACGGAGACGTAGAGGCCAACTCGCCAGGAATGTTGTCAAATATTACCGCCGAGATTTTAGGTTGGTTTAGGATAGGTTATATTACGTTATTGATGTATATAAAGGTCCCACGGAGACGGAAGAGCCAACTCGCCAGGAATGTTGTCAAATGTTACCGCCGAGATGATAGGTTAGGTTAGGTTAGGTTATATTTCGTTATTGATGTATATGAAGGTCCCACGGAGACGTAGAGGCCAACTCGTCAGGAATGTTGTCAAATATTACCGCCGAGATGATAGGTTGGGTTAGGTTACGTTATATTACGTTATTGATGTATATGAAGGTTAACCGGAGACGTAGAGGCCAACTCGCTAGGAATGATGTCAAATATTACCGCCGAGATATTAGATAGGGTTAGGTTAGGTTATATTACGTTATTGATGTATATAAAGGTCCCACGGTGACGTAGAGTTCAACTCGCCAGGAATGGTGTCAAATATTAGCGCCGAGATGATAGGTTGGGTTAGGTTAGGTTATATTACGTTATTGATGTATATAAAGGTCCCACGGAGACGTAGAGGCCAACTCGTCAGGAATGTTGTCAAATATTACCGCCGAGATGATAGGTTGGGTTAGGCTACGTTATATTACGTTATTGATGTATATGAAGGTTAACCGGAGACGTAGAGGCCAACTCGCCAGGAATGTTGTCAAATATTACCGCCGAGATTTTAGGTTGGTTTAGGATAGGTTATATTACGTTATTGATGTATATAAAGGTCCCACGGAGACGTAGAGGCAAACTCGTCTGGAATGTTGTCAAATATTACAGCCGAGATGATAGGTTGGGTTAGGTTACGTTATATTACGTTATTGGGGTATATGAAGGTCAACCGGAGACGTAGAGGCCAACTCGCTAGGAATGATGTCAAGTATTACCGCCGAGATATTACATTGGGTTAGGTTAGGTTATATTATGTTATTGATGAATATAAAGGTCCCACGGAGACGTAGAGGCCAACAAGCCAGGAATGTGGTCAAATATTACCGCCGAGATGTAAGATTGGGTTAGGTGATTTTATATTACGTTATTGATGTATATAAAGATCCCACAGAGACGTAGAGGCCAACTCGCCAGGTATGTTGTCAAACATTACCGCCGAGATGTTTGATTGGGTTAGGTTAGGTTATATTACGTTATTGATGTATATGAAGGCCCCACGGAGACGGAGAAGCCAACTCGCCAGGAATTTTGTCAAATATTACCGCCGAGATGTTAGGTTGGGTTAAGTTAGGTTATATTACGTGATTGATGTATATAAAGGTCCCACGGAGACGGAGAAGCCAACTCGCCAGGAATGTTGTCAAATATTACCGCCGAGATGTTTGGTTGGGTTAGGTTAGGTTATATTACGTTATTGATGTATATAAAGGTCCCACGGAGACGTAGAGGCCAACAAGACAAGAATGTGGTCAAATATTACCGCCGACATGTTAGATTGGGTTAGGCTAGCTTATATTATGTTATTGATGTATATAAAGGTCCCACGGAGACGTAGAGGCCAACAAGACAGGAATGTGGACAAATATTACCGCCGAGATGTTAGATTGGGTTAGGCAAGCTTATATTATGTTATTGATGTATATAAATGTCCCACGGAGACGTAGATGCCAACTCGCCAGGAATGTTGTCAAATATTACCGCCGAGATTTTAGGTTGGTTTAGGATAGGTTATATTACGTTATTGATGTATATAAAGGTCCCACGGAGACGGAGGAGCCAACTCGCCAGGAATGTTGTCAAATGTTACCGCCGAGATGATAGGTTAGGTTAGGTTAGGTTATATTTCGTTATTGATGTATATGAAGTTCCCACGGAGACGGAGAAGCCAACTCGCCAGGAATTTTGTCAAATATTACCGCCGAGATGTTAGGTTGGGTTAAGTTAGGTTATATTACGTGATTGATGTATATAAAGGTCCCACGGAGACGGAGAAGCCAACTCGCCAGGAATGTTGTCAAATATTACCGCCGAGATGTTTGGTTGGGTTAGGTTAGGTTATATTACGTTATTGATGTATATAAAGGTCCCACGGAGACGTAGAGGCCAACAAGACAAGAATGTGGTCAAATATTACCGCCGACATGTTAGATTGGGTTAGGCTAGCTTATATTATGTTATTGATGTATATAAAGGTCCCACGGAGACGTAGATGCCAACTCGCCAGGAATGTTTACAAATATTACCGCCGAGACGTTAGGTTGGGTTAGGTTAGGTTATATTACGTTATAGATGTATATAAAGGTCCCATGGAAACGGAGAAGCCAACTCGCCTGGAATGTTGTCAAATATTATCACCGAGATGTTAGGTTGGGGTAGGTTAGGTTATATTACGTTATTGATGTATATAAAGGTCCCACGGAAACGTAGAGGCCAACTCGACAGGAATGTTGTCAAATGTTACCGCCGAGATGTTAGGTTGGGTTAGGTTAAGTTATATTACGTTAGTGATGTATATAAAGGTCCCACGGAGACGGAGAAGCCAACTCGCCAGGAATGTTGTCAAATATTACCGCCGAGATGTTAGGTTGGGTTAGGTTAGGTTATATTACGTTATTGATGTATATGAAGGCCCCACGGAGATGGAGAAGCCAACTCGCCAGGAATGTTGTCAAATAGTACCGCTGAGATATTAGGTTGGGTTAGGTTAGGTTATATTACGTTATTGATGTATATAAAGGTCCCACGGTGACGTAGAGTTCAACTCGCCAGGAATGGTGTCAAATATTAGCGCCGAGATGATAGGTTGGGTTAGGTTAGGTTATATTACGTTATTTTTGTATATAAAGGTCCCACGGAGACGTAGAGGCCAACTCGTCAGGAATGTTGTCAAATATTACCGCCGAGATGATAGGTTGGGTTAGGCTACGTTATATTACGTTATTGATGTATATGAAGGTTAACCGGAGACGTAGAGGCCAACTCGCCAGGAATGTTGTCAAATATTACCGCCGTGATTTTAGGTTGGTTTAGGATAGGTTATATTACGTTATTGATGTATATAAAGGTCCCACGGAGACGTAGAGGCAAACTCGTCTGGAATGTTGTCAAATATTACCGCCGAGATGATAGGTTGGGTTAGGTTACGTTATATTACGTTATTGGGGTATATGAAGGTCAACCGGAGACGTAGAGGCCAACTCGCTAGGAATGATGTCAAGTATTACCGCCGAGATATTACATTGGGTTAGGTTAGGTTATATTATGTTATTGATGAATATAAAGGTCCCACGGAGACGTAGAGGCCAACAAGCCAGGAATGTGGTCAAATATTACCGCCGAGATGTAAGATTGGGTTAGGTGATTTTATATTACGTTATTGATGTATATAAAGATCCCACAGAGACGTAGAGGCCAACTCGCCAGGTATGTTGTCAAATATTACCGCCGAGATGTTAGGTTGGGTTAGGTTAGGTTATATTACGTTATTGATGTATATGAAGGCCCCACGGAGATGGAGAAGCCAACTCGCCAGGAATGTTGTCAAATAGTACCGCTGAGATATTAGGTTGGGTTAGGTTAGGTTATATTACGTTATTGATGTATATAAAGGTCCCACGGTGACGTAGAGTTCAACTCGCCAGGAATGGTGTCAAATATTAGCGCCGAGATGATAGGTTGGGTTAGGTTAGGTTATATTACGTTATTGATGTATATAAAGGTCCCACGGAGACGTAGAGGCCAACTCGTCAGGAATGTTGTCAAATATTACCGCCGAGATGATAGGTTGGGTTAGGCTACGTTATATTACGTTATTGATGTATATGAAGGTTAACCGGAGACGTAGAGGCCAACTCGCCAGGAATGTTGTCAAATATTACCGCCGAGATTTTAGGTTGGTTTAGGATAGGTTATATTACGTTATTGATGTATATAAAGGTCCCACGGAGACTTAGAGGCCAACTCGCCTGGTATGTTTTCAAATATTACCGCCGTGATGTTAGATTGGGTTAGGTTAGGTTATATTACGTTATTGAAGTATATAAGGGTCCCACGGAGACGTAGAGGCCAACAAGCCAGGAATGTGGTCAAATATTACCGCCGAGATGTTAGATCGGGTTAGGTTAGCTTATATTATGTTATTGATGTACATAAAGGTCCCACGGAGACGTAGAGGCCAACTCGCCAGGAATGTTGTCAAATATTACCGCCGAGATGTTAGATTGGGTTAGGCAAGCTTATATTATGTTATTGATGTATATAAATGTCCCACGGAGACGTAGATGCCAACTCGCCAGGAATGTTTACAAATATTACCGCCGAGACGTTAGGTTGGGTTAGGTTAGGTTATATTACGTTATAGATGTATATAAAGGTCCCATGGAAACGGAGAAGCCAACTCGCCTGGAATGTTGTCAAATATTATCACCGAGATGTTAGGTTGGGGTAGGTTAGGTTATATTACGTTATTGATGTATATAAAGGTCCCACGGAAACGTAGAGGCCAACTCGACAGGAATGTTGTCAAATGTTACCGCCGAGATGTTAGGTTGGGTTAGGTTAAGTTATATTACGTTAGTGATGTATATAAAGGTCCCACGGAGACGGAGAAGCCAACTCGCCAGGAATGTTGTCAAATATTACCGCCGAGATGTTAGGTTGGGTTAGGTTAGGTTATATTACGTTATTGATGTATATGAAGGCCCCACGGAGATGGAGAAGCCAACTCGCCAGGAATGTTGTCAAATAGTACCGCTGAGATATTAGGTTGGGTTAGGTTAGGTTATATTACGTTATTGATGTATATAAAGGTCCCACGGTGACGTAGAGTTCAACTCGCCAGGAATGGTGTCAAATATTAGCGCCGAGATGATAGGTTGGGTTAGGTTAGGTTATATTACGTTATTGATGTATATAAAGGTCCCACGGAGACGTAGAGGCCAACTCGTCAGGAATGTTGTCAAATATTACCGCCGAGATGATAGGTTGGGTTAGGCTACGTTATATTACGTTATTGATGTATATGAAGGTTAACCGGAGACGTAGAGGCCAACTCGCCAGGAATGTTGTCAAATATTACCGCCGAGATTTTAGGTTGGTTTAGGATAGGTTATATTACGTTATTGATGTATATAAAGGTCCCACGGAGACTTAGAGGCCAACTCGCCTGGTATGTTTTCAAATATTACCGCCGTGATGTTAGATTGGGTTAGGTTAGGTTATATTACGTTATTGAAGTATATAAGGGTCCCACGGAGACGTAGAGGCCAACAAGCCAGGAATGTGGTCAAATATTACCGCCGAGATGTTAGATCGGGTTAGGTTAGCTTATATTATGTTATTGATGTACATAAAGGTCCCACGGAGACGTAGAGGCCAACTCGCCAGGAATGTTGTCAAATATTACCGCCGAGATTTTAGGTTGGTTTAGGATAGGTTATATTACGTTATTGATGTATATAAAGGTCCCACGGAGACGGAAGAGCCAACTCGCCAGGAATGTTGTCAAATGTTACCGCCGAGATGATAGGTTAGGTTAGGTTAGGTTATATTTCGTTATTGATGTATATGAAGGTCCCACGGAGACGTAGAGGCCAACTCGTCAGGAATGTTGTCAAATATTACCGCCGAGATGATAGGTTGGGTTAGGTTACGTTAAATTACGTTATTGATGTATATGAAGGTTAACCGGAGACGTAGAGGCCAACTCGCTAGGAATGATGTCAAATATTACCGCCGAGATATTAGATAGGGTTAGGTTAGGCTATATTACGTTATTGAAGTATATAAAGGTCCCACGGAGACGTAGAGGCCAACAAGCCAGGAATGTGGTCAAATATTACCGCCAAGATGTTAGGTTGGGATAGGTTAGGTTATATTACGTTATTGATGTATATAAAGGTCCCACGGAGACGTAGAGGCCAACAAGACAGGAATGTGGTCAAATATTACCGCCGACATGTTAGATTGGGTTAGGCTAGCTTATATTATGTTATTGATGTATATAAAGGTCCCACGGAGACGTAGAGGCCAACTCGCCAGGAATGTTGTCAAATATTACCGCCGAGATTTTAGGTTGGTTTAGGATAGGTTATATTACGTTATTGATGTATATAAAGGTCCCACGGAGACGTAGAGGCCAACAAGACAGGAATGTGGTCAAATATTACGGCCGAGATGTTAGGTTGGGGTAGGTTAGCTTATATTACGTTATTGATGTATATAAAGGTCCCACGGAGACGTAGAGGCCAACTCGACAGGAATGTTGTCAAATGTTACCGCCGAGATGTTAGGTTGGGTTAGGTTAGGTTATATTACGTTATTGACGTATATAAAGGTCCCACGGAAATGGAGAAGCCAACTCACCAGGAATGTTGTCAAATAGTACCGCTGAGATGTTAGGTTGGGTTAGGTTAGGTTATATTACGTTATTGATGTATATAAATGTCCCACGGAGACGTAGAGGCCAACAAGGCAGGAATGTTGTCAAATGTTACCGCCGAGATGTTAGGTTGGGTTAGGTTAAGTTATATTACGTTAGTGATGTATATAAAGGTCCCACGGAGACGGAGAAGCCAACTCGCCAGGAATGTTGTCAAATATTACCGCCGAGATGTTAGGTTGGGTTAGGTTAGGTTATATTACGTTATTGATGTATATGAAGGCCCCACGGAGATGGAGAAGCCAACTCGCCAGGAATGTTGTCAAATAGTACCGCTGAGATATTAGGTTGGGTTAGGTTAGGTTATATTACGTTATTGATGTATATAAAGGTCCCACGGTGACGTAGAGTTCAACTCGCCAGGAATGGTGTCAAATATTAGCGCCGAGATGATAGGTTGGGTTAGGTTAGGTTATATTACGTTATTGATGTATATAAAGGTCCCACGGAGACGTAGAGGCCAACTCGTCAGGAATGTTGTCAAATATTACCGCCGAGATGATAGGTTGGGTTAGGCTACGTTATATTACGTTATTGATGTATATGAAGGTTAACCGGAGACGTAGAGGCCAACTCGCCAGGAATGTTGTCAAATATTACCGCCGAGATTTTAGGTTGGTTTAGGATAGGTTATATTACGTTATTGATGTATATAAAGGTCCCACGGAGACGTAGAGGCAAACTCGTCTGGAATGTTGTCAAATATTACCGCCGAGATGATAGGTTGGGTTAGGTTACGTTATATTACGTTATTGGGGTATATGAAGGTCAACCGGAGACGTAGAGGCCAACTCGCTAGGAATGATGTCAAGTATTACCGCCGAGATATTACATTGGGTTAGGTTAGGTTATATTATGTTATTGATGAATATAAAGGTCCCACGGAGACGTAGAGGCCAACAAGCCAGGAATGTGGTCAAATATTACCGCCGAGATGTAAGATTGGGTTAGGTGATTTTATATTACGTTATTGATGTATATAAAGATCCCACAGAGACGTAGAGGCCAACTCGCCAGGTATGTTGTCAAACATTACCGCCGAGATGTTTGATTGGGATAGACTAGCTTATACTATGTTATTGATGTATATAAAGGTCCCACGGAGACGTAGAGGCCAACTCGCCAGGAATGTGGTCAAATATTACCGCCGAGATGTTGGATTGGGTTAGGCTAGCTTATATTATGTTATTGATGTATATAAAGGTCCCACGGAGACTTAGAGGCCAACTCGCCTGGTATGTTTTCAAATATTACCGCCGTGATGTTAGATTGGGTTAGGTTAGGTTATATTACGTTATTGAAGTATATAAGGGTCCCACGGAGACGTAGAGGCCAACAAGCCAGGAATGTGGTCAAATATTACCGCCGAGATGTTAGATCGGGTTAGGTTAGCTTATATTATGTTATTGATGTACATAAAGGTCCCACGGAGACGTAGAGGCCAACTCGCCAGGAATGTTGTCAAATATTACCGCCGAGATTTTAGGTTGGTTTAGGATAGGTTATATTACGTTATTGATGTATATAAATGTCCCACGGAGACGTAGATGCCAACTCGCCAGGAATGTTTTCAAATATTACCGCCGAGATGTTAGGTTGGCTTAGGTTAGGTTATATTACGTTATAGATGTATATAAAGGTCCCATGGAAACGCAGAAGCCAACTCGCCTGGAATGTTGTCAAATATTATCACCGAGATGTTAGGTTGGGGTAGGTTAGGTTATATTACGTTATTGATGTATATAAAGGTCCCACGGAAACGTAGAGGCCAACTCGACAGGAATGTTGTTAAATGTTACCGCTGAGATGTTAGGTTGGGTTAGGTTAAGTTATATTACGTTAGTGATGTATGTAAAGGTCCCACGGAGACGGAGAAGCCAACTCGCCAGGAATGTTGTCAAATATTACCGCCGAGATGTTAGGTTGGGTTAGGTTAGGTTATATTACGTTATTGATGTATATGAAGGCCCCACGGTGACGGAGAAGCCAACTCGCCAGGAATTTTGTCAAATATTACCGCCGAGATGTTAGGTTGGGTTAAGTTAGGTTATATTACGTGATTGATGTATATAAAGGTCCCACGGAGACGGAGAAGCCAACTCGCCAGGAATGTTGTCAAATATTACCGCCGAGATGTTTGGTTGGGTTAGGTTAGGTTATATTACGTTATTGATGTATATAAAGGTCCCACGGAGACGTAGAGGCCAACAAGACAAGAATGTGGTCAAATATTACCGCCGACATGTTAGATTGGGTTAGGCTAGCTTATATTATGTTATTGATGTATATAAAGGTCCCACGGAGACGTAGAGGCCAACAAGACAGGAATGTGGACAAATATTACCGCCGAGATGTTAGATTGGGTTAGGCAAGCTTATATTATGTTATTGATGTATATAAATGTCCCACGGAGACGTAGATGCCAACTCGCCAGGAATGTTTACAAATATTACCGCCGAGACGTTAGGTTGGGTTAGGTTAGGTTATATTACGTTATAGATGTATATAAAGGTCCCATGGAAACGGAGAAGCCAACTCGCCTGGAATGTTGTCAAATATTATCACCGAGATGTTAGGTTGGGGTAGGTTAGGTTATATTACGTTATTGATGTATATAAAGGTCCCACGGAAACGTAGAGGCCAACTCGACAGGAATGTTGTCAAATGTTACCGCCGAGATGTTAGGTTGGGTTAGGTTAAGTTATATTACGTTAGTGATGTATATAAAGGTCCCACGGAGACGGAGAAGCCAACTCGCCAGGAATGTTGTCAAATATTACCGCCGAGATGTTAGGTTGGGTTAGGTTAGGTTATATTACGTTATTGATGTATATGAAGGCCCCACGGAGATGGAGAAGCCAACTCGCCAGGAATGTTGTCAAATAGTACCGCTGAGATATTAGGTTGGGTTAGGTTAGGTTATATTACGTTATTGATGTATATAAAGGTCCCACGGTGACGTAGAGTTCAACTCGCCAGGAATGGTGTCAAATATTAGCGCCGAGATGATAGGTTGGGTTAGGTTAGGTTATATTACGTTATTGATGTATATAAAGGTCCCACGGAGACGTAGAGGCCAACTCGTCAGGAATGTTGTCAAATATTACCGCCGAGATGATAGGTTGGGTTAGGCTACGTTATATTACGTTATTGATGTATATGAAGGTTAACCGGAGACGTAGAGGCCAACTCGCCAGGAATGTTGTCAAATATTACCGCCGAGATTTTAGGTTGGTTTAGGATAGGTTATATTACGTTATTGATGTATATAAAGGTCCCACGGAGACGTAGAGGCAAACTCGTCTGGAATGTTGTCAAATATTACCGCCGAGATGATAGGTTGGGTTAGGTTACGTTATATTACGTTATTGGGGTATATGAAGGTCAACCGGAGACGTAGAGGCCAACTCGCTAGGAATGATGTCAAGTATTACCGCCGAGATATTACATTGGGTTAGGTTAGGTTATATTATGTTATTGATGAATATAAAGGTCCCACGGAGACGTAGAGGCCAACAAGCCAGGAATGTGGTCAAATATTACCGCCGAGATGTAAGATTGGGTTAGGTGATTTTATATTACGTTATTGATGTATATAAAGATCCCACAGAGACGTAGAGGCCAACTCGCCAGGTATGTTGTCAAATATTACCGCCGAGATGTTTGATTGGGATAGACTAGCTTATACTATGTTATTGATGTATATAAAGGTCCCACGGAGACGTAGAGGCCAACTCGCCAGGAATGTGGTCAAATATTACCGCCGAGATGTTGGATTGGGTTAGGCTAGCTTATATTATGTTATTGATGTATATAAAGGTCCCACGGAGACTTAGAGGCCAACTCGCCTGGTATGTTTTCAAATATTACCGCCGTGATGTTAGATTGGGTTAGGTTAGGTTATATTACGTTATTGAAGTATATAAGGGTCCCACGGAGACGTAGAGGCCAACAAGCCAGGAATGTGGTCAAATATTACCGCCGAGATGTTAGATCGGGTTAGGTTAGCTTATATTATGTTATTGATGTACATAAAGGTCCCACGGAGACGTAGAGGCCAACTCGCCAGGAATGTTGTCAAATATTACCGCCGAGATTTTAGGTTGGTTTAGGATAGGTTATATTACGTTATTGATGTATATAAAGGTCCCACGGAGACGGAGGAGCCAACCCGCCAGGAATGTTGTCAAATATTACCGCCGAGATGTTAGGTTGGGTTAGGTTAGGTTATATTACGTTATTGACGTATATAAAGGTCCCACGGAAATGGAGAAGCCAACTCACCAGGAATGTTGTCAAATAGTACCGCTGAGATGTTAGGTTGGGTTAGGTTAGGTTATATTACGTTATTGATGTATATAAATGTCCCACGGAGACGTAGAGGCCAACAAGGCAGGAATGTTGTCAAATGTTACCGCCGAGATGTTAGGTTGGGTTAGGTTAAGTTATATTACGTTAGTGATGTATATAAAGGTCCCACGGAGACGGAGAAGCCAACTCGCCAGGAATGTTGTCAAATATTACCGCCGAGATGTTAGGTTGGGTTAGGTTAGGTTATATTACGTTATTGATGTATATGAAGGCCCCACGGAGACGGAGAAGCCAACTCGCCAGGAATTTTGTCAAATATTACCGCCGAGATGTTAGGTTGGGTTAGGTTAGGTTATATTACGATATTGATGTATATAAAGGTCCCACGGTGACGTAGAGTTCAACTCGCCAGGAATGGTGTCAAATATTAGCGCCGAGATGATAGGTTGGGTTAGGTTAGGTTATATTACGTTATTGATGTATATAAAGGTCCCACGGAGACGTAGAGGCCAACAAGACAGGAATGTGGTCAAATATTACCGCCGACATGTTAGATTGGGTTAGGCTAGCTTATATTATGTTATTGATGTATATAAAGGTCCCACGGAGACGTAGAGGCCAACTCGCCAGGAATGTTGTCAAATATTACCGCCGATATTTTAGGTTGGTTTAGGATAGGTTATATTACGTTATTGATGTATATAAAGGTCCCACGGAGACGTAGAGGCCAACAAGACAGGAATGTGGTCAAATATTACGGCCGAGATGTTAGGTTGGGGTAGGTTAGCTTATATTACGTTATTGATGTATATAAAGGTCCCACGGAGACGTAGAGGCCAACTCGACAGGAATGTTGTCAAATGTTACCGCCGAGATGTTAGGTTGGGTTAAGTTAGGTTATATTACGTGATTGATGTATATAAAGGTCCCACGGAGACGGAGAAGCCAACTTGCCAGGAATGTTGTCAAATATTACCGCCGAGATGTTAGGTTGGGTTAGGTTAGGTTGTATTACGTTATTGACGAATATAAAGGTCCCACGGAGATGGAGAAGCCAACTCACCAGGAATGTTGTCAAATAGTACCGCTGAGATGTTAGGTTGGGTTAGGTTAGGTTATATTACGTTATTGATGTATATAAATGTCCCACGGAGACGTAGAGGCCAACAAGGCAGGAATGTTGTCAAATATTACCGCCGAGATGATAGGTTGGGTTAGGTTACGTTATATTACGTTATTGGTGTATATGAAGGTCAACCGGAGACGTACAGGCCAACTCGCTAGGAATGATGTCAAGTATTACCGCCGAGATATTAGATTGGGTTAGGTTAGGTTATATTATGTTATTGATGAATATAAAGGTCCCACGGAGACGTAGAGTCCAACTCGCCAGGAATGTTGTCAAATATTACCGCCGAGATTTTAGGTTGGTTTAGGATAGGTTATATTACGTTATTGATGTATATAAAGATCCCACAGAGACGTAGAGGCCAACTCGCCAGGAATGTGGTCAAATATTACCGCCGAGATGTTGGATTGGGTTAGGCTAGCTTATATTATGTTATTGATGTATATAAAGGTCCCACGGAGACGTAGAGGCCAACTCGCCAGGAATGTTAGCAAATATTACCGCCGAGATGATAGGTTGGGTTAGGTTGGGTTATACTACGTTATTTATGTATATAAAGGTCGCTCGGAGACGTAGAGGCCAACTCGCCAGAATTGTTATCAAATATTACCGCCGAGATATTAGGTTGGGTTAGGTTATGTTATATTCCGTTATTGATGTATATGAAGGACAAACGGAGAGGTAGAGGCCAACTCGCCAGGAATGTTGTCAAATATTACCGCCGAGCTGTTAGGTTGGGTTAGGTTAGGTTATATTACGTTATTGATGTATATGAAGGTCAAACGGAGACGTAGGGGCCAACTCGCCAGGAATGTTGTCAAATATTACCGCCGAGACGTTAGGTTGGGTTAGGTTAGCTTATATTACGTTATTGATGTATATGAAGGTCAAACGGAGACGTAGAGGCCAACTCGCCAGGAATGTTGTCAAATATTACCGCCGAGATGTTAGGTTGGGTTAGGCTAGGTTATTTTACGTTATTGATGTATATCCAACCCCCACGGAGACGTAGAGGCCAACTCGCCAGGAATGTTGTCAAATATTACCGCCGAAAAGTTAGATTGGGTTAGGTTAGGTTATATTATGTTATTGATGTATATAAAGGTCCCAGGGAGACGTAGATGCCAACTCGCCAGGAATGTTGTCAAATATTACCGCCGACATGTTAGGTTGGGTTACGTTTAGTTATATTACGTTATTGATGTATATAAGGGTCCCACGGAGACGGAGAAGCCAAATCGCCAGGAATGTTGTCAAATATTACCGCCGACTTGTTAGGTTGGGTTAGTGCAGGTTATATTACGTTATTGATGTATATAAAGGTCCCTCGGAGACGTAAAGGCCAACTCGCCAGGAATGTTGTCAAATATTACCGCCGAGATGATAGATTGGGTTAGGCTAGCTTATATTATGTTATTGATGTATATAAAGGTCCCACGGAGACGGAGAAGCTAACTCGCCAGGAATGTTGTCAAATATTACCGCCGAGATGTTAGGTTGGGTTAGGTTAGGTTACATTACGTTATTGATGTATATGAAGGCCCCACGGAGACGGAGAAGCCAACTCGCCAGGAATTTTGTCAAATATTACCGCCGAGATTTTAGGTTGGTTTAGGATAGGTTATATTACGTTATTGATGTATATAAAGATCCCACAGAGACGTAGAGGCCAACTCGCCAGGAATGTGGTCAAATATTACCGCCGAGATGTTGGATTGGGTTAGGCTAGCTTATATTATGTTATTGATGTATATAAAGGTCCCACGGAGACGTAGAGGCCAACAAGCCAGGAATGTGGTCAAATATTACCGCCGAGATGTTAGATCGGGTTAGGTTAGCTTATATTATGTTATTGATGTACATAAAGGTCCCACGGAGACGTAGAGGCCAACTCGCCAGGAATGTTGTCAAATATTACCGCCGAGATTTTAGGTTGGTTTAGGATAGGTTATATTACGTTATTGATGTATATAAAGGTCCCACGGAGACGGAGGAGCCAACTCGCCAGGAATGTTGTCAAATGTTACCGCCGAGATGATAGGTTAGGTTAGGTTAGGTTATATTTCGTTATTGATGTATATGAAGGTCCCACGGAGACGTAGAGGCCAACTCGTCAGGAATGTTGTCAAATATTACCGCCGAGATGATAGGTTGGGTTAGGTTACGTTATATTACGTTATTGATGTATATGAAGGTTAACCGGAGACGTAGAGGCCAACTCGCTAGGAATGATGTCAAATATTACCGCCGAGATATTAGATAGGGTTAGGTTAGGCTATATTACGTTATTGAAGTATATAAAGGTCCCACGGAGACGTAGAGGCCAACAAGCCAGGAATGTGGTCAAATATTACCGCCAAGATGTTAGGTTGGGATAGGTTAGGTTATATTACGTTATTGATGTATATAAAGGTCCCACGGAGACGTAGAGGCCAACAAGACAGGAATGTGGTCAAATATTACCGCCGACATGTTAGATTGGGTTAGGCTAGCTTATATTATGTTATTGATGTATATAAAGGTCCCACGGAGACGTAGAGGCCAACTCGCCAGGAATGTTGTCAAATATTACCGCCGAGATTTTAGGTTGGTTTAGGATAGGTTATATTACGTTATTGATGTATATAAAGGTCCCACGGAGACGTAGAGGCCAACAAGACAGGAATGTGGTCAAATATTAGGGCCGAGATGTTAGGTTGGGGTAGGTTAGCTTATATTACGTTATTGATGTATATAAAGGTCCCACGGAGACGTAGAGGCCAACTCGACAGGAATGTTGTCAAATGTTACCGCCGAGATGTTAGGTTGGGTTAAGTTAGGTTATATTACGTGATTGATGTATATAAAGGTCCCACGGAGACGGAGAAGCCAACTCGCCAGGAATGTTGTCAAATATTACCGCCGAGATGTTAGGTTGGGTTAGGTTAGGTTATATTACGTTATTGACGTATATAAAGGTCCCACGGAAATGGAGAAGCCAACTCACCAGGAATGTTGTCAAATAGTACCGCTGAGATGTTAGGTTGGGTTAGGTTAGGTTATATTACGTTATTGATGTATATAAATGTCCCACGGAGACGTAGAGGCCAACAAGGCAGGAATGTTGTCAAATGTTACCGCCGAGATGTTAGGTTGGGTTAGGTTAAGTTATATTACGTTAGTGATGTATATAAAGGTCCCACGGAGACGGAGAAGCCAACTCGCCAGGAATGTTGTCAAATATTACCGCCGAGATGTTAGGTTGGGTTAGGTTAGGTTATATTACGTTATTGATGTATATGAAGGCCCCACGGAGACGGAGAAGCCAACTCGCCAGGAATTTTGTCAAATATTACCGCCGAGATGTTAGGTTGGGTTAGGTTAGGTTATATTACGATATTGATGTATATAAAGGTCCCACGGTGACGTAGAGTTCAACTCGCCAGGAATGGTGTCAAATATTAGCGCCGAGATGATAGGTTGGGTTAGGTTAGGTTATATTACGTTATTGATGTATATAAAGGTCCCACGGAGACGTAGAGGCCAACAAGACAGGAATGTGGTCAAATATTACCGCCGACATGTTAGATTGGGTTAGGCTAGCTTATATTATGTTATTGATGTATATAAAGGTCCCACGGAGACGTAGAGGCCAACTCGCCAGGAATGTTGTCAAATATTACCGCCGATATTTTAGGTTGGTTTAGGATAGGTTATATTACGTTATTGATGTATATAAAGGTCCCACGGAGACGTAGAGGCCAACAAGACAGGAATGTGGTCAAATATTACGGCCGAGATGTTAGGTTGGGGTAGGTTAGCTTATATTACGTTATTGATGTATATAAAGGTCCCACGGAGACGTAGAGGCCAACTCGACAGGAATGTTGTCAAATGTTACCGCCGAGATGTTAGGTTGGGTTAAGTTAGGTTATATTACGTGATTGATGTATATAAAGGTCCCACGGAGACGGAGAAGCCAACTTGCCAGGAATGTTGTCAAATATTACCGCCGAGATGTTAGGTTGGGTTAGGTTAGGTTGTATTACGTTATTGACGAATATAAAGGTCCCACGGAGATGGAGAAGCCAACTCACCAGGAATGTTGTCAAATAGTACCGCTGAGATGTTAGGTTGGGTTAGGCTTGCTTATATTATGTTATTGATGAATATAAAGGTCCCACGGAGACGTAGAGGCCAACAAGCCAGGAATGTGGTCAAATATTACCGCCGAGCTGTTAGGTTGGGTTAGGTTAGGTTATATTACGTTATTGATGTATATGAAGGTCAAACGGAGACGTAGGGGCCAACTCGCCAGGAATGTTGTCAAATATTACCGCCGAGACGTTAGGTTGGGTTAGGTTAGCTTATATTACGTTATTGATGTATATGAAGGTCAAACGGAGACGTAGAGGCCAACTCGCCAGGAATGTTGTCAAATATTACCGCCGAGATGTTAGGTTGGGTTAGGCTAGGTTATTTTACGTTATTGATGTATATCCAACCCCCACGGAGACGTAGAGGCCAACTCGCCAGGAATGTTGTCAAATATTACCGCCGAGATGTTAGGTTGGGTTAGGTTAGGTTACATTACGTTATTGATGTATATGAAGGCCCCACGGAGACGGAGAAGCCAACTCGCCAGGAATTTTGTCAAATATTACCGCCGAGATTTTAGGTTGGTTTAGGATAGGTTATATTACGTTATTGATGTATATAAAGATCCCACAGAGACGTAGAGGCCAACTCGCCAGGAATGTGGTCAAATATTACCGCCGAGATGTTGGATTGGGTTAGGCTAGCTTATATTATGTTATTGATGTATATAAAGGTCCCACGGAGACGTAGAGGCCAACAAGCCAGGAATGTGGTCAAATATTACCGCCGAGATGTTAGATCGGGTTAGGTTAGCTTATATTATGTTATTGATGTACATAAAGGTCCCACGGAGACGTAGAGGCCAACTCGCCAGGAATGTTGTCAAATATTACCGCCGAGATTTTAGGTTGGTTTAGGATAGGTTATATTACGTTATTGATGTATATAAAGGTCCCACGGAGACGGAGGAGCCAACTCGCCAGGAATGTTGTCAAATGTTACCGCCGAGATGATAGGTTAGGTTAGGTTAGGTTATATTTCGTTATTGATGTATATGAAGGTCCCACGGAGACGTAGAGGCCAACTCGTCAGGAATGTTGTCAAATATTACCGCCGAGATGATAGGTTGGGTTAGGTTACGTTATATTACGTTATTGATGTATATGAAGGTTAACCGGAGACGTAGAGGCCAACTCGCTAGGAATGATGTCAAATATTACCGCCGAGATATTAGATAGGGTTAGGTTAGGCTATATTACGTTATTGAAGTATATAAAGGTCCCACGGAGACGTAGAGGCCAACAAGCCAGGAATGTGGTCAAATATTACCGCCAAGATGTTAGGTTGGGATAGGTTAGGTTATATTACGTTATTGATGTATATAAAGGTCCCACGGAGACGTAGAGGCCAACAAGACAGGAATGTGGTCAAATATTACCGCCGACATGTTAGATTGGGTTAGGCTAGCTTATATTATGTTATTGATGTATATAAAGGTCCCACGGAGACGTAGAGGCCAACTCGCCAGGAATGTTGTCAAATATTACCGCCGAGATTTTAGGTTGGTTTAGGATAGGTTATATTACGTTATTGATGTATATAAAGGTCCCACGGAGACGTAGAGGCCAACAAGACAGGAATGTGGTCAAATATTACGGCCGAGATGTTAGGTTGGGGTAGGTTAGCTTATATTACGTTATTGATGTATATAAAGGTCCCACGGAGACGTAGAGGCCAACTCGACAGGAATGTTGTCAAATGTTACCGCCGAGATGTTAGGTTGGGTTAAGTTAGGTTATATTACGTGATTGATGTATATAAAGGTCCCACGGAGACGGAGAAGCCAACTCGCCAGGAATGTTGTCAAATATTACCGCCGAGATGTTAGGTTGGGTTAGGTTAGGTTATATTACGTTATTGACGTATATAAAGGTCCCACGGAAATGGAGAAGCCAACTCACCAGGAATGTTGTCAAATAGTACCGCTGAGATGTTAGGTTGGGTTAGGTTAGGTTATATTACGTTATTGATGTATATAAATGTCCCACGGAGACGTAGAGGCCAACAAGGCAGGAATGTTGTCAAATGTTACCGCCGAGATGTTAGGTTGGGTTAGGTTAAGTTATATTACGTTAGTGATGTATATAAAGGTCCCACGGAGACGGAGAAGCCAACTCGCCAGGAATGTTGTCAAATATTACCGCCGAGATGTTAGGTTGGGTTAGGTTAGGTTATATTACGTTATTGATGTATATGAAGGCCCCACGGAGACGGAGAAGCCAACTCGCCAGGAATTTTGTCAAATATTACCGCCGAGATGTTAGGTTGGGTTAGGTTAGGTTATATTACGATATTGATGTATATAAAGGTCCCACGGTGACGTAGAGTTCAACTCGCCAGGAATGGTGTCAAATATTAGCGCCGAGATGATAGGTTGGGTTAGGTTAGGTTATATTACGTTATTGATGTATATAAAGGTCCCACGGAGACGTAGAGGCCAACAAGACAGGAATGTGGTCAAATATTACCGCCGACATGTTAGATTGGGTTAGGCTAGCTTATATTATGTTATTGATGTATATAAAGGTCCCACGGAGACGTAGAGGCCAACTCGCCAGGAATGTTGTCAAATATTACCGCCGATATTTTAGGTTGGTTTAGGATAGGTTATATTACGTTATTGATGTATATAAAGGTCCCACGGAGACGTAGAGGCCAACAAGACAGGAATGTGGTCAAATATTACGGCCGAGATGTTAGGTTGGGGTAGGTTAGCTTATATTACGTTATTGATGTATATAAAGGTCCCACGGAGACGTAGAGGCCAACTCGACAGGAATGTTGTCAAATGTTACCGCCGAGATGTTAGGTTGGGTTAAGTTAGGTTATATTACGTGATTGATGTATATAAAGGTCCCACGGAGACGGAGAAGCCAACTTGCCAGGAATGTTGTCAAATATTACCGCCGAGATGTTAGGTTGGGTTAGGTTAGGTTGTATTACGTTATTGACGAATATAAAGGTCCCACGGAGATGGAGAAGCCAACTCACCAGGAATGTTGTCAAATAGTACCGCTGAGATGTTAGGTTGGGTTAGGTTAGGTTATATTACGTTATTGATGTATATAAATGTCCCACGGAGACGTAGAGGCCAACAAGGCAGGAATGTTGTCAAATATTACCGCCGAGATGATAGGTTGGGTTAGGTTACGTTATATTACGTTATTGGTGTATATGAAGGTCAACCGGAGACGTACAGGCCAACTCGCTAGGAATGATGTCAAGTATTACCGCCGAGATATTAGATTGGGTTAGGTTAGGTTATATTATGTTATTGATGAATATAAAGGTCCCACGGAGACGTAGAGTCCAACTCGCCAGGAATGTTGTCAAATATTACCGCCGAGATTTTAGGTTGGTTTAGGATAGGTTATATTACGTTATTGATGTATATAAAGATCCCACAGAGACGTAGAGGCCAACTCGCCAGGAATGTGGTCAAATATTACCGCCGAGATGTTGGATTGGGTTAGGCTAGCATATATTATGTTATTGATGTATATAAAGGTCCCACGGAGACGTAGAGGCCAACTCGCCAGGAATGTTAGCAAATATTACCGCCGAGATGATAGGTTGGGTTAGGTTGGGTTATACTACGTTATTTATGTATATAAAGGTCGCTCGGAGACGTAGAGGCCAACTCGCCAGAATTGTTATCAAATATTACCGCCGAGATGTTAGGTTGGGTTAGGTTATGTTATATTCCGTTATTGATGTATATGAAGGACAAACGGAGAGGTAGAGGCCAACTCGCCAGGAATGTTGTCAAATATTACCGCCGAGCTGTTAGGTTGGGTTAGGTTAGGTTATATTACGTTATTGATGTATATGAAGGTCAAACGGAGACGTAGGGGCCAACTCGCCAGGAATGTTGTCAAATATTACCGCCGAGACGTTAGGTTGGGTTAGGTTAGCTTATATTACGTTATTGACGTATATGAAGGTCAAACGGAGACGTAGAGGCCAACTCGCCAGGAATGTTGTCAAATATTACCGCCGAGATGTTAGGTTGGGTTAGGCTAGGTTATTTTACGTTATTGATGTATATCCAACTCCCACGGAGACGTAGAGGCCAACTCGCCAGGAATGTTGTCAAATATTACCGCCGAAAAGTTAGATTGGGTTAGGTTAGGTTATATTATGTTATTGATGTATATAAAGGTCCCAGGGAGACGTAGATGCCAACTCGCCAGGAATGTTGTCAAATATTACCGCCGACATGTTAGGTTGGGTTACGTTTAGTTATATTACGTTATTGATGCATATAAGGGTCCCACGGAGACGGAGAAGCCAAATCGCCAGGAATGTTGTCAAATATTACCGCCGACTTGTTAGGTTGGGTTAGTGCAGGATATATTACGTTATTGATGTATATAAAGGTCCCTCGGAGACGTAAAGGCCAACTCGCCAGGAATGTTGTCAAATATTACCGCCGAGATGATAGGTTAGGTTAGGCTAGCTTATATTATGTTATTGATGTATATAAAGGTTCCACGGAGACGTAGAGGCCAACTCGCCAGGAATGTGGTCAAATATTACCGCCGAGATGTTAGATTGGGATAGACTAGCTTATATTATGTTATTGATGTATATAAAGGTCCCACGGAGACGGAGAAGCTAACTCGCCAGGAATGTTGTCAAATATTACCGCCGAGATGTTAGGTTGGGTTAGGTTAGGTTACATTACGTTATTGATGTATATAAAGGTCCCGCGGAGATGTAGAGGCCAACTCGCCAGGAATGTTGTCAAATATTACCGCCGAGATGATAGGTTGGGTTAGGTTAGGTTATAATACGTTATTGATGTATATGAAGGTCAAACGGAGACGTAGAGGCCAACAAGCCAGGTATGTCGTCAAATATTACCGCCGAGATGATAGATTGGGTTAGGCTAGCTTATATTATGTTATTGATGAATATAAAGGTCCCACGGAGACGTAGAGGCCAACAAGCCAGGAATGTGGTCAAATATTACCGCCGAGATGCTAGATAGGGTTAGGCTAGCTTATATTATGTTATTTATGTATATAAAGGTCCCACGGAGACGGAGAAGCCAACTCGCCAGGAATGTTGTCAAATATTACCGCCGAGATGTTAGGTTGGGTTATGTTAGGTTATGTTACGTTATTGAAGTATATAAAGGTCCCACGGAGACGTAGAGGCCAACTCGCCAGGAATGTTGTCAAATATTACCGCCGAGATTTTAGGTTGGTTTGGGATAGGTTATATTACGTTATTGACGAATATAAAGGTCCCACGGAGATGGAGAAGCCAACTCACCAGGAATGTTGTCAAATAGTACCGCTGAGATGTTAGGTTGGGTTAGGTTAGGTTATATTACGTTATTGATGTATATAAATGTCCCAAGGAGACGTAGAGGCCAACAAGGCAGGAATGTGGTCAAATATTATCGCCGAGATGTTAGGTTGGGTTAGGTTAGGTTATATTACGTTATAGATGTATATAAAGGTCCCACGGAGACGTAGAGGCCAACTCGTCAGGAATGTTGTCAAATATTACCGCCGAGATGATAGGTTGGGTTAGGTTACGTTATATTACGTTATTGGTGTATATGAAGGTCAACCGGAGACGTACAGGCCAACTCGCTAGGAATGATGTCAAGTATTACCGCCGAGATATTAGATTGGGTTAGGTTAGGTTATATTATGTTATTGATGAATATAAAGGTCCCACGGAGACGTAGAGTCCAACTCGCCAGGAATGTTGTCAAATATTACCGCCGAGATTTTAGGTTGGTTTAGGATAGGTTATATTACGTTATTGATGTATATAAAGATCCCACAGAGACGTAGAGGCCAACTCGCCAGGAATGTGGTCAAATATTACCGCCGAGATGTTGGATTGGGTTAGGCTAGCTTATATTATGTTATTGATGTATATAAAGGTCCCACGGAGACGTAGAGGCCAACTCGCCAGGAATGTTAGCAAATATTACCGCCGAGATGATAGGTTGGGTTAGGTTGGGTTATACTACGTTATTTATGTATATAAAGGTCGCTCGGAGACGTAGAGGCCAACTCGCCAGAATTGTTATCAAATATTACCGCCGAGATATTAGGTTGGGTTAGGTTATGTTATATTCCGTTATTGATGTATATGAAGGACAAACGGAGAGGTAGAGGCCAACTCGCCAGGAATGTTGTCAAATATTACCGCCGAGATGTTAGGTTGGGTTAGGCTAGGTTATTTTACGTTATTGATGTATATCCAACCCCCACGGAGACGTAGAGGCCAACTCGCCAGGAATGTTGTCAAATATTACCGCCGAAAAGTTAGATTGGGTTAGGTTAGGTTATATTATGTTATTGATGTATATAAAGGTCCCAGGGAGACGTAGATGCCAACTCGCCAGGAATGTTGTCAAATATTACCGCCGACATGTTAGGTTGGGTTACGTTTAGTTATATTACGTTATTGATGTATATAAGGGTCCCACGGAGACGGAGAAGCCAAATCGCCAGGAATGTTGTCAAATATTACCGCCGAGATGATAGATTGGGTTAGGCTAGCTTATATTATGTTATTGATGTATATAAAGGTCCCACGGAGACGGAGAAGCTAACTCGCCAGGAATGTTGTCAAATATTACCGCCGAGATGTTAGGTTGGGTTAGGTTAGGTTACATTACGTTATTGATGTATATAAAGGTCCCGCGGAGATGTAGAGGCCAACTCGCCAGGAATGTTGTCAAATATTACCGCCGAGATGATAGGTTGGGTTAGGTTAGGTTATAATACGTTATTGATGTATATGAAGGTCAAACGGAGACGTAGAGGCCAACAAGCCAGGTATGTCGTCAAATATTACCGCCGAGATGATAGATTGGGTTATGTTAGGTTATGTTACGTTATTGAAGTATATAAAGGTCCCACGGAGACGTAGAGGCCAACAAGCCAGGTATGTCGTCAAATATTACCGCCGAGATGATAGATTGGGTTAGGCTTGCTTATATTATGTTATTGATGAATATAAAGGTCCCACGGAGACGTAGAGGCCAACAAGCCAGGAATGTGGTCAAATATTACCGCCGAGATGTTAGATTGGGATAGACTAGCTTATATTATGTTATTGATGTATATAAAGGTCCCACGGAGACGGAGAAGCTAACTCGCCAGGAATGTTGTCAAATATTACCGCCGAGATGTTAGGTTGGGTTAGGTTAGGTTACATTACGTTATTGATGTATATAAAGGTCCCACGGAGACGTAGAGGCCAACTCGCCTGGAATGTTGTCAAATATTACCGCCGAGATGTTAGATTGGGTTAGGTTAGGTTATATTACGTTATTGATGTATATAAATGTCCCACGGAGACGTAGATGCCAACTCGCCAGGAATGTTTTCAAATATTACCGCCGAGATGTTAGGTTGGCTTAGGTTAGGTTATATTACGTTGTAGATGTATATAAAGGTCTCACGGAGACGGAGGAGCCAACTCGCCAGGAATGTTGTCAAATGTTACCGCCGAGATGATAGGTTGGGGTAGGTTAGGTTATATTACGTTATTGATGTATATAAAGGTCCCGCGGAGACGTAGAGGCCAACAAGACAGGAATGTGGTCAAATATTACCGCCGACATGTTAGATTGGGTTAGGCTAGCTTATATTATGTTATTGATGTATATAAAGGTCCCACGGAGACGTAGAGGCCAACAAGACAGGAATGTGGTCAAATATTACCGCCGAGATGTTAGATTGGGTTAGGCTAGCTTATATTATGTTATTGATGTACATAAAGGTCCCACGGAGACGTAGAGGCCAACTCGCCAGGAATGTTGTCAAATATTACCGCCGAGATTTTAGGTTGGTTTGGGATCGGTTATATTACGTTATTGATGTATATAAAGGTCCCACGGAGACGGAGGAGCCAACTCGCCAGGAATGTTGTCAAATGTTACCGCCGAGATGTTAGATTGGGTTAGGTTAGGTTATATTACGTTATTGATGTATATAAATGTCCCACGGAGACGGAGAAGCCAACTCGCCAGGAATGTTGTCAAATATTACCGCCGAGACGATAGATTGGCTTAGGCTAGCTTATATTATGTTATTGATGAATATAAAGGTCCCACGGAGACGTAGAGGCCAACAAGCCAGGAATGTGGTCAAATATTACCGCCGAGATGTTAGATTGGGATAGACTAGCTTATATTATGTTATTGATGTATATATAGGTCCCACGGAGACGGAGAAGCTAACTCGCCAGGAATGTTGTCAAATATTACCGCCGAGATGTTAGGTTGGGTTAGGATAGATTACATTACGTTATTGATGTATATAAAGGTCCCACGGAGACGTAGAGGCCAACTCGCCAGGAATGTTGTCAAATATTACCGCCGAGATGTTAGATTGGGTTAGGTTAGGTTATATTACGTTATTTATGTATATAAATGTCCCACGGAGACGTAGATGCCAACTCGCCAGGAATGTTTTCAAATATTACCGCCGAGATGTTAGGTTGGCTTAGGTTAGGTTATATTACGTTATAGATGTATATAAAGGTCCCACGGAGACGGAGGAGCCAACTCGCCAGGAATGTTGTCAAATGTTACCGCCGTGATGATAGGTTGGGGTAGGTTAGGTTATATTACGTTATTGATGTATATAAAGGTCCCGCGGAGACGTAGAGGCCAACAAGACAGGAATGTGGTCAAATATTACCGCCGAGATGTTAGATTGGGTTAGGCTAGCTTATATTATGTTATTGATGTACATAAAGGTCCCACGGAGACGTAGAGGCCAACTCGCCAGGAATGTTGTCAAATATTACCGCCGAGATTTTAGGTTGGTTTAGGATAGGTTATATTACGTTATTGATGTATATAAAGGTCCCACGGAGACGGAGGAGCCAACTCGCCAGGAATGTTGTCAAATGTTACCGCCGAGATGTTAGATTGGGTTAGGTTAGGTTATATTACGTTATTGATGTATATAAATGTCCCACGGAGACGGAGAAGCCAACTCGCCAGGAATGTTGTCAAATATTACCGCCGAGATGTTTGGTTGGGTTAGGTTAGGTTATATAACGTTATTGATGTATATGAAGGTCCCACGGAGACGCAGAGGCCAACTCGCCAGGAATGTTGTCAAATATTACCACCGAGAAGTTAGGTTGGGGTAGGTTAGGTTATATTACGTTATTGATGTATATAAATGTCCCACGGAGACGTAGATGCCAACTCGCCAGGAATGTTTTCAAATATTACCGCCGAGATGTTAGGTTGGGTTAGGTTAGGTTATATTACGTTATAGATGTATATAAAGGTCCCATGGAAACGGAGAAGCCAACTCGCCTGGAATGTTGTCAAATATTATCACCGAGATGTTAGGTTGGGGTAGGTTAGGTTATATTATGTTATTGATGAATATAAAGGTCCCACGGAGACGTAGAGGCCAACAAGCCAGGAATGTGGTCAAATATTACCGCCGAGATGTTAGATTGGGATAGACTAGCTTATATTATGTTATTGATGTATATAAAGGTCCCACGGAGACGGAGAAGCTAACTCGCCAGGAATGTTGTCAAATATTACCGCCGAGATGTTAGGTTGGGTTAGGTTAGGTTACATTACGTTATTGATGTATATAAAGGTCCCACGGAGACGTAGAGGCCAACTCGCCAGGAATGTTGTCAAATATTACCGCCGAGATGTTAGATTGGGTTAGGTTAGGTTATATTACGTTATTGATGTATATAAATGTCCCACGGAGACGTAGATACCAACTCGCCAGGAATGTTTTCAAATATTACCGCCGAGATGTTAGGTTGGCTTAGGTTAGGTTATATTACGCTATAGATGTATATAAAGGTCCCACGGAGACGGAGGAGCCAACTCGCCAGGAATGTTGTCAAATGTTACCGCCGAGATGATAGGTTAGGTTAGGTTAGGTCATATTTCGTTATTGATGTATATGAAGGTCCCACGGAGACGTAGAGGCCAACTCGCCAGGTATGTTGTCAAATATTACCGCCGAGATGTTTGGTTGGGTTAGGTTAGGTTATATAACGTTATTGATGTATATGAAGGTCCCACGGAGACGCAGAGGCCAACTCGCCAGGAATGTTGTCAAATATTACCGCCGAGATGTTAGATTGGGTTAGGTTAGGTTATATTACGTTATTGATGTATATAAATGTCCCACGGAGAAGTAGATGCCAACTCGCCAGGAATGTTTTCAAATATTACAGCCGAGATGTTAGGTTGGCTTAGGTTAGGTTATATTACGTTATAGATGTATATAAAGGTCCCACGGAGACGGAGAAGCCAACTCGCCTGGAATGTTGTCAAATATTACCACCGAGATGTTAGGTTGGGGTAGGTTAGGTTATATTACGTTATTGATGTATATAAAGGTCCCACGGAGACGTAGAGGCCAACAAGACAGGAATGTGGTCAAATATTACCGCCGACATGTTAGATTGGGTTAGGCTAGCTTATATTATGTTATTGATGTATATAAAGGTCCCACGGAGACGTAGAGGCCAACAAGACAGGAATGTGGTCAAATATTACCGCCGAGATGTTAGATTGGGTTAGGCTAGCTTATATTATGTTATTGATGTACATAAAGGTCCCACGGAGACGTAGAGGCCAACTCGCCAGGAATGTTGTCAAATATTACCGCCGAGATTTTAGGTTGGTTTAGGATAGGTTATATTACGTTATTGATGTATATAAAGGTCCCACGGAGACGGAGGAGCCAACTCGCCAGGAATGTTGTCAAATGTTACCGCCGAGATGTTAGATTGGGTTAGGTTAGGTTATATTACGTTATTGATGTATATAAATGTCCCACGGAGACGTAGATGCCAATTCGCCAGGAATGTTTTCAAATATTACCGCCGAGATGTTAGGTTGGCTTAGGCTAGGTTATATTACGTTATAGATGTATATAAAGGTCCCACGGAGACGGAGAAGCCAACTCGCCTGGAATGTTGTCAAATATTACCACCGAGAAGTTAGGTTGGGGTAGGTTAGGTTATATTACGTTATTGATGTATATAAAGGTCCCACGGAGACGTAGAGGCCAACAAGACAGGAATGTGGTCAAATATTACCGCCGACATGTTAGATTGGGTTAGGCTAGCTTATATTATGTTATTGATGTATATAAAGGTCCCACGGAGACGTAGAGGCCAAAAAGACAGGAATGTGGGCAAATATTACCGCCGAGATGTTAGATTGGGTTAGGCTAGCTTATATTATGTTATTGATGTACATAAAGGTCCCACGGAGACGTAGAGGCCAACTCGCCAGGAATGTTGTCAAATATTACCGCCGAGATTTTAGGTTGGTTTAGGATAGGTTATATTACGTTATTGATGTATATAAAGGTCCCACGGAGACGGAGGAGCCAACCCGCCAGGAATGTTGTCAAATGTTACCGCCGAGATGTTAGATTGGGTTAGGTTAGGTTATATTACGTTATTGATGTATATAAATGTCCCACGGAGACGTAGATGCCAACTCGCCAGGAATGTTTTCAAATATTACCGCCGAGATGTTAGGTTGGGTTAGGTTAGGTTATATTACGTTATAGATGTATATAAAGGTCCCATGGAAACGGAGAAGCCAACTCGCCTGGAATGTTGTCAAATATTATCACCGAGATGTTAGGTTGGGGTAGGTTAGGTTATATTACGTTATTGATGTATATAAAGGTCCCACGGAAACGTAGAGGCCAACAAGCCAGGTATTTCGTCAAATATTACCGCCGAGATGATAGATTGGGTTAGGCTAGCTTATATTATGTTATTGATGAATATAAAGGTCCCACGGAGACGTAGAGGCCAACAAGCCAGGAATGTGGTCAAATATTACCGCCGAGATGTTAGATTGGGATAGACTAGCTTATATTATGTTATTGATGTATATAAAGGTCCCACGGAGACGGAGAAGCTAACTCGCCAGGAATGTTGTCAAATATTACCGCCGAGATGTTAGGTTGGGTTAGGTTAGATTACATTACGTTATTGATGTATATAAAGGTCCCACGGAGACGTAGAGGCCAACTCGCCAGGAATGTTGTCAAATATTACCGCCGAGATGTTAGATTGGGTTAGGTTAGGTTATATTACGTTATTTATGTATATAAATGTCCCACGGAGACGTAGATGCCAACTCGCCAGGAATGTTTTCAAATATTACCGCCGAGATGTTAGGTTGGCTTAGGTTAGGTTATATTACGTTATAGATGTATATAAAGGTCCCACGGAGACGGAGGAGCCAACTCGCCAGGAATGTTGTCAAATGTTACCGCCGTGATGATAGGTTGGGGTAGGTTAGGTTATATTACGTTATTGATGTATATAAAGGTCCCGCGGAGACGTAGAGGCCAACAAGACAGGAATGTGGTCAAATATTACCGCCGACATGTTAGATTGGGTTAGGCTAGCTTATATTATGTTATTGATGTATATAAAGGTCCCACGGAGACGTAGAGGCCAACAAGACAGGAATGTGGTCAAATATTACCGCCGAGATGTTAGATTGGGTTAGGCTAGCTTATATTATGTTATTGATGTACATAAAGGTCCCACGGAGACGTAGAGGCCAACTCGCCAGGAATGTTGTCAAATATTACCGCCGAGATTTTAGGTTGGTTTAGGATAGGTTATATTACGTTATTGATGTATATAAAGGTCCCACGGAGACGGAGGAGCCAACTCGCCAGGAATGTTGTCAAATGTTACCGCCGAGATGTTAGATTGGGTTAGGTTAGGTTATATTACGTTATTGATGTATATAAATGTCCCACGGAGACGGAGAAGCCAACTCGCCAGGAATGTTGTCAAATATTACCGCCGAGATGTTTGGTTGGGTTAGGTTAGGTTATATAACGTTATTGATGTATATGAAGGTCCCACGGAGACGCAGAGGCCAACTCGCCAGGAATGTTGTCAAATATTACCACCGAGAAGTTAGGTTGGGGTAGGTTAGGTTATATTACGTTATTGATGTATATAAATGTCCCACGGAGACGTAGATGCCAACTCGCCAGGAATGTTTTCAAATATTACCGCCGAGATGTTAGGTTGGGTTAGGTTAGGTTATATTACGTTATAGATGTATATAAAGGTCCCATGGAAACGGAGAAGCCAACTCGCCTGGAATGTTGTCAAATATTATCACCGAGATGTTAGGTTGGGGTAGGTTAGGTTATATTATGTTATTGATGAATATAAAGGTCCCACGGAGACGTAGAGGCCAACAAGCCAGGAATGTGGTCAAATATTACCGCCGAGATGTTAGATTGGGATAGACTAGCTTATATTATGTTATTGATGTATATAAAGGTCCCACGGAGACGGAGAAGCTAACTCGCCAGGAATGTTGTCAAATATTACCGCCGAGATGTTAGGTTGGGTTAGGTTAGGTTACATTACGTTATTGATGTATATAAAGGTCCCACGGAGACGTAGAGGCCAACTCGCCAGGAATGTTGTCAAATATTACCGCCGAGATGTTAGATTGGGTTAGGTTAGGTTATATTACGTTATTGATGTATATAAATGTCTCACGGAGACGTAGATACCAACTCGCCAGGAATGTTTTCAAATATTACCGCCGAGATGTTAGGTTGGCTTAGGTTAGGTTATATTACGCTATAGATGTATATAAAGGTCCCACGGAGACGGAGGAGCCAACTCGCCAGGAATTTTGTCAAATATTACCGCCGAGATGTTAGGTTGGGGTAGGTTAGGTTATATTACGTTATTGATGTATATAAAGGTCCCACGGAGACGTAGAGGCCAACAAGGCAGGAATGTGGTCAAATATTACCGCCGAGATGTTTGGTTGGGTTAGGTTAGGTTATATAACGTTATTGATGTATATGAAGGTCCCACGGAGACGTAGAGGCCAACTCGCCAGTTATGTTGTCAAATATTACCGCCGAGATGTTTGGTTGGGTTAGGTTAGGTTATATAACGTTATTGATGTATATGAAGGTCCCACGGAGACGTAGAGGCCAACTCGCCAGGAATGTTGTCAAATATTACCGCCGAGATGTTAGGTTGGCTTAGGTTAGGTTATATTACGTTATAGATGTATATAAAGGTCCCACGGAGACGGAGAAGCCAACTCGCCTGGAATGTTGTCAAATATTACCACCGAGATGTTAGGTTGGGGTAGGTTAGGTTATATTACGTTATAGATGTATATAAAGGTCCCATGGAAACGGAGAAGCCAACTCGCCTGGAATGTTGTCAGATATTATCACCGAGATGTTAGGTTGGGGTAGGTTAGGTTATATTACGTTATTGATGTATATAAAGGTCCCACGGAAACGTAGAGGCCAACTCGACAGGAATGTTGTCAAATATTACCGCCGAGATGATAGGTTGGGTTAGGTTAGGTTATAATACGTTATTGATGTATATGAAGGTCAAACGGAGACGTAGAGGCCAACAAGCCAGGTATGTCGTCAAATATTACCGCCGAGATGATAGATTGGGTTAGGCTAGCTTATATTATGTTATTGATGAATATAAAGGTCCCACGGAGACGTAGAGGCCAACAAGCCAGGAATGTGGTCAAATATTACCGCCGAGATGCTAGATAGGGTTAGGCTAGCTTATATTATGTTATTTATGTATATAAAGGTCCCACGGAGACGTAGAGGCCAACAAGACAGGAATGTGGTCAAATATTACCGCCGAGATGTTAGATTGGGTTAGGCTAGCTTATATTATGTTATTGATGTACATAAAGGTCCCACGGAGACGTAGAGGCCAACTCGCCAGGAATGTTGTCAAATATTACCGCCGAGATTTTAGGTTGGTTTAGGATAGGTTATATTACGTTATTGATGTATATAAAGGTCCCACGGAGACGGAGGAGCCAACTCGCCAGGAATGTTGTCAAATGTTACCGCCGAGATTTTAGGTTGGTTTAGGATAGGTTATATTACGTTATTGATGTATATAAAGGTCCCACGGAGACGGAGGGGCCAACTCGCCAGGAATGTTGTCAAATGTTACCGCCGAGATTTTAGGTTGGTTTAGGATAGGTTATATTACGTTATTGATGTATATAAAGGTCCCACGGAGACGGAGGAGCCAACTCGCCAGGAATGTTGTCAAATGTTACCGCCGAGATGTTAGATTGGGTTAGGTTAGGTTATATTACGTTATTGATGTATATAAATGTCCCACGGAGACGTAGATGCCAACTCGCCAGGAATGTTTTCAAATATTACCGCCGAGATGTTAGGTTGGGTTAGGTTAGGTTATATTACGTTATAGACGTATATAAAGGTCCCATGGAAACGGAGAAGCCAACTCGCCTGGAATGTTGTCAAATATTATCACCGAGATGTTAGGTTGGGGTAGGTTAGGTTATATTATGTTATTGATGAATATAAAGGTCCCACGGAGACGTAGAGGCCAACAAGCCAGGAATGTGGTCAAATATTACCGCCGAGATGTTAGATTGGGATAGACTAGCTTATATTATGTTATTGATGTATATAAAGGTCCCACGGAGACGGAGAAGCTAACTCGCCAGGAATGTTGTCAAATATTACCGCCGAGATGTTAGGTTGGGTTAGGTTAGGTTACATACGTTATTGATGTATATAAAGGTCCCACGGAGACGTAGAGGCCAACTCGCCAGGAATGTTGTCAAATATTACCGCCGAGATGTTAGATTGGGTTAGGTTAGGTTATATTACGTTATTGATGTATATAAATGTCCCACGGAGACGTAGATACCAACTCGCCAGGAATGTTTTCAAATATTACCGCCGAGATGTTAGGTTGGCTTAGGTTAGGTTATATTACGCTATAGATGTATATAAAGGTCCCACGGAGACGGAGGAGCCAACTCGCCAGGAATGTTGTCAAATGTTACCGCCGAGATGATAGGTTAGGTTAGGTTAGGTTATATTTCGTTATTGATGTATATGAAGGTCCCACGGAGACGTAGAGGCCAACTCGCCAGGTATGTTATCAAATATTACCGCCGAGATGTTTGGTTGGGTTAGGTTAGGTTATATAACGTTATTGATGTATATGAAGGTCCCACGGAGACGCAGAGGCCAACTCGCCAGGAATGTTGTCAAATATTACCGCCGAGATGTTAGATTGGGTTAGGTTAGGTTATATTACGTTATTGATGTATATAAATGTCCCACGGAGACGTAGGTGCCAACTCGCCAGGAATGTTTTCAAATATTACAGCCGAGATGTTAGGTTGGCTTAGGTTAGGTTATATTACGTTATAGATGTATATAAAGGTCCCACGGAGACGGAGAAGCCAACTCGCCTGGAATGTTGTCAAATATTACCACCGAGATGTTAGGTTGGGGTAGGTTAGGTTATATTACGTTATTGATGTATATAAAGGTCCCACGGTGACGTAGAGGCCAACAAGACAGGAATGTGGTCAAATATTACCGCCGACATGTTAGATTGGGTTAGGCTAGCTTATATTATGTTATTGATGTATATAAAGGTCCCACGGAGACGTAGAGGCCAACAAGACAGGAATGTGGTCAAATATTACCGCCGAGATGTTAGATTGGGTTAGGCTAGCTTATATTATGTTATTGATGTACATAAAGGTCCCACGGAGACGTAGAGGCCAACTCGCCAGGAATGTTGTCAAATATTACCGCCGAGATTTTAGGTTGGTTTACGATAGGTTATATTACGTTATTGATGTATATAAAGGTCCCACGGAGACGGAGGAGCCAACTCGCCAGGAATGTTGTCAAATGTTACCGCCGAGATTTTAGGTTGGTTTAGGATAGGTTATATTACGTTATTGATGTATATAAAGGTCCCACGGAGACGGAGGAGCCAACCCGCCAGGAATGTTGTCAAATGTTACCGCCGAGATGTTAGATTGGGTTAGGTTAGGTTATATTACGTTATTGATGTATATAAATGTCCCACGGAGACGTAGATGCCAACTCGCCAGGAATGTTTTCAAATATTACCGCCGAGATGTTAGGTTGGGTTAGGTTAGGTTATATTACGTTATAGATGTATATAAAGGTCCCATGGAAACGGAGAAGACAACTCGCCTGGAATGTTGTCAAATATTATCACCGAGACGTTAGGTTGGGGTAGGTTAGGTTATATTACGTTATTGATGTATATAAAGGTCCCACGGAAACGTAGAGGCCAACAAGCCAGGAATGTGGTCAAATATTACCGCCGAGATGATAGATTGGGTTAGGCTAGCTTATATTATGTTATTGATGAATATAAAGGTCCCACGGAGACGTAGAGGCCAACAAGCCAGGAATGTGGTCAAATATTACCGCCGAGATGTTAGATTGGGATAGACTAGCTTATATTATGTTATTGATGTATATAAAGGTCCCACGGAGACGGAGAAGCTAACTCGCCAGGAATGTTGTCAAATATTACCGCCGAGATGTTAGGTTGGGTTAGGTTAGGTTACATTACGTTATTGATGTATATAAAGGTCCCACGGAGACGTAGAGGCCAACTCGCCAGGAATGTTGTCAAATATTACCGCCGAGATGTTAGGTTGGGTTATGTTAGGTTATATTACGTTATTGAAGTATATAAAGGTCCCACGGAGACGTAGAGGCCAACAAGCCAGGTATGTCGTCAAATATTACCGCCGAGATGATAGATTGGGTTAGGCTAGCTTATATTATGTTATTGATGTACATAAAGGTCCCACGGAGACGTAGAGGCCAACAAGCCAGGAATGTGGTCAAATATTACCGCCGAGATGTTAGATTGGGATAGACTAGCTTATATTATGTTATTGATGTATATAAAGGTCCCACGGAAACGGAGAAGCTAACTCGCCAGGAATGTTGTCAAATATTACCGCCGAGATGTTAGGTTGGGTTAGGTTAGGTTACATTACGTTATTGATGTATATAAAGGTCCCACGGAGACGTAGAGGCCAACTCGCCAGGAATGTTGTCAAATATTACCGCCGAGATGTTAGGTTGGCTTAGGTTAGGTTATATTACGTTATAGATGTATATAAATGTCCCACGGAGACGTAGATGCCAACTCGCCAGGAATGTTTTCAAATATTACCGCCGAGATGTTAGGTTGGCTTAGGTTAGGTTATATTACGTTATAGATGTATATAAAGGTCCCACGGAGACGGAGAAGCCAACTCGCCTGGAATGTTGTCAAATATTACCACCGAGATGTTAGGTTGGGGTAGGTTAGGTTATATTACGTTATTGATGTATATAAAGGTCCCACGGAGACGTAGAGGCCAACAAGACAGGAATGTGGTCAAATATTACCGCCGACATGTTCGATTGGGTTAGGCTAGCTTATATTATGTTATTGATGTATATAAAGGTCCCACGGAGACGTTGAGGCCAACAAGACAGGAATGTGGTCAAATATTACCGCCGAGATGTTAGATTGGGTTAGGCTAGCTTATATTATGTTATTGATGTACATAAAGGTCCCACGGAGACGTAGATGCCAACTAGCCAGGAATGTTTTCAAATATTACCGCCGAGATGTTAGGTTGGCTTAGGCTAGGTTATATTACGTTATAGATGTATATAAAGGTCCCACGGAGACGGAGAAGCCAACTCGCCTGGAATGTTGTCAAATATTACCACCGAGAAGTTAGGTTGGGGTAGGTTAGGTTATATTACGTTATTGATGTATATAAAGGTCCCACGGAGACGTAGAGGCCAACAAGACAGGAATGTGGTCAAATATTACCGCCGACATGTTAGATTGGGTTAGGCTAGCTTATATTATGTTATTGATGTATATAAAGGTCCCACGGAGACGTAGAGGCCAACAAGACAGGAATGTGGTCAAATATTACCGCCGAGATGTTAGATTGGGTTAGGCTAGCTTATATTATGTTATTGATGTACATAAAGGTCCCACGGAGACGTAGAGGCCAACTCGCCAGGAATGTTGTCAAATATTACCGCCGAGATTTTAGGTTGGTTTAGGATAGGTTATATTACGTTATTGATGTATATAAAGGTCCCACGGAGACGGAGGAGCCAACTCGCCAGGAATGTTGTCAAATGTTACCGCCGAGATGTTAGATTGGGTTAGGTTAGGTTATATTACGTTATTGATGTATATAAATGTCCCACAGAGACGTAGATGCCAACTCGCCAGGAATGTTTTCAAATATTACCGCCGAGATGTTAGGTTGGGTTAGGTTAGGTTATATTACGTTATAGATGTATATAAAGGTCCCATGGAAACGGAGAAGCCAAATCGCCTGGAATGTTGTCAAATATTACCACCGAGAAGTTAGGTTGGGGTAGGTTAGGTTATATTACGTTATTGATGTATATAAAGGTCCCACGGAGACGTAGAGGCCAACAAGACGGGAATGTGGTCAAATATTACCGCCGACATGTTAGATTGGGTTAGGCTAGCTTATATTATGTTATTGATGTATATAAAGGTCCCACGGAGACGTAGAGGCCAAAAAGACAGGAATGTGGTCAAATATTACCGCCGAGATGTTAGGTTGGGTTAGGTTAGGTTACATTACGTTATTGATGTATATAAAGGTCCCACGGAGACGTAGAGGCCAACTCGCCAGGAATGTTGTCAAATATTACCGCCGAGATGTTAGGTTGGGTTATGTTAGGTTATATTACGTTATTGAAGTATATAAAGGTCCCACGGAGACGTAGAGGCCAACAAGCCAGGTATGTCGTCAAATATTACCGCCGAGATGATAGATTGGGTTAGGCTAGCTTATATTATGTTATTGATGAATATAAAGGTCCCACGGAGACGTAGAGGCCAACAAGCCAGGAATGTGGTCAAATATTACCGCCGAGATGTTAGATTGGGATAGACTAGCTTATATTATGTTATTGATGTATATAAAGGTCCCACGGAGACGGAGAAGCTAACTCGCCAGGAATGTTGTCAAATATTACCGCCGAGATGTTAGGTTGGGTTAGGTTAGGTTACATTACGTTATTGATGTATATAAAGGTCCCACGGAGACGTAGAGGCCAACTCGCCAGGAATGTTGTCAAATATTACCGCCGAGATGTTAGATTGGGTTAGGCTAGCTTATATTATGTTATTGATGTACATAAAGGTCCCACGGAGACGTAGAGGCCAACTCGCCAGGAATGTTGTCAAATATTACCGCCGAGATTTTAGGTTGGTTTAGGATAGGTTATATTACGTTATTGATGTATATAACGGTCCCACGGAGACGGAGGAGCCAACTCGCCAGGAATGTTGTCAAATGTTACCGCCGAGATGTTAGATTGGGTTAGGTTAGGTTATATTACGTTATTGATGTATATAAATGTCCCACGGAGACGGAGAAGCCAACTCGCCAGGAATGTTGTCAAATATTGCCGCCGAGATGTTTGGTTGGGTTAGGTTAGGTTATATAACGTTATTGATGTATATGAAGGTCCCACGGAGACGCAGAGGCCAACTCGCCAGGAATGTTGTAAAATATTACCGCCGAGATGTTAGATTGGGTTAGGTTAGGTTATATTACGTTATTGATGTATATAAATGTCCCACGGAGACGTAGATGCCAACTCGCCAGGAATGTTTTCAAATATTACCGCCGAGATGTTAGGTGGGCTTAGGCTAGGTTATATTACGTTATAGATGTATATAAAGGTCCCATGGAAACGGAGAAGCCAAATCGCCTGGAATGTTGTCAAATATTACCACCGAGAAGTTAGGTTGGGGTAGGTTAGGTTATATTATGTTATTGATGAATATAAAGGTCCCACGGAGACGTAGAGGCCAACAAGACGGGAATGTGGTCAAATATTACCGCCGACATGTTAGATTGGGTTAGGCTAGCTTATATTATGTTATTGATGTATATAAAGGTCCCACGGAGACGTAGAGGCCAAAAAGACAGGAATGTGGTCAAATATTACCGCCGAGATGTTAGGTTGGGTTAGGTTAGGTTACATTACGTTATTGATGTATATAAAGGTCCCACGGAGACGTAGAGGCCAACTCGCCAGGAATGTTGTCAAATATTACCGCCGAGATGTTAGGTTGGGTTATGTTAGGTTATATTACGTTATTGAAGTATATAAAGGTCCCACGGAGACGTAGAGGCCAACAAGCCAGGTATGTCGTCAAATATTACCGCCGAGATGATAGATTGGGTTAGGCTAGCTTATATTATGTTATTGATGAATATAAAGGTCCCACGGAGACGTAGAGGCCAACAAGCCAGGAATGTGGTCAAATATTACCGCCGAGATGTTAGATTGGGATAGACTAGCTTATATTATGTTATTGATGTATATAAAGGTCCCACGGAGACGGAGAAGCTAACTCGCCAGGAATGTTGTCAAATATTACCGCCGAGATGTTAGGTTGGGTTAGGTTAGGTTACATTACGTTATTGATGTATATAAAGGTCCCACGGAGACGTAGAGGCCAACTCGCCAGGAATGTTGTCAAATATTACCGCCGAGATGTTAGATTGGGTTAGGCTAGCTTATATTATGTTATTGATGTACATAAAGGTCCCACGGAGACGTAGAGGCCAACTCGCCAGGAATGTTGTCAAATATTACCGCCGAGATTTTAGGTTGGTTTAGGATAGGTTATATTACGTTATTGATGTATATAACGGTCCCACGGAGACGGAGGAGCCAACTCGCCAGGAATGTTGTCAAATGTTACCGCCGAGATGTTAGATTGGGTTAGGTTAGGTTATATTACGTTATTGATGTATATAAATGTCCCACGGAGACGGAGAAGCCAACTCGCCAGGAATGTTGTCAAATATTGCCGCCGAGATGTTTGGTTGGGTTAGGTTAGGTTATATAACGTTATTGATGTATATGAAGGTCCCACGGAGACGCAGAGGCCAACTCGCCAGGAATGTTGTAAAATATTACCGCCGAGATGTTAGATTGGGTTAGGTTAGGTTATATTACGTTATTGATGTATATAAATGTCCCACGGAGACGTAGATGCCAACTCGCCAGGAATGTTTTCAAATATTACCGCCGAGATGTTAGGTGGGCTTAGGCTAGGTTATATTACGTTATAGATGTATATAAAGGTCCCATGGAAACGGAGAAGCCAACTCGCCTGGAATGTTGTCAAATATTATCACCGAGATGTTAGGTTGGGGTAGGTTAGGTTATATTATGTTATTGATGAATATAAAGGTCCCACGGAGACGTAGAGGCCAACAAGCCAGGAATGTGTTCAAATATTACCGCCGAGATGTTAGATTGGGATAGACTAGCTTATATTATGTTATTGATGTATATAAAGGTCCCACGGACACGGAGAAGCTAACTCGCCAGGAATGTTGTCAAATATTACCGCCGAGATGTTAGGTTGGGTTAGGTTAGGTTACATACGTTATTGATGTATATAAAGGTCCCACGGAGACGTAGAGGCCAACTCGCCAGGAATGTTGTCAAATATTACCGCCGAGATGTTAGATTGGGTTAGGTTAGGTTATATTACGTTATTGATGTATATAAATGTCCCACGGAGACGTAGATACCAACTCGCCAGGAATGTTTTCAAATATTACCGCCGAGATGTTAGGTTGGCTTAGGTTAGGTTATATTACGCTATAGATGTATATAAAGGTCCCACGGAGACGGAGGAGCCAACTCGCCAGGAATGTTGTCAAATGTTACCGCCGAGATGATAGGTTAGGTTAGGTTAGGTTATATTTCGTTATTGATGTATATGAAGGTCCCACGGAGACGTAGAGGCCAACTCGCCAGGTATGTTATCAAATATTACCGCCGAGATGTTTGGTTGGGTTAGGTTAGGTTATATAACGTTATTGATGTATATGAAGGTCCCACGGAGACGTAGAGGCCAACAAGCCAGGAATGTGGTCAAATATTACCGCCGAGATGATAGATTGGGTTAGGCTAGCTTATATTATGTTATTGATGAATATAAAGGTCCCACGGAGACGTAGAGGCCAACAAGCCAGGAATGTGGTCAAATATTACCGCCGAGATGTTAGATTGGGATAGACTAGCTTATATTATGTTATTGATGTATATAAAGGTCCCACGGAGACGGAGAAGCTAACTCGCCAGGAATGTTGTCAAATATTACCGCCGAGATGTTAGGTTGGGTTAGGTTAGGTTACATTACGTTATTGATGTATATAAAGGTCCCACGGAGACGTAGAGGCCAACTCGCCAGGAATGTTGTCAAATATTACCGCCGAGATGTTAGGTTGGGTTATGTTAGGTTATATTACGTTATTGAAGTATATAAAGGTCCCACGGAGACGTAGAGGCCAACAAGCCAGGTATGTCGTCAAATATTACCGCCGAGATGATAGATTGGGTTAGGCTAGCTTATATTATGTTATTGATGTACATAAAGGTCCCACGGAGACGTAGAGGCCAACAAGCCAGGAATGTGGTCAAATATTACCGCCGAGATGTTAGATTGGGATAGACTAGCTTATATTATGTTATTGATGTATATAAAGGTCCCACGGAAACGGAGAAGCTAACTCGCCAGGAATGTTGTCAAATATTACCGCCGAGATGTTAGGTTGGGTTAGGTTAGGTTACATTACGTTATTGATGTATATAAAGGTCCCACGGAGACGTAGAGGCCAACTCGCCAGGAATGTTGTCAAATATTACCGCCGAGATGTTAGGTTGGCTTAGGTTAGGTTATATTACGTTATAGATGTATATAAATGTCCCACGGAGACGTAGATGCCAACTCGCCAGGAATGTTTTCAAATATTACCGCCGAGATGTTAGGTTGGCTTAGGTTAGGTTATATTACGTTATAGATGTATATAAAGGTCCCACGGAGACGGAGAAGCCAACTCGCCTGGAATGTTGTCAAATATTACCACCGAGATGTTAGGTTGGGGTAGGTTAGGTTATATTACGTTATTGATGTATATAAAGGTCCCACGGAGACGTAGAGGCCAACAAGACAGGAATGTGGTCAAATATTACCGCCGACATGTTCGATTGGGTTAGGCTAGCTTATATTATGTTATTGATGTATATAAAGGTCCCACGGAGACGTTGAGGCCAACAAGACAGGAATGTGGTCAAATATTACCGCCGAGATGTTAGATTGGGTTAGGCTAGCTTATATTATGTTATTGATGTACATAAAGGTCCCACGGAGACGTAGATGCCAACTAGCCAGGAATGTTTTCAAATATTACCGCCGAGATGTTAGGTTGGCTTAGGCTAGGTTATATTACGTTATAGATGTATATAAAGGTCCCACGGAGACGGAGAAGCCAACTCGCCTGGAATGTTGTCAAATATTACCACCGAGAAGTTAGGTTGGGGTAGGTTAGGTTATATTACGTTATTGATGTATATAAAGGTCCCACGGAGACGTAGAGGCCAACAAGACAGGAATGTGGTCAAATATTACCGCCGACATGTTAGATTGGGTTAGGCTAGCTTATATTATGTTATTGATGTATATAAAGGTCCCACGGAGACGTAGAGGCCAACAAGACAGGAATGTGGTCAAATATTACCGCCGAGATGTTAGATTGGGTTAGGCTAGCTTATATTATGTTATTGATGTACATAAAGGTCCCACGGAGACGTAGAGGCCAACTCGCCAGGAATGTTGTCAAATATTACCGCCGAGATTTTAGGTTGGTTTAGGATAGGTTATATTACGTTATTGATGTATATAAAGGTCCCACGGAGACGGAGGAGCCAACTCGCCAGGAATGTTGTCAAATGTTACCGCCGAGATGTTAGATTGGGTTAGGTTAGGTTATATTACGTTATTGATGTATATAAATGTCCCACAGAGACGTAGATGCCAACTCGCCAGGAATGTTTTCAAATATTACCGCCGAGATGTTAGGTTGGGTTAGGTTAGGTTATATTACGTTATAGATGTATATAAAGGTCCCATGGAAACGGAGAAGCCAAATCGCCTGGAATGTTGTCAAATATTACCACCGAGAAGTTAGGTTGGGGTAGGTTAGGTTATATTACGTTATTGATGTATATAAAGGTCCCACGGAGACGTAGAGGCCAACAAGACGGGAATGTGGTCAAATATTACCGCCGACATGTTAGATTGGGTTAGGCTAGCTTATATTATGTTATTGATGTATATAAAGGTCCCACGGAGACGTAGAGGCCAAAAAGACAGGAATGTGGTCAAATATTACCGCCGAGATGTTAGGTTGGGTTAGGTTAGGTTACATTACGTTATTGATGTATATAAAGGTCCCACGGAGACGTAGAGGCCAACTCGCCAGGAATGTTGTCAAATATTACCGCCGAGATGTTAGGTTGGGTTATGTTAGGTTATATTACGTTATTGAAGTATATAAAGGTCCCACGGAGACGTAGAGGCCAACAAGCCAGGTATGTCGTCAAATATTACCGCCGAGATGATAGATTGGGTTAGGCTAGCTTATATTATGTTATTGATGAATATAAAGGTCCCACGGAGACGTAGAGGCCAACAAGCCAGGAATGTGGTCAAATATTACCGCCGAGATGTTAGATTGGGATAGACTAGCTTATATTATGTTATTGATGTATATAAAGGTCCCACGGAGACGGAGAAGCTAACTCGCCAGGAATGTTGTCAAATATTACCGCCGAGATGTTAGGTTGGGTTAGGTTAGGTTACATTACGTTATTGATGTATATAAAGGTCCCACGGAGACGTAGAGGCCAACTCGCCAGGAATGTTGTCAAATATTACCGCCGAGATGTTAGATTGGGTTAGGCTAGCTTATATTATGTTATTGATGTACATAAAGGTCCCACGGAGACGTAGAGGCCAACTCGCCAGGAATGTTGTCAAATATTACCGCCGAGATTTTAGGTTGGTTTAGGATAGGTTATATTACGTTATTGATGTATATAACGGTCCCACGGAGACGGAGGAGCCAACTCGCCAGGAATGTTGTCAAATGTTACCGCCGAGATGTTAGATTGGGTTAGGTTAGGTTATATTACGTTATTGATGTATATAAATGTCCCACGGAGACGGAGAAGCCAACTCGCCAGGAATGTTGTCAAATATTGCCGCCGAGATGTTTGGTTGGGTTAGGTTAGGTTATATAACGTTATTGATGTATATGAAGGTCCCACGGAGACGCAGAGGCCAACTCGCCAGGAATGTTGTAAAATATTACCGCCGAGATGTTAGATTGGGTTAGGTTAGGTTATATTACGTTATTGATGTATATAAATGTCCCACGGAGACGTAGATGCCAACTCGCCAGGAATGTTTTCAAATATTACCGCCGAGATGTTAGGTGGGCTTAGGCTAGGTTATATTACGTTATAGATGTATATAAAGGTCCCATGGAAACGGAGAAGCCAACTCGCCTGGAATGTTGTCAAATATTATCACCGAGATGTTAGGTTGGGGTAGGTTAGGTTATATTATGTTATTGATGAATATAAAGGTCCCACGGAGACGTAGAGGCCAACAAGCCAGGAATGTGGTCAAATATTACCGCCGAGATGTTAGATTGGGATAGACTAGCTTATATTATGTTATTGATGTATATAAAGGTCCCACGGACACGGAGAAGCTAACTCGCCAGGAATGTTGTCAAATATTACCGCCGAGATGTTAGGTTGGGTTAGGTTAGGTTACATACGTTATTGATGTATATAAAGGTCCCACGGAGACGTAGAGGCCAACTCGCCAGGAATGTTGTCAAATATTACCGCCGAGATGTTAGGTTGGGTTATGTTAGGTTATATTACGTTATTGAAGTATATAAAGGTCCCACGGAGACGTAGAGGCCAACAAGCCAGGTATGTCGTCAAATATTACCGCCGAGATGATAGATTGGGTTAGGCTAGCTTATATTATGTTATTGATGTACATAAAGGTCCCACGGAGACGTAGAGGCCAACAAGCCAGGAATGTGGTCAAATATTACCGCCGAGATGTTAGATTGGGATAGACTAGCTTATATTATGTTATTGATGTATATAAAGGTCCCACGGAGACGGAGAAGCTAACTCGCCAGGAATGTTGTCAAATATTACCGCCGAGATGTTAGGTTGGGTTAGGTTAGGTTACATTACGTTATTGATGTATATAAAGGTCCCACGGAGACGTAGAGGCCAACTCGCCAGGAATGTTGTCAAATATTACCGCCGAGATGTTAGGTTGGCTTAGGTTAGGTTATATTACGTTATAGATGTATATAAATGTCCCACGGAGACGTAGATGCCAACTCGCCAGGAATGTTTTCAAATATTACCGCCGAGATGTTAGGTTGGCTTAGGTTAGGTTATATTACGTTATAGATGTATATAAAGGTCCCACGGAGACGGAGAAGCCAACTCGCCTGGAATGTTGTCAAATATTACCACCGAGATGTTAGGTTGGGGTAGGTTAGGTTATATTACGTTATTGATGTATATAAAGGTCCCACGGAGACGTAGAGGCCAACAAGACAGGAATGTGGTCAAATATTACCGCCGACATGTTCGATTGGGTTAGGCTAGCTTATATTATGTTATTGATGTATATAAAGGTCCCACGGAGACGTTGAGGCCAACAAGACAGGAATGTGGTCAAATATTACCGCCGAGATGTTAGATTGGGTTAGGCTAGCTTATATTATGTTATTGATGTACATAAAGGTCCCACGGAGACGTAGATGCCAACTAGCCAGGAATGTTTTCAAATATTACCGCCGAGATGTTAGGTTGGCTTAGGCTAGGTTATATTACGTTATAGATGTATATAAAGGTCCCACGGAGACGGAGAAGCCAACTCGCCTGGAATGTTGTCAAATATTACCACCGAGAAGTTAGGTTGGGGTAGGTTAGGTTATATTACGTTATTGATGTATATAAAGGTCCCACGGAGACGTAGAGGCCAACAAGACAGGAATGTGGTCAAATATTACCGCCGACATGTTAGATTGGGTTAGGCTAGCTTATATTATGTTATTGATGTATATAAAGGTCCCACGGAGACGTAGAGGCCAACAAGACAGGAATGTGGTCAAATATTACCGCCGAGATGTTAGATTGGGTTAGGCTAGCTTATATTATGTTATTGATGTACATAAAGGTCCCACGGAGACGTAGAGGCCAACTCGCCAGGAATGTTGTCAAATATTACCGCCGAGATTTTAGGTTGGTTTAGGATAGGTTATATTACGTTATTGATGTATATAAAGGTCCCACGGAGACGGAGGAGCCAACTCGCCAGGAATGTTGTCAAATGTTACCGCCGAGATGTTAGATTGGGTTAGGTTAGGTTATATTACGTTATTGATGTATATAAATGTCCCACAGAGACGTAGATGCCAACTCGCCAGGAATGTTTTCAAATATTACCGCCGAGATGTTAGGTTGGGTTAGGTTAGGTTATATTACGTTATAGATGTATATAAAGGTCCCATGGAAACGGAGAAGCCAAATCGCCTGGAATGTTGTCAAATATTACCACCGAGAAGTTAGGTTGGGGTAGGTTAGGTTATATTACGTTATTGATGTATATAAAGGTCCCACGGAGACGTAGAGGCCAACAAGACGGGAATGTGGTCAAATATTACCGCCGACATGTTAGATTGGGTTAGGCTAGCTTATATTATGTTATTGATGTATATAAAGGTCCCACGGAGACGTAGAGGCCAAAAAGACAGGAATGTGGTCAAATATTACCGCCGAGATGTTAGGTTGGGTTAGGTTAGGTTACATTACGTTATTGATGTATATAAAGGTCCCACGGAGACGTAGAGGCCAACTCGCCAGGAATGTTGTCAAATATTACCGCCGAGATGTTAGGTTGGGTTATGTTAGGTTATATTACGTTATTGAAGTATATAAAGGTCCCACGGAGACGTAGAGGCCAACAAGCCAGGTATGTCGTCAAATATTACCGCCGAGATGATAGATTGGGTTAGGCTAGCTTATATTATGTTATTGATGAATATAAAGGTCCCACGGAGACGTAGAGGCCAACAAGCCAGGAATGTGGTCAAATATTACCGCCGAGATGTTAGATTGGGATAGACTAGCTTATATTATGTTATTGATGTATATAAAGGTCCCACGGAGACGGAGAAGCTAACTCGCCAGGAATGTTGTCAAATATTACCGCCGAGATGTTAGGTTGGGTTAGGTTAGGTTACATTACGTTATTGATGTATATAAAGGTCCCACGGAGACGTAGAGGCCAACTCGCCAGGAATGTTGTCAAATATTACCGCCGAGATGTTAGATTGGGTTAGGCTAGCTTATATTATGTTATTGATGTACATAAAGGTCCCACGGAGACGTAGAGGCCAACTCGCCAGGAATGTTGTCAAATATTACCGCCGAGATTTTAGGTTGGTTTAGGATAGGTTATATTACGTTATTGATGTATATAACGGTCCCACGGAGACGGAGGAGCCAACTCGCCAGGAATGTTGTCAAATGTTACCGCCGAGATGTTAGATTGGGTTAGGTTAGGTTATATTACGTTATTGATGTATATAAATGTCCCACGGAGACGGAGAAGCCAACTCGCCAGGAATGTTGTCAAATATTGCCGCCGAGATGTTTGGTTGGGTTAGGTTAGGTTATATAACGTTATTGATGTATATGAAGGTCCCACGGAGACGCAGAGGCCAACTCGCCAGGAATGTTGTAAAATATTACCGCCGAGATGTTAGATTGGGTTAGGTTAGGTTATATTACGTTATTGATGTATATAAATGTCCCACGGAGACGTAGATGCCAACTCGCCAGGAATGTTTTCAAATATTACCGCCGAGATGTTAGGTGGGCTTAGGCTAGGTTATATTACGTTATAGATGTATATAAAGGTCCCATGGAAACGGAGAAGCCAACTCGCCTGGAATGTTGTCAAATATTATCACCGAGATGTTAGGTTGGGGTAGGTTAGGTTATATTATGTTATTGATGAATATAAAGGTCCCACGGAGACGTAGAGGCCAACAAGCCAGGAATGTGTTCAAATATTACCGCCGAGATGTTAGATTGGGATAGACTAGCTTATATTATGTTATTGATGTATATAAAGGTCCCACGGACACGGAGAAGCTAACTCGCCAGGAATGTTGTCAAATATTACCGCCGAGATGTTAGGTTGGGTTAGGTTAGGTTACATACGTTATTGATGTATATAAAGGTCCCACGGAGACGTAGAGGCCAACTCGCCAGGAATGTTGTCAAATATTACCGCCGAGATGTTAGATTGGGTTAGGTTAGGTTATATTACGTTATTGATGTATATAAATGTCCCACGGAGACGTAGATACCAACTCGCCAGGAATGTTTTCAAATATTACCGCCGAGATGTTAGGTTGGCTTAGGTTAGGTTATATTACGCTATAGATGTATATAAAGGTCCCACGGAGACGGAGGAGCCAACTCGCCAGGAATGTTGTCAAATGTTACCGCCGAGATGATAGGTTAGGTTAGGTTAGGTTATATTTCGTTATTGATGTATATGAAGGTCCCACGGAGACGTAGAGGCCAACTCGCCAGGTATGTTATCAAATATTACCGCCGAGATGTTTGGTTGGGTTAGGTTAGGTTATATAACGTTATTGATGTATATGAAGGTCCCACGGAGACGTAGAGGCCAACTCGCCAGGAATGTTGTCAAATATTACCGCCGAGATGTTAGGTTGGCTTAGGTTAGGTTATATTACGTTATAGATGTATATAAATGTCCCACGGAGACGTAGATGCCAACTCGCCAGGAATGTTTTCAAATATTACCGCCGAGATGTTAGGTTGGCTTAGGTTAGGTTATATTACGTTATAGATGTATATAAAGGTCCCACGGAGACGGAGAAGCCAACTCGCCTGGAATGTTGTCAAATATTACCACCGAGATGTTAGGTTGGGGTAGGTTAGGTTATATTACGTTATTGATGTATATAAAGGTCCCACGGAGACGTAGAGGCCAACAAGACAGGAATGTGGTCAAATATTACCGCCGACATGTTCGATTGGGTTAGGCTAGCTTATATTATGTTATTGATGTATATAAAGGTCCCACGGAGACGTTGAGGCCAACAAGACAGGAATGTGGTCAAATATTACCGCCGAGATGTTAGATTGGGTTAGGCTAGCTTATATTATGTTATTGATGTACATAAAGGTCCCACGGAGACGTAGATGCCAACTAGCCAGGAATATTTTCAAATATTACCGCCGAGATGTTAGGTTGGCTTAGGCTAGGTTATATTACGTTATAGATGTATATAAAGGTCCCACGGAGACGGAGAAGCCAACTCGCCTGGAATGTTGTCAAATATTACCACCGAGAAGTTAGGTTGGGGTAGGTTAGGTTATATTACGTTATTGATGTATATAAAGGTCCCACGGAGACGGAGAGGCCAACAAGACAGGAATGTGGTCAAATATTACCGCCGACATGTTAGATTGGGTTAGGCTAGCTTATATTATGTTATTGATGTATATAAAGGTCCCACGGAGACGTAGAGGCCAACAAGACAGGAATGTGGTCAAATATTACCGCCGAGATGTTAGATTGGGTTAGGCTAGCTTATATTATGTTATTGATGTACATAAAGGTCCCACGGAGACGTAGAGGCCAACTCGCCAGGAATGTTGTCAAATATTACCGCCGAGATTTTAGGTTGGTTTAGGATAGGTTATATTACGTTATTGATGTATATAAAGGTCCCACGGAGACGGAGGAGCCAACTCGCCAGAAATGTTGTCAAATGTTACCGCCGAGATGTTAGATTGGGTTAGGTTAGGTTATATTACGTTATTGATGTATATAAATGTCCCACGGAGACGTAGATGCCAACTCGCCAGGAATGTTTTCAAATATTACCGCCGAGATGTTAGGTTGGGTTAGGTTAGGTTATATTACGTTATAGATGTATATAAAGGTCCCATGGAAACGGAGAAGCCAAATCGCCTGGAATGTTGTCAAATATTACCACCGAGAAGTTAGGTTGGGGTAGGTTAGGTTATATTACGTTATTGATGTATATAAAGGTCCCACGGAGACGTAGAGGCCAACAAGACAGGAATGTGGTCAAATATTACCGCCGACATGTTAGATTGGGTTAGGCTAGCTTATATTATGTTATTGATGTATATAAAGGTCCCACGGAGACGTAGAGGCCAAAAAGACAGGAATGTGGTCAAATATTACCGCCGAGATGTTAGGTTGGGTTAGGTTAGGTTACATTACGTTATTGATGTATATAAAGGTCCCACGGAGACGTAGAGGCCAACTCGCCAGGAATGTTGTCAAATATTACCGCCGAGATGTTAGGTTGGGTTATGTTAGGTTATATTACGTTATTGAAGTATATAAAGGTCCCACGGAGACGTAGAGGCCAACAAGCCAGGTATGTCGTCAAATATTACCGCCGAGATGATAGATTGGGTTAGGCTAGCTTATATTATGTTATTGATGAATATAAAGGTCCCACGGAGACGTAGAGGCCAACAAGCCAGGAATGTGGTCAAATATTACCGCCGAGATGTTAGATTGGGATAGACTAGCTTATATTATGTTATTGATGTATATAAAGGTCCCACGGAGACGGAGAAGCTAACTCGCCAGGAATGTTGTCAAATATTACCGCCGAGATGTTAGGTTGGGTTAGGTTAGGTTACATTACGTTATTGATGTATATAAAGGTCCCACGGAGACGTAGAGGCCAACTCGCCAGGAATGTTGTCAAATATTACCGCCGAGATGTTAGATTGGGTTAGGCTAGCTTATATTATGTTATTGATGTACATAAAGGTCCCACGGAGACGTAGAGGCCAACTCGCCAGGAATGTTGTAAAATATTACCGCCGAGATTTTAGGTTGGTTTAGGATAGGTTATATTACGTTATTGATGTATATAACGGTCCCACGGAGACGGAGGAGCCAACTCGCCAGGAATGTTGTCAAATGTTACCGCCGAGATGTTAGATTGGGTTAGGTTAGGTTATATTACGTTATTGATGTATATAAATGTCCCACGGAGACGGAGAAGCCAACTCGCCAGGAATGTTGTCAAATATTGCCGCCGAGATGTTTGGTTGGGTTAGGTTAGGTTATATAACGTTATTGATGTATATGAAGGTCCCACGGAGACGCAGATGCCAACTCGCCAGGAATGTTGTAAAATATTACCGCCGAGATGTTAGATTGGGTTAGGTTAGGTTATATTACGTTATTGATGTATATAAATGTCCCACGGAGACGTAGATGCCAACTCGCCAGGAATGTTTTCAAATATTACCGCCGAGATGTTAGGTTGGCTTAGGCTAGGTTATATTACGTTATAGATGTATATAAAGGTCCCCCGGAGACGGAGAAGCCAACTCGCCTGGAATGTTGTCAAATATTACCACCGAGAAGTTAGGTTGGGGTAGGTTAGGTTATATTACGTTATTGATGTATATAAAGGTCCCACGGAGACGTAGAGGCCAACAAGACAGGAATGTGGTCAAATATTACCACCGACATGTTAGATTGGGTTAGGCTAGCTTATATTATGTTATTGATGTATATAAAGGTCCCACGGAGACGTAGAGGCCAACAAGACAGGAATGTGGTCAAATATTACCGCCGAGATGTTAGATTGGGTTAGGCTAGCTTATATTATGTTATTGATGTACATAAAGGTCCCACGGAGACGTAGAGGCCAACTCGCCAGCAATGTTGTCAAATATTACCGGCGAGATTTTAGGTTGGTTTAGGATAGGTTATATTACGTTATTGATGTATATAAAGGTCCCACGGAGACGGAGGAGCCAACTCGCCAGGAATGTTGTCAAATGTTACCGCCGAGATGTTAGATTGGGTTAGGTTAGGTTATATTACGTTATTGATGTATATAAATGTCCCACGGAGACGTAGATGCCAACTCGCCAGGAATGTTTTCAAATATTACCGCCGAGATGTTAGGTTGGGTTAGGTTAGGTTATATTACGTTATAGATGTATATAAAGGTCCCATGGAAACGGAGAAGCCAACTCGCCTGGAATGTCGTCAAATATTATCACCGAGATGTTAGGTTGGGGTAGGTTAGCTTATATTATGTTATTGATGTACATAAAGGTCCCACGGAGACGTAGAGGCCAACTCGCCAGGAATGTTGTCAAATATTACCGCCGAGATTTTAGGTTGGTTTAGGATAGGTTATATTACGTTATTGATGTATATAAAGGTCCCACGGAGACGGAGGAGCCAGCTCGCCAGGAATGTTGTCAAATGTTACCGCCGAGATGTTAGATTGGGTTAGGTTAGGTTATATTACGTTATTGATGTATATAAATGTCCCACGGAGACGTAGATGCCAACTCGCCAGGAATGTTTTCAAATATTACCGCCGAGATGTTAGGTTGGGTTAGGTTAGGTTATATTACGTTATAGATGTATATAAAGGTCCCATGGAAACGGAGAAGCCAACTCGCCTGGAATGTTGTCAAATATTATCACCGAGATGTTAGGTTGGGGTAGGTTAGGTTATATTACGTTATTGATGTATATAAAGGTCCCACGGAAACGTAGAGGCCAACAAGCCAGGTATTTCGTCAAATATTACCGCCGAGATGATAGATTGGGTTAGGCTAGCTTATATTATGTTATTGATGAATATAAAGGTCCCACGGAGACGTAGAGGCCAACAAGCCAGGAATGTGGTCAAATATTACCGCCGAGATGTTAGATTGGGATAGACTAGCTTATATTATGTTATTGATGTATATAAAGGTCCCACGGAGACGGAGAAGCTAACTCGCCAGGAATGTTGTCAAATATTACCGCCGAGATGTTAGGTTGGGTTAGGTTAGGTTACATTACGTTATTGATGTATATAAATGTCCCACGGAGACGTAGATGCCAACTCGCCAGGAATGTTTTCAAATATTACCGCCGAGATGTTAGGTTGGCTTAGGCTAGGTTATATTACGTTATAGATGTATATAAAGGCCCCACGGAGACGGAGAAGCCAACTCGCCTGGAATGCAGTCAAATATTACCACCGAGAAGTTAGGTTGGGGTAGGTTAGGTTATATTACGTTATTGATGTATATAAAGGTCCCACGGAGACGTAGAGGCCAACAAGACAGGAATGTGGTCAAATATTACCGCCGACATGTTAGATTGGGTTAGGCTAGCTTATATTATGTTATTGATGTATATAAAGGTCCCACGGAGACGTAGAGGCCAACAAGACAGGAATGTGGTCAAATATTACCGCCGAGATGTTAGATTGGGTTAGGCTAGCTTATATTATGTTATTGATGTACATAAAGGTCCCACGGAGACGTAGAGGCCAACTCGCCAGGAATGTTGTCAAATATTACCGCCGAGATTTTAGGTTGGTTTAGGATAGGTTATATTACGTTATTGATGTATATAAAGGTCCCACGGAGACGGAGGAGCCAGCTCGCCAGGAATGTTGTCAAATGTTACCGCCGAGATGTTAGATTCTGTTAGGTTAGGTTATATTACGTTATTGATGTATATAAATGTCCCACGGAGACGTAGATGCCAACTCGCCAGGAATGTTTTCAAATATTACCGCCGAGATGTTAGGTTGGGTTAGGTTAGGTTATATTACGTTATAGATGTATATAAAGGTCCCATGGAAACGGAGAAGCCAAATCGCCTGGAATGTTGCCAAATATTATCACCGAGATGTTAGGTTGGGGTAGGTTAGGTTATATTACGTTATTGATGTATATAAAGGTCCCACGGAAACGTAGAGGCCAACAAGCCAGGTATGTCGTCAAATATTACCGCCGAGATGATAGATTGGGATAGGCTAGCTTATATTATGTTATTTATGTATATAAAGGTCCCACGGAGACGGAGAAGCCAACTCGCCAGGAATGTTGTCAAATATTACCGCCGAGATGTTAGGTTGGGTTATGTTAGGTTATATTACGTTATTGAAGTATATAAAGGTCCCACGGAGACGTAGAGGCCAACAAGCCAGGTATGTCGTCAAATATTACCGCCGAGATGATAGATTGGGTTAGGCTAGCTTATATTATGTTATTGATGAATATAAAGGTCCCACGCAGACGTAGAGGCCAACAAGCCAGGAATGTGGTCAAATATTACCGCCGAGATGTTAGATTGGGATAGACTAGCTTATATTATGTTATTGATGTATATAAAGGTCCCACGGAGACGGAGAAGCTAACTCGCCAGGAATGTTGTCAAATATTACCGCCGAGATGTTAGGTTGGGTTAGGTTAGGTTACATTACGTTATTGATGTATATAAAGGTCCCGCGGAGATGTAGAGGCCAACTCGCCAGGAATGTTGGCAAATATTACCCCCGAGATGATAGGTTGGGTTAGGTTAGGTTATAATACGTTATTGATGTATATGAAGGTCAAACGGAGACGTAGAGGCCAACAAGCCAGGTATGTCGTCAAATATTACCGCCGAGATGATAGATTGGGTTAGGCTAGCTTATATTATGTTATTGATGAATATAAAGGTCCCACGGAGACGTAGAGGCCAACAAGCCAGGAATGTGGTCAAATATTACCGCCGACATGGTAGATTGGGATAGACTAGCTTATATTATGTTATTGACGTATATAAAGGTCCCACGGAGACGGAGAAGCTAACTCGCCAGGAATGATGTCAAATATTACCGCCGAGATGTTAGGTTGGGTTAGGTTAGGTTATATTACGTTATTGATGCATATAAGGGTCCCACGGAGACGAAGAGGCCAACTCGCCAGATATGTTTTCAAATATTACCGCCGAGATGTTAGATTGGTTTAGGTTAGGTTATATTACGTTATTGAAGTATATAAAGGTCCCACGGAGACGTAGAGGCCAACAAGCCAGGAATGTCGTCAAATATTACCGCCGAGATGTTAGATTGGGTTAGGCTAGCTTATATTATGTTACTGATGAATATAAAGTTCCCACGGAGACGTAGAGGCCAACAAGCCAGAAATGTGGTCAAATATTACCGCCGAGATGTAGGATTGTGTTAGGTTAGGTTATATTACGTTATTGAGTTATATAAAGGTCCCACGGAGACGTAGAGCCCAACAAGCCAGGAATGTGGTTAAATATTACCGCCGAGATGTTAGGTTGGGTTAGGTTAGGTTATATTACGTTATTGATGTATATAATGGTCCCACGGAGACGTAGAGGCCAACTCGCCAGGTATGTTTTCAAATATTACCGGCGAGATGTTAGATTGGGTTAGGTTAGGTTATATTACGTTATTGAAGTATATAAATGTCCCACGGAGACGTAGAGGCCAACAAGCCAGGAATGTCGTCAAATATTACCGCCGAGATGTTAGATTGGGTTAGGCTAGCTTATATTATGTTACTGATGAATATAAAGTTCCCACGGAGACGTAGAGGCCAACAAGCCAGAAATGTGGTCAAATATTACCGCCGAGATGTTAGGTTGGGTTAGGTTAGGTTACATTACGTTATTGATGTATATAAATGTCCCACGGAGACGTAGATGCCAACTCGCCAGGAATGTTTTCAAATATTACCGCCGAGATGTTAGATTGGGTTAGGTTAGGTTATATTACGTTATTGAAGTATATAAAGGTCCCACGGAGACGTAGAGGCCAACAAGCCAGGAATGTGGTCAAATATTGCCGCCGAGATGTTAGGTTGGGTTAGGTTAGGTTACATTACGTTATTGATGTATATAAATGTCCCACGGAGACGTAGATGCCAACTCGCCAGGAATGTTTTCAAATATTACCGCCGAGATGTTAGGTTGGCTTAGGCTAGGTTATATTACGTTATAGATGTATATAAAGGTCCCACGGAGACGGAGAAGCCAACTCGCCTGGAATGCTGTCAAATATTACCACCGAGAAGTTAGGTTGGGGTAGGTTAGGTTATATTACGTTATTGATGTATATAAAGGTCCCACGGAGACGTAGAGGCCAACAAGACAGGAATGTGGTCAAATATTACCGCCGACATGTTAGATTGGGTTAGGCTAGCTTATATTATGTTATTGATGTATATAAAGGTCCCACGGAGACGTAGAGGCCAACAAGACAGGAATGTGGTCAAATATTACCGCCGAGATGTTAGATTGGGTTAGGCTAGCTTATATTATGTTATTGATGTACATAAAGGTCCCACGGAGACGTAGAGGCCAACTCGCCAGGAATGTTGTCAAATATTACCGCCGAGATTTTAGGTTGGTTTAGGATAGGTTATATTACGTTATTGATGTATATAAAGGTCCCACGGAGACGGAGGAGCCAGCTCGCCAGGAATGTTGTCAAATGTTACCGCCGAGATGTTAGATTGGGTTAGGTTAGGTTATATTACGTTATTGATGTATATAAATGTCCCACGGAGACGTAGATGCCAACTCGCCAGGAATGTTTTCAAATATTACCGCCGAGATGTTAGGTTGGGTTAGGTTAGGTTATATTACGTTATAGATGTATATAAAGGTCCCATGGAAACGGAGAAGCCAACTCGCCTGGAATGTTGTCAAATATTATCACCGAGATGTTAGGTTGGGGTAGGTTAGGTTATATTACGTTATTGATGTATATAAAGGTCCCACGGAAACGTAGAGGCCAACAAGCCAGGTATTTCGTCAAATATTACCGCCGAGATGATAGATTGGGTTAGGCTAGCTTATATTATGTTATTGATGAATATAAAGGTCCCACGGAGACGTAGAGGCCAACAAGCCAGGAATGTGGTCAAATATTACCGCCGAGATGTTAGATTGGGATAGACTAGCTTATATTATGTTATTGATGTATATAAAGGTCCCACGGAGACGGAGAAGCTAACTCGCCAGGAATGTTGTCAAATATTACCGCCGAGATGTTAGGTTGGGTTAGGTTAGGTTACATTACGTTATTGATGTATATAAATGTCCCACGGAGACGTAGATGCCAACTCGCCAGGAATGTTTTCAAATATTACCGCCGAGATGTTAGGTTGGCTTAGGCTAGGTTATATTACGTTATAGATGTATATAAAGGCCCCACGGAGACGGAGAAGCCAACTCGCCTGGAATGCAGTCAAATATTACCACCGAGAAGTTAGGTTGGGGTAGGTTAGGTTATATTACGTTATTGATGTATATAAAGGTCCCACGGAGACGTAGAGGCCAACAAGACAGGAATGTGGTCAAATATTACCGCCGACATGTTAGATTGGGTTAGGCTAGCTTATATTATGTTATTGATGTATATAAAGGTCCCACGGAGACGTAGAGGCCAACAAGACAGGAATGTGGTCAAATATTACCGCCGAGATGTTAGATTGGGTTAGGCTAGCTTATATTATGTTATTGATGTACATAAAGGTCCCACGGAGACGTAGAGGCCAACTCGCCAGGAATGTTGTCAAATATTACCGCCGAGATTTTAGGTTGGTTTAGGATAGGTTATATTACGTTATTGATGTATATAAAGGTCCCACGGAGACGGAGGAGCCAGCTCGCCAGGAATGTTGTCAAATGTTACCGCCGAGATGTTAGATTCTGTTAGGTTAGGTTATATTACGTTATTGATGTATATAAATGTCCCACGGAGACGTAGATGCCAACTCGCCAGGAATGTTTTCAAATATTACCGCCGAGATGTTAGGTTGGGTTAGGTTAGGTTATATTACGTTATAGATGTATATAAAGGTCCCATGGAAACGGAGAAGCCAAATCGCCTGGAATGTTGCCAAATATTATCACCGAGATGTTAGGTTGGGGTAGGTTAGGTTATATTACGTTATTGATGTATATAAAGGTCCCACGGAAACGTAGAGGCCAACAAGCCAGGTATGTCGTCAAATATTACCGCCGAGATGATAGATTGGGATAGGCTAGCTTATATTATGTTATTTATGTATATAAAGGTCCCACGGAGACGGAGAAGCCAACTCGCCAGGAATGTTGTCAAATATTACCGCCGAGATGTTAGGTTGGGTTATGTTAGGTTATATTACGTTATTGAAGTATATAAAGGTCCCACGGAGACGTAGAGGCCAACAAGCCAGGTATGTCGTCAAATATTACCGCCGAGATGATAGATTGGGTTAGGCTAGCTTATATTATGTTATTGATGAATATAAAGGTCCCACGCAGACGTAGAGGCCAACAAGCCAGGAATGTGGTCAAATATTACCGCCGACATGGTAGATTGGGATAGACTAGCTTATATTATGTTATTGACGTATATAAAGGTCCCACGGAGACGGAGAAGCTAACTCGCCAGGAATGATGTCAAATATTACCGCCGAGATGTTAGGTTGGGTTAGGTTAGGTTATATTACGTTATTGATGCATATAAGGGTCCCACGGAGACGAAGAGGCCAACTCGCCAGATATGTTTTCAAATATTACCGCCGAGATGTTAGATTGGTTTAGGTTAGGTTATATTACGTTATTGAAGTATATAAAGGTCCCACGGAGACGTAGAGGCCAACAAGCCAGGAATGTCGTCAAATATTACCGCCGAGATGTTAGATTGGGTTAGGCTAGCTTATATTATGTTACTGATGAATATAAAGTTCCCACGGAGACGTAGAGGCCAACAAGCCAGAAATGTGGTCAAATATTACCGCCGAGATGTAGGATTGTGTTAGGTTAGGTTATATTACGTTATTGAGTTATATAAAGGTCCCACGGAGACGTAGAGCCCAACAAGCCAGGAATGTGGTTAAATATTACCGCCGAGATGTTAGGTTGGGTTAGGTTAGGTTATATTACGTTATTGATGTATATAAAGGTCCCACGGAGACGTAGAGGCCAACAAGCCAGGTATGTCGTCAAATATTACCGCCGAGATGATAGATTGGGTTAGGCTAGCTTATATTATGTTATTGATGAATATAAAGGTCCCACGCAGACGTAGAGGCCAACAAGCCAGGAATGTGGTCAAATATTACCGCCGAGATGTTAGATTGGGATAGACTAGCTTATATTATGTTATTGATGTATATAAAGGTCCCACGGAGACGGAGAAGCTAACTCGCCAGGAATGATGTCAAATATTACCGCCGAGATGTTAGGTTGGGTTAGGTTAGGTTATATTACGTTATTGATGCATATAAGGGTCCCACGGAGACGAAGAGGCCAACTCGCCAGATATGTTTTCAAATATTACCGCCGAGATGTTAGATTGGTTTAGGTTAGGTTATATTACGTTATTGAAGTATATAAAGGTCCCACGGCGACGTAGAGGCCAACAAGCCAGGAATGTCGTCAAATATTACCGCCGATATGTTAGATTGGGTTAGGCTAGCTTATATTATGTTACTGATGAATATAAAGTTCCCACGGAGACGTAGAGGCCAACAAGCCAGAAATGTGGTCAAATATTACCGCCGAGATGTAGGATTGTGTTAGGTTAGGTTATATTACGTTATTGAGTTATATAAAGGTCCCACGGAGACGTAGAGCCCAACAAGCCAGGAATGTGGTTAAATATTACCGCCGAGATGTTAGGTTGGGTTAGGTTAGGTTATATTACGTTATTGATGTATATAATGGTCCCACGGAGACGTAGAGGCCAACTCGCCAGGTATGTTTTCAAATATTACCGGCGAGATGTTAGATTGGGTTAGGTTAGGTTATATTACGTTATTGAAGTATATAAAGGTCCCACGGAGACGGAGAGGCCAACAAGCCAGGAATGTGGTCAAATATTACCGCCGAGATGCTAGATTGGGTTAGGCTAGCTTATATTATGTTATTTATGTATATAAAGGTCCCACGGAGACGGAGAAGCCAACTCGCCAGGAATGTTGTCAAATATTACCGCCGAGATGTTAGGTTGGGTTATGTTAGGTTATATTACGTTATTGAAGTATATAAAGGTCCCACGGAGACGTAGAGGCCAACAAGCCAGGTATGTCGTCAAATATTACCGCCGAGATGATAGATTGGGTTAGGCTAGCTTATATTATGTTATTGATGAATATAAAGGTCCCACGCAGACGTAGAGGCCAACAAGCCAGGAATGTGGTCAAATATTACCGCCGAGATGTTAGATTGGGATAGACTAGCTTATATTATGTTATTGATGTATATAAAGGTCCCACGGAGACGGAGAAGCTAACTCGCCAGATATGTTTTCAAATATTACCGCCGAGATGTTAGATTGGTTTAGGTTAGGTTATATTACGTTATTGAAGTATATAAAGGTCCCACGGAGACGTAGAGGCCAACAAGCCAGGAATGTCGTCAAATATTACCGCCGAGATGTTAGGTTGGGTTAGGTTAGGTTACATTACGTTATTGATGTATATAAAGGTCCCGCGGAGATGCAGAGGCCAACTCGCCAGGAATGTTGTCAAATATTACCCCCGAGATGATAGGTTGGGTTAGGTTAGGTTATATTACGTTATTGATGCATATAAGGGTCCCACGGAGACGAAGAGGCCAACTCGCCAGATATGTTTTCAAATATTACCGCCGAGATGTTAGATTGGTTTAGGTTAGGTTATATTACGTTATTGAAGTATATAAAGGTCCCACGGAGACGTAGAGGCCAACAAGCCAGGAATGTCGTCAAATATTACCGCCGAGATGTTAGATTGGGTTAGGCTAGCTTATATTATGTTACTGATGAATATAAAGTTCCCACGGAGACGTAGAGGCCAACAAGCCAGAAATGTGGTCAAATATTACCGCCGAGATGTAGGATTGTGTTAGGTTAGGTTATATTACGTTATTGAGTTATATAAAGGTCCCACGCAGACGTAGAGGCCAACAAGCCAGGAATGTGGTCAAATATTACCGCCGAGATGTTAGATTGGGATAGACTAGCTTACATTATGTTATTGATGTATATAAAGGTCCCACGGAGACGGAGAAGCTAACTCGCCAGGAATGATGTCAAATATTACCGCCGAGATGTTAGGTTGGGTTAGGTTAGGTTATATTACGTTATTGATGCATATAAGGGTCCCACGGAGACGAAGAGGCCAACTCGCCAGATATGTTTTCAAATATTACCGCCGAGATGTTAGATTGGTTTAGGTTAGGTTATATTACGTTATTGAAGTATATAAAGGTCCCACGGAGACGTAGAGGCCAACAAGCCAGGAATGTCGTCAAATATTACCGCCGAGATGTTAGATTGGGTTAGGCTAGCTTATATTATGTTACTGATGAATATAAAGTTCCCACGGAGACGTAGAGGCCAACAAGCCAGAAATGTGGTCAAATATTACCGCCGAGATGTAGGATTGTGTTAGGTTAGGTTATATTACGTTATTGAGTTATATAAAGGTCCCACGGAGACGTAGAGCCCAACAAGACAGGAATGTGGTTAAATATTACCGCCGAGATGTTAGGTTGGGTTAGGTTAGGTTATATTACGTTATTGATGTATATAATGGTCCCACGGAGACGTAGAGGCCAACTCGCCAGGTATGTTTTCAAATATTACCGGCGAGATGTTAGATTGGGTTAGGTTAGGTTATATTACGTTATTGAAGTATATAAATGTCCCACGGAGACGTAGAGGCCAACAAGCCAGGAATGTCGTCAAATATTACCGCCGAGATGTTAGATTGGGTTAGGCTAGCTTATATTATGTTACTGATGAATATAAAGTTCCCACGGAGACGTAGAGGCCAACAAGCCAGAAATGTGGTCAAATATTACCGCCGAGATGTTAGGTTGGGTTAGGTTAGGTTACATTACGTTATTGATGTATATAAATGTCCCACGGAGACGTAGATGCCAACTCGCCAGGAATGTTTTCAAATATTACCGCCGAGATGTTAGATTGGGTTAGGTTAGGTTATATTACGTTATTGAAGTATATAAAGGTCCCACGGAGACGTAGAGGCCAACAAGCCAGGAATGTGGTCAAATATTGCCGCCGAGATGTTAGATTGGGATAGACTAGCTTATATTATGTTATTGATGTATATAAAGGTCCCACGGAGACGGAGAAGCTAACTCGCCAGGAATGTTGTCAAATATTACCGCCGAGATGTTAGGTTGGGTTAGGTTAGGTTACATTACGTTATTGATGTATATAAAGGTCCCACGGAGACGTAGAGGCCAACTCGCCAGGAATGTTGTCAAATATTACCGCCGAGATGTTAGATTGGGTTAGGTTAGGTTATATTACGTTATTGAGTTATATAAAGGTCCCACGGAGACGTAGAGCCCAACAAGACAGGAATGTGGTTAAATATTACCGCCGAGATGTTAGGTTGGGTTAGGTTAGGTTATATTACGTTATTGATGTATATAATGGTCCCACGGAGACGTAGAGGCCAACTCGCCAGGTATGTTTTCAAATATTACCGGCGAGATGTTAGATTGGGTTAGGTTAGGTTATATTACGTTATTGAAGTATATAAATGTCCCACGGAGACGTAGAGGCCAACAAGCCAGGAATGTCGTCAAATATTACCGCCGAGATGTTAGATTGGGTTAGGCTAGCTTATATTATGTTACTGATGAATATAAAGTTCCCACGGAGACGTAGAGGCCAACAAGCCAGAAATGTGGTCAAATATTACCGCCGAGATGTTAGGTTGGGTTAGGTTAGGTTACATTACGTTATTGATGTATATAAATGTCCCACGGAGACGTAGATGCCAACTCGCCAGGAATGTTTTCAAATATTACCGCCGAGATGTTAGATTGGGTTAGGTTAGGTTATATTACGTTATTGAAGTATATAAAGGTCCCACGGAGACGTAGAGGCCAACAAGCCAGGAATGTGGTCAAATATTGCCGCCGAGATGTTAGATTGGGATAGACTAGCTTATATTATGTTATTGATGTATATAAAGGTCCCACGGAGACGGAGAAGCTAACTCGCCAGGAATGTTGTCAAATATTACCGCCGAGATGTTAGGTTGGGTTAGGTTAGGTTACATTACGTTATTGATGTATATAAAGGTCCCACGGAGACGTAGAGGCCAACTCGCCAGGAATGTTGTCAAATATTACCGCCGAGATGTTAGATTGGGTTAGGTTAGGTTATATTACGTTATTGATGTATATAAATGTCCCACGGAGACGTAGATGCCAACTCGCCAGGAATGTTTTCAAATATTACCGCCGAGATGTTAGGTTGGCTTAGGTTAGGTTATATTACGTTATAGATGTATATAAAGGTCCCACGGAGACGGAGGACCCAACTCGCCAGGAATGTTGTCAAATGTTACCGCCGAGATGATAGGTTAGGTTAGGTTAGGTTATATTTCGTTATTGATGTATATGAAGGTCCCACGGAGACGTAGAGGCCAACTCGCCAGGTATGTTGTCAAATATTACCGCCGAGATGTTTGGTTGGGTTAGGTTAGGTTATATAACGTTATTGATGTATATGAAGGTCCCACGGAGACGCAGAGGCCAACTCGCCAGGAATGTTGTCATATATTACCGCCGAGATGTTAGATTGGGTTAGGTTAGGTTATATTACGTTATTGATGTATATAAATGTCCCACGGAGACGTAGATGCCAACTCGCCAGGAATGTTTTCAAATATTACCGCCGAGATGTTAGGTTGGCTTAGGTTAGGTTATATTACGTTATAGATGTATATAAAGGTCCCACGGAGACGGAGGACCCAACTCGCCAGGAATGTTGTCAAATGTTACCGCCGAGATGATAGGTTAGGTTAGGTTAGGTTATATTTCGTTATTGATGTATATGAAGGTCCCACGGAGACGTAGAGGCCAACTCGCCAGGAATGTTGTCAAATGTTACCGCCGAGATGATAGGATAGGTTAGGTTAGGTTATATTTCGTTATTGATGTATATGAAGGTCCCACGGAGACGTAGAGGCCAACTCGCCAGGTATGTTGTCAAATATTACCTCCGAGATGTTTGGTTGGGTTAGGTTAGGTTATATAACGTTATTGATGTATATGAAGGTCCCACGGAGACGCAGAGGCCAACTCGCCAGGAATGTTGTCAAATATTACCGCCGAGATGTTAGATTGGGTTAGGTTAGGTTATATTACGTTATTGATGTATATAAATGTCCCACGGAGACGTAGATGCCAACTCGCCAGGAATGTTTTCAAATATTACCGCCGAGATGTTAGGTTGGCTTAGGTTAGGTTATATTACGTTATAGATGTATATAAAGGTCCCACGGAGACGGAGGAGCCAACTCGCCAGGAATGTTGTCAAATGTTACCGCCGAGATGATAGGTTAGGTTAGGTTAGGTTATACTTCGTTATTGATGTATATGAAGGTCCCACGGAGACGAAGAGGCCAACTCGCCAGATATGTTTTCAAATATTACCGCCGAGATGTTAGATTGGTTTAGGTTAGGTTATATTACGTTATTGAAGTATATAAAGGTCCCACGGAGACGTAGAGGCCAACAAGCCAGGAATGTCGTCAAATATTACCGCCGAGATGTTAGATTGGGTTAGGCTAGCTTATATTATGTTACTGATGAATATAAAGTTCCCACGGAGACGTAGAGGCCAACAAGCCAGAAATGTGGTCAAATATTACCGCCGAGATGTAGGATTGTGTTAGGTTAGGTTATATTACGTTATTGAGTTATATAAAGGTCCCACGGAGACGTAGAGCCCAACAAGCCAGGAATGTGGTTAAATATTACCGCCGAGATGTTAGGTTGGGTTAGGTTAGGTTATATTACGTTATTGATGTATATAATGGTCCCACGGAGACGTAGAGGCCAACTCGCCAGGTATGTTTTCTAATATTACCGGCGAGATGTTAGATTGGGTTAGGTTAGGTTATATTACGTTATTGAAGTATATAAATGTCCCACGGAGACGTAGAGGCCAACAAGCCAGGAATGTCGTCAAATATTACCGCCGAGATGTTAGATTGGGTTAGGCTAGCTTATATTATGTTACTGATGAATATAAAGTTCCCACGGAGACGTAGAGGCCAACAAGCCAGAAATGTGGTCAAATATTACCGCCGAGATGTTAGGTTGGGTTAGGTTAGGTTACATTACGTTATTGATGTATATAAATGTCCCACGGAGACGTAGATGCCAACTCGCCAGGAATGTTTTCAAATATTACCGCCGAGATGTTAGATTGGGTTAGGTTAGGTTATATTACGTTATTGAAGTATATAAAGGTCCCACGGAGACGTAGAGGCCAACAAGCCAGGAATGTGGTCAAATATTGCCGCCGAGATGTTAGATTGGGATAGACTAGCTTATGATATGTTATTGATGTATATAAAGGTCCCACGGAGACGTAGAGGCCAACTCGCCAGGAATGTGGTCAAATATTACCGCCGAGATGTTGGATTGGGTTAGGCTAGCTTATATTATGTTATTGATGTATATAAAGGTCCCACGGAGACTTAGAGGCCAACTCGCCTGGTATGTTTTCAAATATTACCGCCGTGATGTTAGATTGGGTTAGGTTAGGTTATATTACGTTATTGAAGTATATAAGGGTCCCACGGAGACGTAGAGGCCAACAAGCCAGGAATGTGGTCAAATATTACCGCCGAGATGTTAGATTGGGTTAGGCTAGCTTATATTATGTTATTGATGTACATAAAGGTCCCACGGAGACGTAGAGGCCAACTCGCCAGGAATGTTGTCAAATGTTACCGCCGAGATGATAGGTTAGGTTAGGTTAGGTTATATTTCGTTATTGATGTATATGAAGGTCCCACGGAGACGTAGAGGCCAACTCGCCAGGTATGTTGTCAAATATTACCGCCGAGATGTTTGGTTGGGTTAGGTTAGGTTATATAACGTTATTGATGTATATGAAGGTCCCACGGAGACGCAGAGGCCAACTCGCCAGGAATGTCGTCATATATTACCGCCGAGATGTTAGATTGGGTTAGGTTAGGTTATATTACGTTATTGATGTATATAAATGTCCCACGGAGACGTAGATGCCAACTCGCCAGGAATGTTTTCAAATATTACCGCCGAGATGTTAGGTTGGCTTAGGTTAGGTTATATTACGTTATAGATGTATATAAAGGTCCCACGGAGACGGAGGACCCAACTCGCCAGGAATGTTGTCAAATGTTACCGCCGAGATGATAGGTTAGGTTAGGTTAGGTTATATTTCGTTATTGATGTATATGAAGGTCCCACGGAGACGTAGAGGCCAACTCGCCAGGAATGTTGTCAAATGTTACCGCCGAGATGATAGGATAGGTTAGGTTAGGTTATATTTCGTTATTGATGTATATGAAGGTCCCACGGAGACGTAGAGGCCAACTCGCCAGGTATGTTGTCAAATATTACCGCCGAGATGTTTGGTTGGGTTAGGTTAGGTTATATAACGTTATTGATGTATATGAAGGTCCCACGGAGACGCAGAGGCCAACTCGCCAGGAATGTTGTCAAATATTACCGCCGAGATGTTAGATTGGGTTAGGTTAGGTTATATTACGTTATTGATGTATATAAATGTCCCACGGAGACGTAGATGCCAACTCGCCAGGAATGTTTTCAAATATTACCGCCGAGATGTTAGGTTGGCTTAGGTTAGGTTATATTACGTTATAGATGTATATAAAGGTCCCACGGAGACGGAGGAGCCAACTCGCCAGGAATGTTGTCAAATGTTACCGCCGAGATGATAGGTTAGGTTAGGTTAGGTTATATTTCGTTATTGATGTATATGAAGGTCCCACGGAGACGAAGAGGCCAACTCGCCAGATATGTTTTCAAATATTACCGCCGAGATGTTAGATTGGTTTAGGTTAGTTTATATTACGTTATTGAAGTATATAAAGGTCCCACGGAGACGTAGAGGCCAACAAGCCAGGAATGTCGTCAAATATTACCGCCGAGATGTTAGATTGGGTTAGGCTAGCTTATATTATGTTACTGATGAATATAAAGTTCCCACGGAGACGTAGAGGCCAACAAGCCAGAAATGTGGTCAAATATTACCGCCGAGATGTTAGGTTGGGTTAGGTTAGGTTACATTACGTTATTGATGTATATAAATGTCCCACGGAGACGTAGATGCCAACTCGCCAGGAATGTTTTCAAATATTACCGCCGAGATGTTAGATTGGGTTAGGTTAGGTTATATTACGTTATTGAAGTATATAAAGCTCCCACGGAGACGTAGAGGCCAACAAGCCAGGAATGTGGTCAAATATTGCCGCCGAGATGTTAGATTGGGATAGACTAGCTTATATTATGTTATTGATGTATATAAAGGTCCCACGGAGACGGAGAAGCTAACTCGCCAGGAATGTTGTCAAATATTACCGCCGAGATGTTAGGTTGGGTTAGGTTAGGTTACATTACGTTATTGATGTATATAAAGGTCCCACGGAGACGTAGAGGCCAACTCGCCAGGAATGTTGTCAAATATTACCGCCGAGATGTTAGATTGGGTTAGGTTAGGTTATATTACGTTATTGATGTATATAAATGTCGCACGGAGACGTAGATGCCAACTCGCCAGGAATGTTTTCAAATATTACCGCCGAGATGTTAGGTTGGCTTAGGTTAGGTTATATTACGTTATAGATGTATATAAAGGTCCCACGGAGACGGAGGAGCCAACTCGCCAGGAAGGTTGTCAAATGTTACCGCCGAGATGATAGGTTAGGTTAGGTTAGGTTATATTTCGTTATTGATGTATATGAAGGTCCCACGGAGACGTAGAGGCCAACTCGCCAGGTATGTTGTCAAATATTACCGCCGAGATGTTTGGTTGGGTTAGGTTAGGTTATATAACGTTATTGATGTATATGAAGGTCCCACGGAGACGCAGAGGCCAACTCGCCAGGAATGTTGTCATATATTACCGCCGAGATGTTAGATTGGGTTAGGTTAGGTTATATTACGTTATTGATGTATATAAATGTCCCACGGAGACGTAGATGCCAACTCGCCAGGAATGTTTTCAAATATTACCGCCGAGATGTTAGGTTGGCTTAGGTTAGGTTATATTACGTTATAGATGTATATAAAGGTCCCACGGAGACGGAGGACCCAACTCGCCAGGAATGTTGTCAAATGTTACCGCCGAGATGATAGGTTAGGTTAGGTTAGGTTATATTTCGTTATTGATGTATATGAAGGTCCCACGGAGACGTAGAGGCCAACTCGCCAGGAATGTTGTCAAATGTTACCGCCGAGATGATAGGATAGGTTAGGTTAGGTTATATTTCGTTATTGATGTATATGAAGGTCCCACGGAGACGTAGAGGCCAACTCGCCAGGTATGTTGTCAAATATTACCGCCGAGATGTTTGGTTGGGTTAGGTTAGGTTATATAACGTTATTGATGTATATGAAGGTCCCACGGAGACGCAGAGGCCAACTCGCCAGGAATGTTGTCAAATATTACCGCCGAGATGTTAGATTGGGTTAGGTTAGGTTATATTACGTTATTGATGTATATAAATGTCCCACGGAGACGTAGATGCCAACTCGCCAGGAATGTTTTCAAATATTACCGCCGAGATGTTAGGTTGGCTTAGGTTAGGTTATATTACGTTATAGATGTATATAAAGGTCCCACGGAGACGGAGGAGCCAACTCGCCAGGAATGTTGTCAAATGTTACCGCCGCGATGATAGGTTAGGTTAGGTTAGGTTATATTTCGTTATTGATGTATATGAAGGTCCCACGGAGACGAAGAGGCCAACTCGCCAGATATGTTTTCAAATATTACCGCCGAGATGTTAGATTGGTTTAGGTTAGGTTATATTACGTTATTGAAGTATATAAAGGTCCCACGGAGACGTAGCGGCCAACAAGCCAGGAATGTCGTCAAATATTACCGCCGAGATGTTAGATTGGGTTAGGCTAGCTTATATTATGATACTGATGAATATAAAGTTCCCACGGAGACGTAGAGGCCAACAAGCCAGAAATGTGGTCAAATATTACCGCCGAGATGTAGGATTGTGTTAGGTTAGGTTATATTACGTTATTGAGTTATATAAAGGTCCCACGCAGACGTAGAGGCCAACAAGCCAGGAATGTGGTCAAATATTACCGCCGAGATGTTAGATTGGGATAGACTAGCTTACATTATGTTATTGATGTATATAAAGGTCCCACGGAGACGGAGAAGCTAACTCGCCAGGAATGATGTCAAATATTACCGCCGAGATGTTAGGTTGGGTTAGGTTAGGTTATATTACGTTATTGATGCATATAAGGGTCCCACGGAGACGAAGAGGCCAACTCGCCAGATATGTTTTCAAATATTACCGCCGAGATGTTAGATTGGTTTAGGTTAGGTTATATTACGTTATTGAAGTATATAAAGGTCCCACGGAGACGTAGAGGCCAACAAGCCAGGAATGTCGTCAAATATTACCGCCGAGATGTTAGATTGGGTTAGGCTAGCTTATATTATGTTACTGATGAATATAAAGTTCCCACGGAGACGTAGAGGCCAACAAGCCAGAAATGTGGTCAAATATTACCGCCGAGATGTAGGATTGTGTTAGGTTAGGTTATATTACGTTATTGAGTTATATAAAGGTCCCACGGAGACGTAGAGCCCAACAAGCCAGGAATGTGGTTAAATATTACCGCCGAGATGTTAGGTTGGGTTAGGTTAGGTTATATTACGTTATTGATGTATATAATGGTCCCACGGAGACGTAGAGGCCAACTCGCCAGGTATGTTTTCAAATATTACCGGCGAGATGTTAGATTGGGTTAGGTTAGGTTATATTACGTTATTGAAGTATATAAATGTCCCACGGAGACGTAGAGGCCAACAAGCCAGGAATGTCGTCAAATATTACCGCCGAGATGTTAGATTGGGTTAGGCTAGCTTATATTATGTTACTGATGAATATAAAGTTCCCACGGAGACGTAGAGGCCAACAAGCCAGAAATGTGGTCAAATATTACCGCCGAGATGTTAGGTTGGGTTAGGTTAGGTTACATTACGTTATTGATGTATATAAATGTCCCACGGAGACGTAGATGCCAACTCGCCAGGAATGTTTTCAAATATTACCGCCGAGATGTTAGATTGGGTTAGGTTAGGTTATATTACGTTATTGAAGTATATAAAGGTCCCACGGAGACGTAGAGGCCAACAAGCCAGGAATGTGGTCAAATATTGCCGCCGAGATGTTAGATTGGGATAGACTAGCTTATATTATGTTATTGATGTATATAAAGGTCCCACGGAGACGGAGAAGCTAACTCGCCAGGAATGTTGTCAAATATTACCGCCGAGATGTTAGGTTGGGTTAGGTTAGGTTACATTACGTTATTGATGTATATAAAGGTCCCACGGAGACGTAGAGGCCAACTCGCCAGGAATGTTGTCAAATATTACCGCCGAGATGTTAGATTGGGTTAGGTTAGGTTATATTACGTTATTGATGTATATAAATGTCCCACGGAGACGTAGATGCCAACTCGCCAGGAATGTTTTCAAATATTACCGCCGAGATGTTAGGTTGGCTTAGGTTAGGTTATATTACGTTATAGATGTATATAAAGGTCCCACGGAGACGGAGGACCCAACTCGCCAGGAATGTTGTCAAATGTTACCGCCGAGATGATAGGTTAGGTTAGGTTAGGTTATATTTCGTTATTGATGTATATGAAGGTCCCACGGAGACGTAGAGGCCAACTCGCCAGGTATGTTGTCAAATATTACCGCCGAGATGTTTGGTTGGGTTAGGTTAGGTTATATAACGTTATTGATGTATATGAAGGTCCCACGGAGACGCAGAGGCCAACTCGCCAGGAATGTTGTCATATATTACCGCCGAGATGTTAGATTGGGTTAGGTTAGGTTATATTACGTTATTGATGTATATAAATGTCCCACGGAGACGTAGATGCCAACTCGCCAGGAATGTTTTCAAATATTACCGCCGAGATGTTAGGTTGGCTTAGGTTAGGTTATATTACGTTATAGATGTATATAAAGGTCCCACGGAGACGGAGGACCCAACTCGCCAGGAATGTTGTCAAATGTTACCGCCGAGATGATAGGTTAGGTTAGGTTAGGTTATATTTCGTTATTGATGTATATGAAGGTCCCACGGAGACGTAGAGGCCAACTCGCCAGGAATGTTGTCAAATGTTACCGCCGAGATGATAGGATAGGTTAGGTTAGGTTATATTTCGTTATTGATGTATATGAAGGTCCCACGGAGACGTAGAGGCCAACTCGCCAGGTATGTTGTCAAATATTACCTCCGAGATGTTTGGTTGGGTTAGGTTAGGTTATATAACGTTATTGATGTATATGAAGGTCCCACGGAGACGCAGAGGCCAACTCGCCAGGAATGTTGTCAAATATTACCGCCGAGATGTTAGATTGGGTTAGGTTAGGTTATATTACGTTATTGATGTATATAAATGTCCCACGGAGACGTAGATGCCAACTCGCCAGGAATGTTTTCAAATATTACCGCCGAGATGTTAGGTTGGCTTAGGTTAGGTTATATTACGTTATAGATGTATATAAAGGTCCCACGGAGACGGAGGAGCCAACTCGCCAGGAATGTTGTCAAATGTTACCGCCGAGATGATAGGTTAGGTTAGGTTAGGTTATACTTCGTTATTGATGTATATGAAGGTCCCACGGAGACGAAGAGGCCAACTCGCCAGATATGTTTTCAAATATTACCGCCGAGATGTTAGATTGGTTTAGGTTAGGTTATATTACGTTATTGAAGTATATAAAGGTCCCACGGAGACGTAGAGGCCAACAAGCCAGGAATGTCGTCAAATATTACCGCCGAGATGTTAGATTGGGTTAGGCTAGCTTATATTATGTTACTGATGAATATAAAGTTCCCACGGAGACGTAGAGGCCAACAAGCCAGAAATGTGGTCAAATATTACCGCCGAGATGTAGGATTGTGTTAGGTTAGGTTATATTACGTTATTGAGTTATATAAAGGTCCCACGGAGACGTAGAGCCCAACAAGCCAGGAATGTGGTTAAATATTACCGCCGAGATGTTAGGTTGGGTTAGGTTAGGTTATATTACGTTATTGATGTATATAATGGTCCCACGGAGACGTAGAGGCCAACTCGCCAGGTATGTTTTCAAATATTACCGGCGAGATGTTAGATTGGGTTAGGTTAGGTTATATTACGTTATTGAAGTATATAAATGTCCCACGGAGACGTAGAGGCCAACAAGCCAGGAATGTCGTCAAATATTACCGCCGAGATGTTAGATTGGGTTAGGCTAGCTTATATTATGTTACTGATGAATATAAAGTTCCCACGGAGACGTAGAGGCCAACAAGCCAGAAATGTGGTCAAATATTACCGCCGAGATGTTAGGTTGGGTTAGGTTAGGTTACATTACGTTATTGATGTATATAAATGTCCCACGGAGACGTAGATGCCAACTCGCCAGGAATGTTTTCAAATATTACCGCCGAGATGTTAGATTGGGTTAGGTTAGGTTATATTACGTTATTGAAGTATATAAAGGTCCCACGGAGACGTAGAGGCCAACAAGCCAGGAATGTGGTCAAATATTGCCGCCGAGATGTTAGATTGGGATAGACTAGCTTATGATATGTTATTGATGTATATAAAGGTCCCACGGAGACGGAGAAGCTAACTCGCCAGGAATGTTGTCAAATATTACCGCCGAGATGTTAGGTTGGGTTAGGTTAGGTTACATTACGTTATTGATGTATATAAAGGTCCCACGGAGACGTAGAGGCCAACTCGCCAGGAATGTTGTCAAATATTACCGCCGAGATGTTAGATTGGGTTAGGTTAGGTTATATTACGTTATTGATGTATATAAATGTCCCACGGAGACGTAGATGCCAACTCGCCAGGAATGTTTTCAAATATTACCGCCGAGATGTTAGGTTGGCTTAGGTTAGGTTATATTACGTTATAGATGTATATAAAGGTCCCACGGAGACGGAGGAGCCAACTCGCCAGGAATGTTGTCAAATGTTACCGCCGAGATGATAGGTTAGGTTAGGTTAGGTTATATTTCGTTATTGATGTATATGAAGGTCCCACGGAGACGTAGAGGCCAACTCGCCAGGTATGTTGTCAAATATTACCGCCGAGATGTTTGGTTGGGTTAGGTTAGGTTATATAACGTTATTGATGTATATGAAGGTCCCACGGAGACGCAGAGGCCAACTCGCCAGGAATGTCGTCATATATTACCGCCGAGATGTTAGATTGGGTTAGGTTAGGTTATATTACGTTATTGATGTATATAAATGTCCCACGGAGACGTAGATGCCAACTCGCCAGGAATGTTTTCAAATATTACCGCCGAGATGTTAGGTTGGCTTAGGTTAGGTTATATTACGTTATAGATGTATATAAAGGTCCCACGGAGACGGAGGACCCAACTCGCCAGGAATGTTGTCAAATGTTACCGCCGAGATGATAGGTTAGGTTAGGTTAGGTTATATTTCGTTATTGATGTATATGAAGGTCCCACGGAGACGTACAGGCCAACTCGCCAGGAATGTTGTCAAATGTTACCGCCGAGATGATAGGATAGGTTAGGTTAGGTTATATTTCGTTATTGATGTATATGAAGGTCCCACGGAGACGTAGAGGCCAACTCGCCAGGTATGTTGTCAAATATTACCGCCGAGATGTTTGGTTGGGTTAGGTTAGGTTATATAACGTTATTGATGTATATGAAGGTCCCACGGAGACGCAGAGGCCAACTCGCCAGGAATGTTGTCAAATATTACCGCCGAGATGTTAGATTGGGTTAGGTTAGGTTATATTACGTTATTGATGTATATAAATGTCCCACGGAGACGTAGATGCCAACTCGCCAGGAATGTTTTCAAATATTACCGCCGAGATGTTAGGTTGGCTTAGGTTAGGTTATATTACGTTATAGATGTATATAAAGGTCCCACGGAGACGGAGGAGCCAACTCGCCAGGAATGTTGTCAAATGTTACCGCCGCGATGATAGGTTAGGTTAGGTTAGGTTATATTTCGTTATTGATGTATATGAAGGTCCCACGGAGACGAAGAGGCCAACTCGCCAGATATGTTTTCAAATATTACCGCCGAGATGTTAGATTGGTTTAGGTTAGGTTATATTACGATATTGAAGTATATAAAGGTCCCACGGAGACGTAGAGGCCAACAAGCCAGGAATGTCGTCAAATATTACCGCCGAGATGTTAGATTGGGTTAGGCTAGCTTATATTATGTTACTGATGAATATAAAGTTCCCACGGAGACGTAGAGGCCAACAAGCCAGAAATGTGGTCAAATATTACCGCCGAGATGTAGGATTGTGTTAGGTTAGGTTATATTACGTTATTGAGTTATATAAAGGTCCCACGGAGACGTAGAGCCCAACAAGCCAGGAATGTGGTTAAATATTACCGCCGAGATGTTAGGTTGGGTTAGGTTAGGTTATATTACGTTATTGATGTATCTAATGGTCTCACGGAGACGTAGAGGCCAACTCGCCAGGTATGTTTTCAAATATTACCGGCGAGATGTTAGATTGGGTTAGGTTAGGTTATATTACGTTATTGAAGTATATAAAGGTCCCACGGAGACGTAGAGGCCAACAAGCCAGGAATGTGGTCAAATATTGCCGCCGAGATGTTAGATTGGGATAGACTAGCTTATATTATGTTATTGATGTATATAAAGGTCCCACGGAGACGGAGAAGCTAACTCGCCAGGAATGTTGTCAAATATTACCGCCGAGATGTTAGGTTGGGTTAGGTTAGGTTACATTACGTTATTGATGTATATAAAGGTCCCACGGAGACGTAGAGGCCAACTCGCCAGGAATGTTGTCAAATATTACCGCCGAGATGTTAGATTGGGTTAGGTTAGGTTATATTACGTTATTGATGTATATAAATGTCCCACGGAGACGTAGATGCCAACTCGCCAGGAATGTTTTCAAATATTACCGCCGAGATGTTAGGTTGGCTTAGGTTAGGTTATATTACGTTATAGATGTATATAAAGGTCCCACGGAGACGGAGGACCCAACTCGCCAGGAATGTTGTCAAATGTTACCGCCGAGATGATAGGTTAGGTTAGGTTAGGTTATATTTCGTTATTGATGTATATGAAGGTCCCACGGAGACGTAGAGGCCAACTCGCCAGGAATGTTGTCAAATGTTACCGCCGAGATGATAGGATAGGTTAGGTTAGGTTATATTTCGTTATTGATGTATATGAAGGTCCCACGGAGACGTAGAGGCCAACTCGCCAGGTATGTTGTCAAATATTACCGCCGAGATGTTTGGTTGGGTTAGGTTAGGTTATATAACGTTATTGATGTATATGAAGGTCCCACGGAGACGCAGAGGCCAACTCGCCACGAATGTTGTCAAATATTACCGCCGAGATGTTAGATTGGGTTAGGTTAGGTTATATTACGTTATTGATGTATATAAATGTCCCACGGAGACGTAGATGCCAACTCGCCAGGAATGTTTTCAAATATTACCGCCGAGATGTTAGGTTGGCTTAGGTTAGGTTATATTACGTTATAGATGTATATAAAGGTCCCACGGAGACGGAGAAGCCAACTCGCCTGGAATGTTGTCAAATATTACCACCGAGATGTTAGGTTGGGGTAGGTTAGGTTATATTACGTTATTGATGTATATAAAGGTCCCACGGAAACGTAGAGGCCAACAAGACATGAATGTGGTCAAATATTACCGCCGACATGTTAGATTGGGTTAGGCTAGCTTATATTATGTTATTGATGTATATAAAGGTCCCACGGAGACGTAGAGGCCAACAAGACAGGAATGTGGTCAAATATTACCGCCGAGATGTTAGATTGGGTTAGGCTAGCTTATATTATGTTATTGATGTACATAAAGGTCCCACGGAGACGTAGAGGCCAACTCGCCAGGAATGTTGTCAAATATTACCGCCGAGATTTTAGGTTGGTTTAGGATAGGTTATATTACGTTATTGATGTATATAAAGGTCCCACGGAGACGGAGGAGCCAACTCGCCAGGAATGTTGTCAAATGTTACCGCCGAGATGTTAGATTGGGTTAGGTTAGGTTATATTACGTTATTGATGTATATAAATGTCCCACGGAGACGGAGAAGCTAACTCGCCAGGAATGTTGTCAAATATTACCGCCGAGATGTTAGGTTGGGTTAGGTTAGGTTACATTACGTTATTGATGTATATAAAGGTCCCACGGAGACGTAGAGGCCAACTCGCCAGGAATGTTGTCAAATATTACCGCCGAGATGTTAGATTGGGTTAGGTTAGGTTATATTACGTTATTGATGTATATAAATGTCCCACGGAGACGTAGATGCCAACTCGCCAGGAATGTTTTCAAATATTACCGCCGAGATGTTAGGTTGGCTTAGGTTAGGTTATATTACGTTATAGATGTATATAAAGGTCCCACGGAGACGGAGGAGCCAACTCGCCAGGAATGTTGTCAAATGTTACCGCCGAGATGATAGGTTAGGTTAGGTTAGGTTATATTTCGTTATTGATGTATATGAAGGTCCCACGGAGACGTAGAGGCCAACTCGCCAGGTATGTTGTCAAATATTACCGCCGAGATGTTTGGTTGGGTTAGGTTAGGTTATATAACGTTATTGATGTATATGAAGGTCCCACGGAGACGCAGAGGCCAACTCGCCAGGAATGTTGTCATATATTACCGCCGAGATGTTAGATTGGGTTAGGTTAGGTTATATTACGTTATTGATGTATATAAATGTCCCACGGAGACGTAGATGCCAACTCGCCAGGAATGTTTTCAAATATTACCGCCGAGATGTTAGGTTGGCTTAGGTTAGGTTATATTACGTTATAGATGTATATAAAGGTCCCACGGAGACGGAGGACCCAACTCGCCAGGAATGTTGTCAAATGTTACCGCCGAGATGATAGGTTAGGTTAGGTTAGGTTATATTTCGTTATTGATGTATATGAAGGTCCCACGGAGACGTAGAGGCCAACTCGCCAGGAATGTTGTCAAATGTTACCGCCGAGATGATAGGATAGGTTAGGTTAGGTTATATTTCGTTATTGATGTATATGAAGGTCCCACGGAGACGTAGAGGCCAACTCGCCAGGTATGTTGTCAAATATTACCGCCGAGATGTTTGGTTGGGTTAGGTTAGGTTATATAACGTTATTGATGTATATGAAGGTCCCACGGAGACGCAGAGGCCAACTCGCCAGGAATGTTGTCAAATATTACCGCCGAGATGTTAGATTGGGTTAGGTTAGGTTATATTACGTTATTGATGTATATAAATGTCCCACGGAGACGTAGATGCCAACTCGCCAGGAATGTTTTCAAATATTACCGCCGAGATGTTAGGTTGGCTTAGGTTAGGTTATATTACGTTATAGATGTATATAAAGGTCCCACGGAGACGGAGGAGCCAACTCGCCAGGAATGTTGTCAAATGTTACCGCCGAGATGATAGGTTAGGTTAGGTTAGGTTATATTTCGTTATTGATGTATATGAAGGTCCCACGGAGACGAAGAGGCCAACTCGCCAGATATGTTTTCAAATATTACCGCCGAGATGTTAGATTGGTTTAGGTTAGGTTATATTACGATATTGAAGTATATAAAGGTCCCACGGAGACGTAGAGGCCAACAAGCCAGGAATGTCGTCAAATATTACCGCCGAGATGTTAGATTGGGTTAGGCTAGCTTATATTATGTTACTGATGAATATGAAGTTCCCACGGAGACGTAGAGGCCAACAAGCCAGAAATGTGGTCAAATATTACCGCCGAGATGTAGGATTGTGTTAGGTTAGGTTATATTACGTTATTGAGTTATATAAAGGTCCCACGGAGACGTAGAGCCCAACAAGCCAGGAATGTGGTTAAATATTACCGCCGAGATGTTAGGTTGGGTTAGGTTAGGTTATATTACGTTATTGATGTATATAATGGTCTCACGGAGACGTAGAGGCCAACTCGCCAGGTATGTTTTCAAATATTACCGGCGAGATGTTAGATTGGGTTAGGTTAGGTTATATTACGTTATTGAAGTATATAAAGGTCCCACGGAGACGTAGAGGCCAACAAGCCAGGAATGTGGTCAAATATTGCCGCCGAGATGTTAGATTGGGATAGACTAGCTTATATTATGTTATTGATGTATATAAAGGTCCCACGGAGACGGAGAAGCTAACTCGCCAGGAATGTTGTCAAATATTACCGCCGAGATGTTAGGTTGGGTTAGGTTAGGTTACATTACGTTATTGATGTATATAAAGGTCCCACGGAGACGTAGAGGCCAACTCGCCAGGAATGTTGTCAAATATTACCGCCGAGATGTTAGATTGGGTTAGGTTAGGTTATATTACGTTATTGATGTATATAAATGTCCCACGGAGACGTAGATGCCAACTCGCCAGGAATGTTTTCAAATATTACCGCCGAGATGTTAGGTTGGCTTAGGTTAGGTTATATTACGTTATAGATGTATATAAAGGTCCCACGGAGACGGAGGAGCCAACTCGCCAGGAATGTTGTCAAATGTTACCGCCGAGATGATAGGTTAGGTTAGGTTAGGTTATATTTCGTTATTGATGTATATGAAGGTCCCACGGAGACGTAGAGGCCAACTCGCCAGGTATGTTGTCAAATATTACCGCCGAGATGTTTGGTTGGGTTAGGTTAGGTTATATAACGTTATTGATGTATATGAAGGTCCCACGGAGACGCAGAGGCCAACTCGCCAGGAATGTTGTCATATATTACCGCCGAGATGTTAGATTGGGTTAGGTTAGGTTATATTACGTTATTGATGTATATAAATGTCCCACGGAGACGTAGATGCCAACTCGCCAGGAATGTTTTCAAATATTACCGCCGAGATGTTAGGTTGGCTTAGGTTAGGTTATATTACGTTATAGATGTATATAAAGGTCCCACGGAGACGGAGGACCCAACTCGCCAGGAATGTTGTCAAATGTTACCGCCGAGATGATAGGTTAGGTTAGGTTAGGTTATATTTCGTTATTGATGTATATGAAGGTCCCACGGAGACGTAGAGGCCAACTCGCCAGGAATGTTGTCAAATGTTACCGCCGAGATGATAGGATAGGTTAGGTTAGGTTATATTTCGTTATTGATGTATATGAAGGTCCCACGGAGACGTAGAGGCCAACTCGCCAGGTATGTTGTCAAATATTACCGCCGAGATGTTTGGTTGGGTTAGGTTAGGTTATATAACGTTATTGATGTATATGAAGGTCCCACGGAGACGCAGAGGCCAACTCGCCAGGAATGTTGTCAAATATTACCGCCGAGATGTTAGATTGGGTTAGGTTAGGTTATATTACGTTATTGATGTATATAAATGTCCCACGGAGACGTAGATGCCAACTCGCCAGGAATGTTTTCAAATATTACCGCCGAGATGTTAGGTTGGCTTAGGTTAGGTTATATTACGTTATTGATGTACATAAAGGTCCCACGGAGACGTAGAGGCCAACTCGCCAGGAATGTTGTCAAATATTACCGCCGAGATTTTAGGTTGGTTTAGGATAGGTTATATTACGTTATTGATGTATATAAAGGTCCCACGGAGACGTAGAGGCCAACTCGCCAGGAATGTTGTCAAATATTACCGCCGAGATTTTAGGTTGGTTTAGGATAGGTTATATTACGTTATTGATGTATATAAAGGTCCCACGGAGACGGAGGAGCCAACTCGCCAGGAATGTTGTCAAATGTTACCGCCGAGATGTTAGATTGGGTTAGGTTAGGTTATATTACGTTATTGATGTATATAAATGTCCCACGGAGACGGAGAAGCCAACTCGCCAGGAATGTTGTCAAATGTTACCGCCGAGATGTTAGATTGGGTTAGGTTAGGTTATATTACGTTATTGATGTATATAAATGTCCCACGGAGACGGAGAAGCCAACTCGCCAGGAATGTTGTCAAATATTACCGCCGAGATGTTTGGTTGGGTTAGGTTAGGTTATATAACGTTATTGATGTATATGAAGGTCCCACGGAGACGTAGATGCCAACTCGCCAGGAATGTTTTCAAATATTACCGCCGAGATGTTAGGTTGGCTTAGGCTAGGTTATATTACGTTATTGATGTATATGAAGGTCCCACGGAGACGCAGAGGCCAACTCGCCAGGAATGTTGTCAAATATTACCGCCGAGATGTTAGATTGGGTTAGGTTAGGTTATATTACGTTATTGATGTATATAAATGTCCCACGGAGACGTAGATGCCAACTCGCCAGGAATGTTTTCAAATATTACCGCCGAGATGTTAGGTTGGCTTAGGTTAGGTTATATTACGTTATAGATGTATATAAAGGTCCCACGGAGACGGAGAAGCCAACTCGCCTGGAATGTTGTCAAATATTACCACCGAGATGTTAGGTTGGGGTAGGTTAGGTTATATTACGTTATTGATGTATATAAAGGTCCCACGGAAACGTAGAGGCCAACAAGACATGAATGTGGTCAAATATTACCGCCGACATGTTAGATTGGGTTAGGCTAGCTTATATTATGTTATTGATGTATATAAAGGTCCCACGGAGACGTAGAGGCCAACAAGACAGGAATGTGGTCAAATATTACCGCCGAGATGTTAGATTGGGTTAGGCTAGCTTATATTATGTTATTGATGTACATAAAGGTCCCACGGAGACGTAGAGGCCAACTCGCCAGGAATGTTGTCAAATATTACCGCCGAGATTTTAGGTTGGTTTAGGATAGGTTATATTACGTTATTGATGTATATAAAGGTCCCACGGAGACGGAGGAGCCAACTCGCCAGGAATGTTGTCAAATGTTACCGCCGAGATGTTAGATTGGGTTAGGTTAGGTTATATTACGTTATTGATGTATATAAATGTCCCACGGAGACGGAGAAGCCAACTCGCCAGGAATGTTGTCAAATGTTACCGCCGAGATGTTAGATTGGGTTAGGTTAGGTTATATTACGTTATTGATGTATATAAATGTCCCACGGAGACGGAGAAGCCAACTCGCCAGGAATGTTGTCAAATATTACCGCCGAGATGTTTGGTTGGGTTAGGTTAGGTTATATAACGTTATTGATGTATATGAAGGTCCCACGGAGACGTAGATGCCAACTCGCCAGGAATGTTTTCAAATATTACCGCCGAGATGTTAGGTTGGCTTAGGCTAGGTTATATTACGTTATAGATGTATATAAAGGTCCCACGGAGACGGAGAAGCCAACTCGCCTGGAATGTTGTCAAATATTACCACCGAGAAGTTAGGTTGGGGTAGGTTAGGTTATATTTCGTTATTGATGTATATGAAGGTCCCACGGAGACGTAGAGGCCAACTCGCCAGGTATGTTGTCAAATATTACCGCCGAGATGTTTGGTTGGGTTAGGTTAGGTTATATAACGTTATTGATGTATATGAAGGTCCCACGGAGACGCAGAGGCCAACTCGCCAGGAATGTTGTCATATATTACCGCCGAGATGTTAGATTGGGTTAGGTTAGGTTATATTACGTTATTGATGTATATAAATGTCCCACGGAGACGTAGATGCCAACTCGCCAGGAATGTTTTCAAATATTACCGCCGAGATGTTAGGTTGGCTTAGGTTAGGTTATATTACGTTATAGATGTATATAAAGGTCCCACGGAGACGGAGGACCCAACTCGCCAGGAATGTTGTCAAATGTTACCGCCGAGATGATAGGTTAGGTTAGGTTAGGTTATATTTCGTTATTGATGTATATGAAGGTCCCACGGAGACGTAGAGGCCAACTCGCCAGGAATGTTGTCAAATGTTACCGCCGAGATGATAGGATAGGTTAGGTTAGGTTATATTTCGTTATTGATGTATATGAAGGTCCCACGGAGACGTAGAGGCCAACTCGCCAGGTATGTTGTCAAATATTACCGCCGAGATGTTTGGTTGGGTTAGGTTAGGTTATATAACGTTATTGATGTATATGAAGGTCCCACGGAGACGCAGAGGCCAACTCGCCAGGAATGTTGTCAAATATTACCGCCGAGATGTTAGATTGGGTTAGGTTAGGTTATATTACGTTATTGATGTATATAAATGTCCCACGGAGACGTAGATGCCAACTCGCCAGGAATGTTTTCAAATATTACCGCCGAGATGTTAGGTTGGCTTAGGTTAGGTTATATTACGTTATAGATGTATATAAAGGTCCCACGGAGACGGAGGAGCCAACTCGCCAGGAATGTTGTCAAATGTTACCGCCGAGATGATAGGTTAGGTTAGGTTAGGTTATATTTCGTTATTGATGTATATGAAGGTCCCACGGAGACGAAGAGGCCAACTCGCCAGATATGTTTTCAAATATTACCGCCGAGATGTTAGATTGGTTTAGGTTAGGTTATATTACGATATTGAAGTATATAAAGGTCCCACGGAGACGTAGAGGCCAACAAGCCAGGAATGTCGTCAAATATTACCGCCGAGATGTTAGATTGGGTTAGGCTAGCTTATATTATGTTACTGATGAATATAAAGTTCCCACGGAGACGTAGAGGCCAACAAGCCAGAAATGTGGTCAAATATTACCGCCGAGATGTAGGATTGTGTTAGGTTAGGTTATATTACGTTATTGAGTTATATAAAGGTCCCACGGAGACGTAGAGCCCAACAAGCCAGGAATGTGGTTAAATATTACCGCCGAGATGTTAGGTTGGGTTAGGTTAGGTTATATTACGTTATTGATGTATATAATGGTCTCACGGAGACGTAGAGGCCCACTCGCCAGGTATGTTTTCAAATATTACCGGCGAGATGTTAGATTGGGTTAGGTTAGGTTATATTACGTTATTGAAGTATATAAAGGTCCCACGGAGACGTAGAGGCCAACAAGCCAGGAATGTGGTCAAATATTGCCGCCGAGATGTTAGATTGGGATAGACTAGCTTATATTATGTTATTGATGTATATAAAGGTCCCACGGAGACGGAGAAGCTAACTCGCCAGGAATGTTGTCAAATATTACCGCCGAGATGTTAGGTTGGGTTAGGTTAGGTTACATTACGTTATTGATGTATATAAAGGTCCCACGGAGACGTAGAGGCCAACTCGCCAGGAATGTTGTCAAATATTACCGCCGAGATGTTAGATTGGGTTAGGTTAGGTTATATTACGTTATTGATGTATATAAATGTCCCACGGAGACGTAGATGCCAACTCGCCAGGAATGTTTTCAAATATTACCGCCGAGATGTTAGGTTGGCTTAGGTTAGGTTATATTACGTTATAGATGTATATAAAGGTCCCACGGAGACGGAGGAGCCAACTCGCCAGGAATGTTGTCAAATGTTACCGCCGAGATGATAGGTTAGGTTAGGTTGGGTTATATTTCGTTATTGATGTATATGAAGGTCCCACGGAGACGTAGAGGCCAACTCGCCAGGTATGTTGTCAAATATTACCGCCGAGATGTTTGGTTGGGTTAGGTTAGGTTATATAACGTTATTGATGTATATGAAGGTCCCACGGAGACGCAGAGGCCAACTCGCCAGGAATGTTGTCATATATTACCGCCGAGATGTTAGATTGGGTTAGGTTAGGTTATATTACGTTATTGATGTATATAAATGTCCCACGGAGACGTAGATGCCAACTCGCCAGGAATGTTTTCAAATATTACCGCCGAGATGTTAGGTTGGCTTAGGTTAGGTTATATTACGTTATAGATGTATATAAAGGTCCCACGGAGACGGAGGACCCAACTCGCCAGGAATGTTGTCAAATGTTACCGCCGAGATGATAGGTTAGGTTAGGTTAGGTTATATTTCGTTATTGATGTATATGAAGGTCCCACGGAGACGTAGAGGCCAACTCGCCAGGAATGTTGTCAAATGTTACCGCCGAGATGATAGGATAGGTTAGGTTAGGTTATATTTCGTTATTGATGTATATGAAGGTCCCACGGAGACGTAGAGGCCAACTCGCCAGGTATGTTGTCAAATATTACCGCCGAGATGTTTGGTTGGGTTAGGTTAGGTTATATAACGTTATTGATGTATATGAAGGTCCCACGGAGACGCAGAGGCCAACTCGCCAGGAATGTTGTCAAATATTACCGCCGAGATGTTAGATTGGGTTAGGTTAGGTTATATTACGTTATTGATGTATATAAATGTCCCACGGAGACGTAGATGCCAACTCGCCAGGAATGTTTTCAAATATTACCGCCGAGATGTTAGGTTGGCTTAGGTTAGGTTATATTACGTTATAGATGTATATAAAGGTCCCACGGAGACGGAGGACCCAACTCGCCAGGAATGTTGTCAAATGTTACCGCCGAGATGATAGGTTAGGTTAGGTTAGGTTATATTTCGTTATTGATGTATATGAAGGTCCCACGGAGACGTAGAGGCCAACTCGCCAGGAATGTTGTCAAATGTTACCGCCGAGATGATAGGATACGTTAGGTTAGGTTATATTTCGTTATTGATGTATATGAAGGTCCCACGGAGACGTAGAGGCCAACTCGCCAGGTATGTTGTCAAATATTACCGCCGAGATGTTTGGTTGGGTTAGGTTAGGTTATATAACGTTATTGATGTATATGAAGGTCCCACGGAGACGCAGAGGCCAACTCGCCAGGAATGTTGTCAAATATTACCGCCGAGATGTTAGATTGGGTTAGGTTAGGTTATATTACGTTATTGATGTATATAAATGTCCCACGGAGACGTAGATGCCAACTCGCCAGGAATGTTTTCAAATATTACCGCCGAGATGTTAGGTTGGCTTAGGTTAGGTTATATTACGTTATAGATGTATATAAAGGTCCCACGGAGACGGAGGAGCCAACTCGCCAGGAATGTTGTCAAATGTTACCGCCGAGATGATAGGTTAGGTTAGGTTAGGTTATATTTCGTTATTGATGTATATGAAGGTCCCACGGAGACGAAGAGGCCAACTCGCCAGATATGTTTTCAAATATTACCGCCGAGATGTTAGATTGGTTTAGGTTAGGTTATATTACGATATTGAAGTATATAAAGGTCCCACGGAGACGTAGAGGCCAACAAGCCAGGAATGTCGTCAAATATTACCGCCGAGATGTTAGATTGGGTTAGGCTAGCTTATATTATGTTACTGATGAATATAAAGTTCCCACGGAGACGTAGAGGCCAACAAGCCAGAAATGTGGTCAAATATTACCGCCGAGATGTAGGATTGTGTTAGGTTAGGTTATATTACGTTATTGAGTTATATAAAGGTCCCACGGAGACGTAGAGCCCAACAAGCCAGGAATGTGGTTAAATATTACCGCCGAGATGTTAGGTTGGGTTAGGTTAGGTTATATTACGTTATTGATGTATATAATGGTCTCACGGAGACGTAGAGGCCCACTCGCCAGGTATGTTTTCAAATATTACCGGCGAGATGTTAGATTGGGTTAGGTTAGGTTATATTACGTTATTGAAGTATATAAAGGTCCCACGGAGACGTAGAGGCCAACAAGCCAGGAATGTGGTCAAATATTGCCGCCGAGATGTTAGATTGGGATAGACTAGCTTATATTATGTTATTGATGTATATAAAGGTCCCACGGAGACGGAGAAGCTAACTCGCCAGGAATGTTGTCAAATATTACCGCCGAGATGTTAGGTTGGGTTAGGTTAGGTTACATTACGTTATTGATGTATATAAAGGTCCCACGGAGACGTAGAGGCCAACTCGCCAGGAATGTTGTCAAATATTACCGCCGAGATGTTAGATTGGGTTAGGTTAGGTTATATTACGTTATTGATGTATATAAATGTCCCACGGAGACGTAGATGCCAACTCGCCAGGAATGTTTTCAAATATTACCGCCGAGATGTTAGGTTGGCTTAGGTTAGGTTATATTACGTTATAGATGTATATAAAGGTCCCACGGAGACGGAGGAGCCAACTCGCCAGGAATGTTGTCAAATGTTACCGCCGAGATGATAGGTTAGGTTAGGTTGGGTTATATTTCGTTATTGATGTATATGAAGGTCCCACGGAGACGTAGAGGCCAACTCGCCAGGTATGTTGTCAAATATTACCGCCGAGATGTTTGGTTGGGTTAGGTTAGGTTATATAACGTTATTGATGTATATGAAGGTCCCACGGAGACGCAGAGGCCAACTCGCCAGGAATGTTGTCATATATTACCGCCGAGATGTTAGATTGGGTTAGGTTAGGTTATATTACGTTATTGATGTATATAAATGTCCCACGGAGACGTAGATGCCAACTCGCCAGGAATGTTTTCAAATATTACCGCCGAGATGTTAGGTTGGCTTAGGTTAGGTTATATTACGTTATAGATGTATATAAAGGTCCCACGGAGACGGAGGACCCAACTCGCCAGGAATGTTGTCAAATGTTACCGCCGAGATGATAGGTTAGGTTAGGTTAGGTTATATTTCGTTATTGATGTATATGAAGGTCCCACGGAGACGTAGAGGCCAACTCGCCAGGAATGTTGTCAAATGTTACCGCCGAGATGATAGGATAGGTTAGGTTAGGTTATATTTCGTTATTGATGTATATGAAGGTCCCACGGAGACGTAGAGGCCAACTCGCCAGGTATGTTGTCAAATATTACCGCCGAGATGTTTGGTTGGGTTAGGTTAGGTTATATAACGTTATTGATGTATATGAAGGTCCCACGGAGACGCAGAGGCCAACTCGCCAGGAATGTTGTCAAATATTACCGCCGAGATGTTAGATTGGGTTAGGTTAGGTTATATTACGTTATTGATGTATATAAATGTCCCACGGAGACGTAGATGCCAACTCGCCAGGAATGTTTTCAAATATTACCGCCGAGATGTTAGGTTGGCTTAGGTTAGGTTATATTACGTTATAGATGTATATAAAGGTCCCACGGAGACGGAGAAGCCAACTCGCCTGGAATGTTGTCAAATATTACCACCGAGATGTTAGGTTGGGGTAGGTTAGGTTATATTACGTTATTGATGTATATAAAGGTCCCACGGAAACGTAGAGGCCAACAAGACATGAATGTGGTCAAATATTACCGCCGACATGTTAGATTGGGTTAGGCTAGCTTATATTATGTTATTGATGTATATAAAGGTCCCACGGAGACGTAGAGGCCAACTCGCCAGGAATGTTGTCAAATATTACCGCCGAGATTTTAGGTTGGTTTAGGATAGGTTATATTACGTTATTGATGTATATAAAGGTCCCACGGAGACGTAGAGGCCAACTCGCCAGGAATGTTGTCAAATATTACCGCCGAGATTTTAGGTTGGTTTAGGATAGGTTATATTACGTTATTGATGTATATAAAGGTCCCACGGAGACGGAGGAGCCAACTCGCCAGGAATGTTGTCAAATGTTACCGCCGAGATGTTAGATTGGGTTAGGTTAGGTTATATTACGTTATTGATGTATATAAATGTCCCACGGAGACGGAGAAGCCAACTCGCCAGGAATGTTGTCAAATGTTACCGCCGAGATGTTAGATTGGGTTAGGTTAGGTTATATTACGTTATTGATGTATATAAATGTCCCACGGAGACGGAGAAGCCAACTCGCCAGGAATGTTGTCAAATATTACCGCCGAGATGTTTGGTTGGGTTAGGTTAGGTTATATAACGTTATTGATGTATATGAAGGTCCCACGGAGACGTAGATGCCAACTCGCCAGGAATGTTTTCAAATATTACCGCCGAGATGTTAGGTTGGCTTAGGCTAGGTTATATTACGTTATAGATGTATATAAAGGTCCCACGGAGACGGAGAAGCCAACTCGCCTGGAATGTTGTCAAATATTACCACCGAGAAGTTAGGTTGGGGTAGGTTAGGTTATATTTCGTTATTGATGTATATGAAGGTCCCACGGAGACGTAGAGGCCAACTCGCCAGGTATGTTGTCAAATATTACCGCCGAGATGTTTGGTTGGGTTAGGTTAGGTTATATAACGTTATTGATGTATATGAAGGTCCCACGGAGACGCAGAGGCCAACTCGCCAGGAATGTTGTCAAATATTACCGCCGAGATGTTAGATTGGGTTAGGTTAGGTTATATTACGTTATTGATGTATATAAATGTCCCACGGAGACGTAGATGCCAACTCGCCAGGAATGTTTTCAAATATTACCGCCGAGATGTTAGGTTGGCTTAGGTTAGGTTATATTACGTTATAGATGTATATAAAGGTCCCACGGAGACGGAGAAGCCAACTCGCCTGGAATGTTGTCAAATATTACCACCGAGATGTTAGGTTGGGGTAGGTTAGGTTATATTACGTTATTGATGTATATAAAGGTCCCACGGAAACGTAGAGGCCAACAAGACATGAATGTGGTCAAATATTACCGCCGACATGTTAGATTGGGTTAGGCTAGCTTATATTATGTTATTGATGTATATAAAGGTCCCACGGAGACGTAGAGGCCAACAAGACAGGAATGTGGTCAAATATTACCGCCGAGATGTTAGATTGGGTTAGGCTAGCTTATATTATGTTATTGATGTACATAAAGGTCCCACGGAGACGCAGAGGCCAACTCGCCAGGAATGTTGTCAAATATTACCGCCGAGATGTTAGATTGGGTTAGGTTAGGTTATATTACGTTATTGATGTATATAAATGTCCCACGGAGACGTAGATGCCAACTCGCCAGGAATGTTTTCAAATATTACCGCCGAGATGTTACGTTGGCTTAGGTTAGGTTATATTACGTTATAGATGTATATAAAGGTCCCACGGAGACGGAGGAGCCAACTCGCCAGGAATGTTGTCAAATGTTACCGCCGAGATGATAGGTTAGGTTAGGTTAGGTTATATTTCGTTATTGATGTATATGAAGGTCCCACGGAGACGTAGAGGCCAACTCGCCAGGTATGTTTTCAAATATTACCGGCGAGATGTTAGATTGGGTTAGGTTAGGTTATATTACGTTATTGAAGTATATAAAGGTCCCACGGAGACGTAGAGGCCGACAAGCCAGGAATGTGGTCAAATATTACCGCCGAGATGCCAGATAGGGTTAGGCTAGCTTATATTATGTTATTTATGTATATAAAGGTCCCACGGAGACGGAGAAGCCAACTAGCCAGGAATGTTGTCAAATATTACCGCCGAGAAGTTAGGTTGGGTTATGTTAGGTTATATTACGTTATTGAAGTATATAAAGGTCCCACGGAGACGTAGAGGCCAACAAGCCAGGTATGTCGTCAAATATTACCGCCGAGATGATAGATTGGGTTAGGCTAGCTTATATTATGTTATTGATGAATATAAAGGTCCCACGGAGACGTAGAGGCCAACAAGCCAGGAATGTGGTCAAATATTACCGCCGAGATGTTACATTGGGATAGACTAGCTTATATTATGTTATTGATGTATATAAAGGTCCCACGGAGACGGAGGAGCCAACTCGCCAGGAATGTTGTCAAATGTTACCGCCGAGATGATAGGTTAGGTTAGGTTAGGTTATATTTCGTTATTGATGTATATGAAGGTCCCACGGAGACGTAGAGGCCAACTCGCCAGGTATGTTGTCAAATATTACCGCCGAGATGTTTGGTTGGGTTAGGTTAGGTTATATAACGTTATTGATGTATATGAAGGTCCCACGGAGACGCAGAGGCCAACTCGCCAGGAATGTTGTCATATATTACCGCCGAGATGTTAGATTGGGTTAGGTTAGGTTATATTACGTTATTGATGTATATAAATGTCCCACGGAGACGTAGATGCCAACTCGGCAGGAATGTTTTCAAATATTACCGCCGAGATGTTAGGTTGGCTTAGGTTAGGTTATATTACGTTATAGATGTATATAAAGGTCCCACGGAGACGGAGAAGCCAACTCGCCTGGAATGTTGTCAAATATTACCACCGAGATGTTAGGTTGGGGTAGGTTAGGTTATATTACGTTATTGATGTATATAAAGGTCCCACGGAGACGTAGAGGCCAACAAGACAGGAATGTGGTCAAATATTACCGCCGACATGTTAGATTGGGTTAAGCTAGCTTATATTATGTTATTGATGTATATAAAGGTCCCACGGAGACGTAGAGGCCAACAAGACAGGAATGTGGTCAAATATTACCGCCGAGATGTTACGTTGGCTTAGGTTAGGTTATATTACGTTATAGATGTATATAAAGGTCCCACGGAGACGGAGGAGCCAACTCGCCAGGAATGTTGTCAAATGTTACCGCCGAGATGATATGTTAGGTTAGGTTAGGTTATATTTCGTTATTGATGTATATGAAGGTCCCACGGAGACGTAGAGGCCAACTCGCCAGGTATGTTGTCAAATATTACCGCCGAGATGTTTGGTTGGGTTAGGTTAGGTTATATAACGTTATTGATGTATATGAAGGTCCCACGGAGACGCAGAGGCCAACTCGCCAGGAATGTTGTCAAATATTACCGCCGAGATGTTAGATTGGGTTAGGTTAGGTTATATTACGTTATTGATGTATATAAATGTCCCACGGAGACGTAGAGGCCAACAAGCCAGGAATGTCGTCAAATATTACCGCCGAGATGTTAGATTGGGTTAGGCTAGCTTATATTATGTTACTGATGAATATAAAGTTCCCACGGAGACGTAGAGGCCAACAAGCCAGAAATGTGGTCAAATATTACCGCCGAGATGTAGGATTGTGTTAGGTTAGGTTATATTACGTTATTGAGTTATATAAAGGTCCCACGGAGACGTAGAGCCCAACAAGCCAGGAATGTGGTTAAATATTACCGCCGAGATGTTAGGTTGGGTTAGGTTAGGTTATATTACGTTATTGATGTATATAATGGTCTCACGGAGACGTAGAGGCCAACTCGCCAGGTATGTTTTCAAATATTACCGGCGAGATGTTAGATTGGGTTAGGTTAGGTTATATTACGTTATTGAAGTATATAAAGGTCCCACGGAGACGAGGAGGCCAACAAGACAAGAATGTGGTCAAATATTACCTCCGACATGTTAGATTGGGTTAGGCTAGCTTATATTATGTTATTGATGTATATAAGGGTCCCACGGAGACGTAGAGGCCAACAAGACAGGAATGTGGTCAAATATTACCGCCGAGATGTTAGATTGGGTTAGGCTAGCTTATATTATGTTATTGATGTACATAAAGGTCCCACGGAGACGTAGAGGCCAACTCGCCAGGAATGTTGTCAAATATTACCGCCGAGATTTTAGGTTGGTTTAGGATAGGTTATATTACGTTATTGATGTATATAAAGGTCCCACGGAGACGTAGAGGCCAACTCGCCAGGAATGTTGTCAAATATTACCGCCGAGATTTTAGGTTGGTTTAGGATAGGTTATATTACGTTATTGATGTATATAAAGGTCCCACGGAGACGGAGGAGCCAACTCGCCAGGAATGTTGTCAAATGTTACCGCCGAGATGTTAGATTGGGTTAGGTTAGGTTATATTACGTTATTGATGTATATAAATGTCCCACGGAGACGGAGAAGCCAACTCGCCAGGAATGTTGTCAAATGTTACCGCCGAGATGTTAGATTGGGTTAGGTTAGGTTATATTACGTTATTGATGTATATAAATGTCCCACGGAGACGGAGAAGCCAACTCGCCAGGAATGTTGTCAAATATTACCGCCGAGATGTTTGGTTGGGTTAGGTTAGGTTATATAACGTTATTGATGTATATGAAGGTCCCACGGAGACGTAGATGCCAACTCGCCAGGAATGTTTTCAAATATTACCGCCGAGATGTTAGGTTGGCTTAGGCTAGGTTATATTACGTTATAGATGTATATAAAGGTCCCACGGAGACGGAGAAGCCAACTCGCCTGGAATGTTGTCAAATATTACCACCGAGAAGTTAGGTTGGGGTAGGTTAGGTTATATTTCGTTATTGATGTATATGAAGGTCCCACGGAGACGTAGAGGCCAACTCGCCAGGTATGTTGTCAAATATTACCGCCGAGATGTTTGGTTGGGTTAGGTTAGGTTATATAACGTTATTGATGTATATGAAGGTCCCACGGAGACGCAGAGGCCAACTCGCCAGGAATGTTGTCAAATATTACCGCCGAGATGTTAGATTGGGTTAGGTTAGGTTATATTACGTTATTGATGTATATAAATGTCCCACGGAGACGTAGATGCCAACTCGCCAGGAATGTTTTCAAATATTACCGCCGAAATGTTAGGTTGGCTTAGGTTAGGTTATATTACGTTATAGATGTATATAAAGGTCCCACGGAGACGGAGAAGCCAACTCGCCTGGAATGTTGTCAAATATTACCACCGAGAAGTTAGGTTGGGGTAGGTTAGGTTATATTTCGTTATTGATGTATATGAAGGTCCCACGGAGACGTAGAGGCCAACTCGCCAGGTATGTTGTCAAATATTACCGCCGAGATGTTTGGTTGGGTTAGGTTAGGTTATATAACGTTATTGATGTATATGAAGGTCCCACGGAGACGCAGAGGCCAACTCGCCAGGAATGTTGTCATATATTACCGCCGAGATGTTAGATTGGGTTAGGTTAGGTTATATTACGTTATTGATGTATATAAATGTCCCACGGAGACGTAGATGCCAACTCGCCAGGAATGTTTTCAAATATTACCGCCGAGATGTTAGGTTGGCTTAGGTTAGGTTATATTACGTTATAGATGTATATAAAGGTCCCACGGAGACGGAGAAGCCAACTCGCCTGGAATGTTGTCAAATATTACCACCGAGATGTTAGGTTGGGGTAGGTTAGGTTATATTACGTTATTGATGTATATAAAGGTCCCACGGAGACGTAGAGGCCAACAAGACAGGAATGTGGTCAAATATTACCGCCGACATGTTAGATTGGGTTAGGCTAGCTTATATTATGTTATTGATGTATATAAAGGTCCCACGGAGACGTAGAGGCCAACAAGACAGGAATGTGGTCAAATATTACCGCCGAGATGTTACGTTGGCTTAGGTTAGGTTATATTACGTTATAGATGTATATAAAGGTCCCACGGAGACGGAGGAGCCAACTCGCCAGGAATGTTGTCAAATGTTACCGCCGAGATGATAGGTTAGGTTAGGTTAGGTTATATTTCGTTATTGATGTATATGAAGGTCCCACGGAGACGTAGAGGCCAACTCGCCAGGTATGTTTTCAAATATTACCGGCGAGATGTTAGATTGGGTTAGGTTAGGTTATATTACGTTATTGAAGTATATAAAGGTCCCACGGAGACGTAGAGGCCGACAAGCCAGGAATGTGGTCAAATATTACCGCCGAGATGCTAGATAGGGTTAGGCTAGCTTATATTATGTTATTTATGTATATAAAGGTCCCACGGAGACGGAGAAGCCAACTAGCCAGGAATGTTGTCAAATATTACCGCCGAGAAGTTAGGTTGGGTTATGTAAGGTTATATTACGTTATTGAAGTATATAAAGGTCCCACGGAGACGTAGAGGCCAACAAGCCAGGTATGTCGTCAAATATTACCGCCGAGATGATAGATTGGGTTAGGCTAGCTTATATTATGTTATTGATGAATATAAAGGTCCCACGGAGACGTAGAGGCCAACAAGCCAGGAATGTGGTCAAATATTACCGCCGAGATGTTACATTGGGATAGACTAGCTTATATTATGTTATTGATGTATATAAAGGTCCCACGGAGACGGAGGAGCCAACTCGCCAGGAATGTTGTCAAATGTTACCGCCGAGATGATAGGTTAGGTTAGGTTAGGTTATATTTCGTTATTGATGTATATGAAGGTCCCACGGAGACGTAGAGGCCAACTCGCCAGGTATGTTGTCAAATATTACCGCCGAGATGTTTGGTTGGGTTAGGTTAGGTTATATAACGTTATTGATGTATATGAAGGTCCCACGGAGACGCAGAGGCCAACTCGCCAGGAATGTTGTCATATATTACCGCCGAGATGTTAGATTGGGTTAGGTTAGGTTATATTACGTTATTGATGTATATAAATGTCCCACGGAGACGTAGATGCCAACTCGCCAGGAATGTTTTCAAATATTACCGCCGAGATGTTAGGTTGGCTTAGGTTAGGTTATATTACGTTATAGATGTATATAAAGGTCCCACGGAGACGGAGAAGCCAACTCGCCTGGAATGTTGTCAAATATTACCACCGAGATGTTAGGTTGGGGTAGGTTAGGTTATATTACGTTATTGATGTATATAAAGGTCCCACGGAGACGTAGAGGCCAACAAGACAGGAATGTGGTCAAATATTACCGCCGACATGTTAGATTGGGTTAAGCTAGCTTATATTATGTTATTGATGTATATAAAGGTCCCACGGAGACGTAGAGGCCAACAAGACAGGAATGTGGTCAAATATTACCGCCGAGATGTTACGTTGGCTTAGGTTAGGTTATATTACGTTATAGATGTATATAAAGGTCCCACGGAGACGGAGGAGCCAACTCGCCAGGAATGTTGTCAAATGTTACCGCCGAGATGATAGGTTAGGTTAGGTTAGGTTATATTTCGTTATTGATGTATATGAAGGTCCCACGGAGACGTAGAGGCCAACTCGCCAGGTATGTTGTCAAATATTACCGCCGAGATGTTTGGTTGGGTTAGGTTAGGTTATATAACGTTATTGATGTATATGAAGGTCCCACGGAGACGCAGAGGCCAACTCGCCAGGAATGTTGTCAAATATTACCGCCGAGATGTTAGATTGGGTTAGGTTAGGTTATATTACGTTATTGATGTATATAAATGTCCCACGGAGACGTAGAGGCCAACAAGCCAGAAATGTGGTCAAATATTACCGCCGAGATGTAGGATTGTGTTAGGTTAGGTTATATTACGTTATTGAGTTATATAAAGGTCCCACGGAGACGTAGAGCCCAACAAGCCAGGAATGTGGTTAAATATTACCGCCGAGATGTTAGGTTGGGTTAGGTTAGGTTATATTACGTTATTGATGTATATAATGGTCTCACGGAGACGTAGAGGCCAACTCGCCAGGTATGTTTTCAAATATTACCGGCGAGATGTTAGATTGGGTTAGGTTAGGTTATATTACGTTATTGAAGTATATAAAGGTCCCACGGAGACGTAGAGGCCAACAAGCCAGGAATGTGGTCAAATATTGCCGCCGAGATGTTAGATTGGGATAGACTAGCTTATATTATGTTATTGATGTATATAAAGGTCCCACGGAGACGGAGAAGCTAACTCGCCAGGAATGTTGTCAAATATTACCGCCGAGATGTTAGGTTGGGTTAGGTTAGGTTACATTACGTTATTGATGTATATAAAGGTCCCACGGAGACGTAGAGGCCAACTCGCCAGGAATGTTGTCAAATATTACCGCCGAGATGTTAGATTGGGTTAGGTTAGGTTATATTACGTTATTGATGTATATAAAGGTCCCACGGAGACGGAGAAGCCAACTCGCCTGGAATGTTGTCAAATGTTACCGCCGAGATGTTAGATTGGGTTAGGTTAGGTTATATTACGTTATTGATGTATATAAATGTCCCACGGAGACGGAGAAGCCAACTCGCCACGAATGTTGTCAAATATTACCGCCGAGATGTTTGGTTGGGTTAGGTTAGGTTATATAACGTTATTGATGTATATGAAGGTCCCACGGAGACGCAGAGGCCAACTCGCCAGGAATGTTGTCAAATATTACCGCCGAGATGTTAGATTGGGTTAGGTTAGGTTATATTACGTTATTGATGTATATAAATGTCCCACGGAGACGTAGATGCCAACTCGCCAGGAATGTTTTCAAATATTACCGCCGAGATGTTAGGTTGGCTTAGGTTAGGTTATATTACGTTATAGATGTATATAAAGGTCCCACGGAGACGGAGAAGCCAACTCGCCTGGAATGTTGTCAAATATTATCACCGAGATGTTAGGTTGGGGTAGGTTAGTATATATTACGTTATTGATGTATATAAAGGTCCCACGGAAACGTAGAGGCCAACAAGCCAGGTATGTGCTCAAATATTACCGCCGAGATGATAGATTGGGTTAGGCTAGCTTATATTATGTTATTGATGAATATAAAGGTCCCACGGAGACGTAGAGGCCAACAAGCCAGGAATGTGGTCAAATATTACCGCCGAGATGTTAGATTGGGATAGACTAGCTTATATTATGTTATTGATGTATATAAAGGTCCCACGGAGACGGAGAAGCTAACTCGCCAGGAATGTTGTCAAATATTACCGCCGAGATGTTAGATTGGGTTAGGTTAGGTTATATTACGTTATTGATGTATATAAATGTACCACGGAGACGTAGATGCCAACTCGCCAGGAATGTTTTCAAATATTACCGCCGAGATGTTAGGTTGGCTTAGGTTAGGTTATATTACGTTATAGATGTATATAAATGTCCCACGGAGACGGAGAAGCCAACTCGCCAGGAATGTTGTCAAATATTACCGCCGAGATTTTAGGTTGGGTTAGGATAGGTTATATTACGTTATTGATGTATATAAAGGTCCCACGGAGACGGAGGAGCCAACTCGCCAGGAATGTTGTCAAATGTTACCGCCGAGATGTTAGATTGGGTTAGGTTAGGTTATATTACGTTATTGATGTATATAAATGTCCCACGGAGACGGAGAAGCCAACTCGCCAGGAATGTTGTCAAATATTACCGCCGAGATTTTAGGTTGGGGCAGGAATGTTGTCAAATATTACCGCCGAGATGTTAGATTGGGTTAGGCTAGCTTATATTATGTTATTGATGTACATAAAGGTCCCACGGAGACGTAGAGGCCAACAAGACAGGAATGTGGTCAAATATTACCGCCGACATGTTAGATTGGGTTAGGCTAGCTTATATTATGTTATTGATGTATATAAAGGTCCCACGGAGACGTAGAGGCCAACAAGACAGGAATGTGGTCAAATATTACCGCCGAGATGTTAGATTGGGTTAGGCTAGCTTATATTATGTTATTGATGTACATAAAGGTCCCACGGAGGCGTAGAGGCCAACTCGCCAGGAATGTTGTCAAATATTACCGCCGAGATGTTAGATTGGGTTAGGTTAGGTTATATTACGTTATTGATGTATATAAATGTCCCACGGAGACGTAGATGCCAACTAGCCAGGAATGTTTTCAAATATTACCGCCGAGATGTTAGTTTGGCTTAGGTTAGGTTATATTACGTTATAGATGTATATAAAGGTCCCACGGAGACGTAGAGGCCAACTCGCCAGGTATGTTGTCAAATGTTACCGCCGAGATGTTAGGTTGGGTTAGGTTAGGTTATATTACGTTATTGATGTATATAAATGTCCCACGGAGACGTAGAGGCCAACAAGCCAGGAATGTGGTAAAATATTATCGCCGAGATGTTAGGTTGGGTTAGGTTAGGTTATATTACGTTATAGATGTATATAAATGTCCCACGGAGACGGAGAAGCCAACTCGCCTGGAATGTTGTCAAATATTACCACCGAGATGTTAGCTTGGGGTAGGTTAGGTTATATTACGTTATTGATGTATATAAAGGTCCCACGGAAACGTAGAGGCCAACTCGACAGGAATGTTGTCAAATGTTACCGCCGAGATGTTAGGTTGGGTTAGGTTAAGTTATATTACGTTAGTGATGTATATAAAGGTCCCACGGAGACGGAGAAGCCAACTCGCCAGGAATGTTGTCAAATATTAATGCCGAGATGTTAGGTTGGGTTAGGTTAGGTTATATTACGTTATTGATGTATATGAAGGCCCCACGGAGACGGAGAAGCCAACTCGCCAGGAATTTTGTCAAATATTACCGCCGAGATGTTAGGTTGGGTTAGGTTAGGTTATATTACGTTATTGATGTATATAAAGGTCCCACGGTGACGTAGAGTTCAACTCGCCAAGAATGGTGTCAAATATTAGCGCCGAGATGATAGGTTGGGTTAGGTTAGGTTATATTACGTTATTGATGTATATAAAGGTCCCACGGAGACGTAGAGGCCAACTCGTCAGGAATGTTGTCAAATATTACCGCCGAGATGATAGGTTGGGTTAGGTTACGTTATATTACGTTATTGATGTATATAAATGTCCCACGGAGACGTAGAGGCCAACAAGCCAGGAATGTGGTAAAATATTATCGCCGAGATGTTAGATTGGGTTAGGCTAGCTTATATTATGTTCTTGATGTATATAAAGGTCCCACGGAGACGTAGAGGCCAACAAGACAGGAATGTGGTCAAATATTACCGCCGAGATGTTAGATTGGGTTAGGCTAGCTTATATTATGTTATTGATGTACATAAAGGTCCCACGGAGACGTAGAGGCCAACTCGCCAGGAATGTTGTCAAATATCACCGCCGAGATTTTAGGTTGGTTTAGGATAGGTTATATTACGTTATTGATGTATATAAAGGTCCCACGGAGACGGAGGAGCCAACTCGCCAGGAATGTTGTCAAATGTTACCGCCAAGATGTTAGATTGGGTTAGGTTAGGTTATATTACGTTATTGATGTATATAAATGTCCCACGGATACGTAGATGCCAACTCGCCAGGAATGTTTTCAAATATTACCGCCGAGATGTTAGGTTGGGTTAGGTTAGGTTATATTACGTTATAGATGTATATAAAGGTCCCATGGAAACGGAGAGGCCAACTCGCCAGGAATGTTGTCAAATGTTACCGCCGAGATGTTAGATTGGGTTAGGTTAGGTTATATTACGTTATTGATGTATATAAATGTCCCACGGAGACGTAGATGCCAACTCGCCAGGAATGTTTTCAAATATTACCGCCGAGATTTTAGGTTGGTTTAGGATAGGTTATATTACGTTATTGATGTATATAAAGGTCCCACGGAGACGGAGGAGCCAACTCGCCAGGAATGTTGTCAAATGTTACCGCCGAGATGATAGGTTAGGTTAGGTTAGGTTATATTTCGTTATTGATGTATATGAAGGTCCCACGGAGACGTAGAGGCCAACTCGCCAGGTATGTTGTCAAATATTACCGCCGAGATGTTTGGTTGGTTTAGGTTAGGTTATATAACGTTATTGATGTATATGAAGGTCCCACGGAGACGCAGAGGCCAACTCGCCAGGAATGTTGTCAATTATTACCGCCGTGATGTTAGATTGGGTTAGGTTAGGTTATATTACGTTATAAATGTATATAAAGGTCCCACGGAGACGTAGAGGCCAACTCGCCAGGAATGTGGTCAAATATTACCGCCGAGATGTAATATTGGGTTAGGTGATTTTATATTACGTTATTGATGTATATAAAGATCCCACAGAGACGTAGAGGCCAACTCGCCAGGTATGTTGTCAAATATTACCGCCGAGATGTTTGATTGGGATAGACTAGCTTATACTATGTTATTGATGTATATAAAGGTCCCACGGAGACGTAGATGCCAACTCGCCAGGAATGTGGTCAAATATTACCGCCGAGATGTTGGATTGGGTTAGGCTAGCTTATATTATGTTATTGATGTATATAAAGGTCCCACGGAGACTTAGAGGCCAACTCGCCTGGTATGTTTTCAAATATTACCGCCGTGATGTTAGATTGGGTTAGGTTAGGTTATATTACGTTATTGAAGTATATAAGGGTCCCACGGAGACGTAGAGGCCAACAAGCCAGGAATGTGGTCAAATATTACCGCCGAGATGTTAGATTGGGTTAGGCTAGCTTATATTATGTTATTGATGTACATAAAGGTCCCACGGAGACGTAGAGGCCAACTCGCCAGGAATGTTGTCAAACATTACCGCCGAGATTTTAGGTTGGTTTAGGATAGGTTATATTACGTTACTGATGTATATAAAGGTCCCACGGAGACGGAGGAGCCAACTCGCCAGGAATGTTGTCAAATGTTACCGCCGAGATGATAGGTTAGGTTAGGTTAGGTTATATTTCGTTATTGATGTATATGAAGGTCCCACGGAGACGTAGAGGCCAACTCGCCAGGTATGTTGTCAAATGTTACCGCCGAGATGTTAGGTTGGGTTAGGTTAGGTTATATTACGTTATTGATGTATATAAATGTCCCACGGAGACGTAGAGGCCAACAAGCCAGGAATGTGTTAAAATATTATCGCCGAGATGTTAGGTTGGGTTAGGTTAGGTTATATTACGTTATAGATGTATATAAAGGTCCCACGGAGACGGAGAAGCCAACTCGCCTGGAATGTTGTCAAATATTACCACCGAGATGTTAGCTTGGGGTAGGTTAGGTTATATTACGTTATTGATGTATATAAAGGTCCCACGGAAACGTAGAGGCCAACTCGACAGGAATGTTGTCAAATGTTACCGCCGAGATGTTAGGTTGGGTTAGGTTAAGTTATATTACGTTAGTGATGTATATAAAGGTCCCACGGAGACGGAGAAGCCAACTCGCCAGGAATGTTGTCAAATATTAATGCCGAGATGTTAGGTTGGGTTAGGTTAGGTTATATTACGTTATTGATGTATATGAAGGCCCCACGGAGACGGAGAAGCCAACTCGCCAGGAATTTTGTCAAATATTACCGCCGAGATGTTAGGTTGGGTTAGGTTAGGTTATATTACGTTATTGATGTATATAAAGGTCCCACGGTGACGTAGAGTTCAACTCGCCAAGAATGGTGTCAAATATTAGCGCCGAGATGATAGGTTGGGTTAGGTTACGTTATATTACGTTATTGATGTATATAAATGTCCCACGGAGACGTAGAGGCCAACAAGCCAGGAATGTGGTAAAATATTATCGCCGAGATGTTAGATTGGGTTAGGCTAGCTTATATTATGTTATTGATGTATATAAAGGTCCCACGGAGACGTAGAGGCCAACAAGACAGGAATGTGGTCAAATATTACCGCCGAGATGTTAGATTGGGTTAGGCTAGCTTATATTATGTTATTGATGTACATAAAGGTCCCACGGAGACGTAGAGGCCAACTCGCCAGGAATGTTGTCAAATATCACCGCCGAGATTTTAGGTTGGTTTAGGATAGGTTATATTACGTTATTGATGTATATAAAGGTCCCACGGAGACGGAGGAGCCAACTCGCCAGGAATGTTGTCAAATGTTACCGCCGAAATGATAGGTTAGGTTAGGTTAGGTTATATTTCGTTATTGATGTATATGAAGGTCCCACGGAGACGGAGAAGCCAACTCGCCAGGAATGTTGTCAAATGTTACCGCCGAGATGTTAGATTGGGTTAGGTTAGGTTATATTACGTTATTGATGTATATAAATGTCCCACGGAGACGGAGAAGCCAACTCGCCAGGAATGTTGTCAAATATTACCGCCGAGATGTTTGGTTGGGTTAGGTTAGGTTATATAACGTTATTGATGTATATGAAGGTCCCACGGAGACGCAGAGGCCAACTCGCCAGGAATGTTGTCAAATATTACCGCCGAGATGTTAGATTGGGTTAGGTTAGGTTATATTACGTTATTGATGTATATAAATGTCCCACGGAGACGTAGATGCCAACTCGCCAGGAATGTTTTCAAATATTACCGCCGAGATGTTAGGTTGGCTTAGGTTAGGTTATATTACGTTATAGATGTATATAAATGTCCCACGGAGACGGAGAAGCCAACTCGCCAGGAATGTTGTCAAATATTACCGCCGAGATTTTAGGTTGGGTTAGGATAGGTTATATTACGTTATTGATGTATATAAAGGTCCCACGGAGACGGAGGAGCCAACTCGCCAGGAATGTTGTCAAATGTTACCGCCGAGATGTTAGATTGGGTTAGGTTAGGTTATATTACGTTATTGATGTATATAAATGTCCCACGGAGACGGAGAAGCCAACTCGCCAGGAATGTTGTCAAATATTACCGCCGAGATTTTAGGTTGGGGCAGGAATGTTGTCAAATATTACCGCCGAGATGTTAGATTGGGTTAGGCTAGCTTATATTATGTTATTGATGTACATAAAGGTCCCACGGAGACGTAGAGGCCAACAAGACAGGAATGTGGTCAAATATTACCGCCGACATGTTAGATTGGGTTAGGCTAGCTTATATTATGTTATTGATGTATATAAAGGTCCCACGGAGACGTAGAGGCCAACAAGACAGGAATGTGGTCAAATATTACCGCCGAGATGTTAGATTGGGTTAGGCTAGCTTATATTATGTTATTGATGTACATAAAGGTCCCACGGAGACGTAGAGGCCAACTCGCCAGGAATGTTGTCAAATATTACCGCCGAGATGTTAGATTGGGTTAGGTTAGGTTATATTACGTTATTGATGTATATAAATGTCCCACGGAGACGTAGATGCCAACTAGCCAGGAATGTTTTCAAATATTACCGCCGAGATGTTAGTTTGGCTTAGGTTAGGTTATATTACGTTATAGATGTATATAAAGGTCCCACGGAGACGTAGAGGCCAACTCGCCAGGTATGTTGTCAAATGTTACCGCCGAGATGTTAGGTTGGGTTAGGTTAGGTTATATTACGTTATTGATGTATATAAATGTCCCACGGAGACGTAGAGGCCAACAAGCCAGGAATGTGGTAAAATATTATCGCCGAGATGTTAGGTTGGGTTAGGTTAGGTTATATTACGTTATAGATGTATATAAATGTCCCACGGAGACGGAGAAGCCAACTCGCCTGGAATGTTGTCAAATATTACCACCGAGATGTTAGCTTGGGGTAGGTTAGGTTATATTACGTTATTGATGTATATAAAGGTCCCACGGAAACGTAGAGGCCAACTCGACAGGAATGTTGTCAAATGTTACCGCCGAGATGTTAGGTTGGGTTAGGTTAAGTTATATTACGTTAGTGATGTATATAAAGGTCCCACGGAGACGGAGAAGCCAACTCGCCAGGAATGTTGTCAAATATTAATGCCGAGATGTTAGGTTGGGTTAGGTTAGGTTATATTACGTTATTGATGTATATGAAGGCCCCACGGAGACGGAGAAGCCAACTCGCCAGGAATTTTGTCAAATATTACCGCCGAGATGTTAGGTTGGGTTAGGTTAGGTTATATTACGTTATTGATGTATATAAAGGTCCCACGGTGACGTAGAGTTCAACTCGCCAAGAATGGTGTCAAATATTAGCGCCGAGATGATAGGTTGGGTTAGGTTAGGTTATATTACGTTATTGATGTATATAAAGGTCCCACGGAGACGTAGAGGCCAACTCGTCAGGAATGTTGTCAAATATTACCGCCGAGATGATAGGTTGGGTTAGGTTACGTTATATTACGTTATTGATGTATATAAATGTCCCACGGAGACGTAGAGGCCAACAAGCCAGGAATGTGGTAAAATATTATCGCCGAGATGTTAGATTGGGTTAGGCTAGCTTATATTATGTTCTTGATGTATATAAAGGTCCCACGGAGACGTAGAGGCCAACAAGACAGGAATGTGGTCAAATATTACCGCCGAGATGTTAGATTGGGTTAGGCTAGCTTATATTATGTTATTGATGTACATAAAGGTCCCACGGAGACGTAGAGGCCAACTCGCCAGGAATGTTTTCAAATATCACCGCCGAGATTTTAGGTTGGTTTAGGATAGGTTATATTACGTTATTGATGTATATAAAGGTCCCACGGAGACGGAGGAGCCAACTCGCCAGGAATGTTGTCAAATGTTACCGCCGAAATGATAGGTTAGGTTAGGTTAGGTTATATTTCGTTATTGATGTATATGAAGGTCCCACGGAGACGTAGAGGCCAACTCGCCAGGTATGTTGTCAAATATTACCGCCGTGATGTTAGATTGGGTTAGGTTAGGTTATATTACGTTATTGAAGTATATAAGGGTCCCACGGAGACGTAGAGGCCAACAAGCCAGGTATGTCGTCAAATATTACCGCCGAGATGTTAGATTGGTTTAGGTTAGGTTATATAACGTTATTGAAGTATATAAAGGTCCCACGGTGACGTAGAGGCCAATTCGCCAGGAATGTTGTCAAATATTACCGCCGAGATTTTAGGTTGGTTTAGGATAGGTTATATTACGTTATTGATGTATATAAAGGTCCCACGGAGACGGAGGAGCCAAATCGCCAGGAATGTTGTCAAATGTTACCGCCAAGATGTTAGATTGGGTTAGGTTAGGTTATATTACGTTATTGATGTATATAAATGTCCCACGGATACGTAGATGCCAACTCGCCAGGAATGTTTTCAAATATTACCGCCGAGATGTTAGGTTGGGTTAGGTTAGGTTATATTACGTTATAGATGTATATAAAGGTCCCATGGAAACGGAGAGGCCAACTCGCCAGGAATGTTGTCAAATGTTACCGCCGAGATGTTAGATTGGGTTAGGTTAGGTTATATTACGTTATTGATGTATATAAATGTCCCACGGAGACGTAGATGCCAACTCGCCAGGAATGTTTTCAAATATTACCGCCGAGATTTTAGGTTGGTTTAGGATAGGTTATATTACGTTATTGATGTATATAAAGGTCCCACGGAGACGGAGGAGCCAACTCGCCAGGAATGTTGTCAAATGTTACCGCCGAGATGATAGGTTAGGTTAGGTTAGGTTATATTTCGTTATTGATGTATATGAAGGTCCCACGGAGACGTAGAGGCCAACTCGCCAGGTATGTTGTCAAATATTACCGCCGAGATGTTTGGTTGGTTTAGGTTAGGTTATATAACGTTATTGATGTATATGAAGGTCCCACGGAGACGCAGAGGCCAACTCGCCAGGAATGTTGTCAATTATTACCGCCGTGATGTTAGATTGGGTTAGGTTAGGTTATATTACGTTATAAATGTATATAAAGGTCCCACGGAGACGTAGAGGCCAACTCGCCAGGAATGTGGTCAAATATTACCGCCGAGATGTAATATTGGGTTAGGTGATTTTATATTACGTTATTGATGTATATAAAGATCCCACAGAGACGTAGAGGCCAACTCGCCAGGTATGTTGTCAAATATTACCGCCGAGATGTTTGATTGGGATAGACTAGCTTATACTATGTTATTGATGTATATAAAGGTCCCACGGAGACGTAGAGGCCAACTCGCCAGGAATGTGGTCAAATATTACCGCCGAGATGTTGGATTGGGTTAGGCTAGCTTATATTATGTTATTGATGTATATAAAGGTCCCACGGAGACTTAGAGGCCAACTCGCCTGGTATGTTTTCAAATATTACCGCCGTGATGTTAGATTGGGTTAGGTTAGGTTATATTACGTTATTGAAGTATATAAGGGTCCCACGGAGACGTAGAGGCCAACAAGCCAGGAATGTGGTCAAATATTACCGCCGAGATGTTAGATTGGGTTAGGCTAGCTTATATTATGTTATTGATGTACATAAAGGTCCCACGGAGACGTAGAGGCCAACTCGCCAGGAATGTTGTCAAACATTACCGCCGAGATTTTAGGTTGGTTTAGGATAGGTTATATTACGTTACTGATGTATATAAAGGTCCCACGGAGACGGAGGAGCCAACTCGCCAGGAATGTTGTCAAATGTTACCGCCGAGATGATAGGTTAGGTTAGGTTAGGTTATATTTCGTTATTGATGTATATGAAGGTCCCACGGAGACGTAGAGGCCAACTCGCCAGGTATGTTGTCAAATGTTACCGCCGAGATGTTAGGTTGGGTTAGGTTAGGTTATATTACGTTATTGATGTATATAAATGTCCCACGGAGACGTAGAGGCCAACAAGCCAGGAATGTGTTAAAATATTATCGCCGAGATGTTAGGTTGGGTTAGGTTAGGTTATATTACGTTATAGATGTATATAAAGGTCCCACGGAGACGGAGAAGCCAACTCGCCTGGAATGTTGTCAAATATTACCACCGAGATGTTAGCTTGGGGTAGGTTAGGTTATATTACGTTATTGATGTATATAAAGGTCCCACGGAAACGTAGAGGCCAACTCGACAGGAATGTTGTCAAATGTTACCGCCGAGATGTTAGGTTGGGTTAGGTTAAGTTATATTACGTTAGTGATGTATATAAAGGTCCCACGGAGACGGAGAAGCCAACTCGCCAGGAATGTTGTCAAATATTAATGCCGAGATGTTAGGTTGGGTTAGGTTAGGTTATATTACGTTATTGATGTATATGAAGGCCCCACGGAGACGGAGAAGCCAACTCGCCAGGAATTTTGTCAAATATTACCGCCGAGATGTTAGGTTGGGTTAGGTTAGGTTATATTACGTTATTGATGTATATAAAGGTCCCACGGTGACGTAGAGGCCAACAAGCCAGGAATGTGGTAAAATATTATCGCCGAGATGTTAGATTGGGTTAGGCTAGCTTATATTATGTTCTTGATGTATATAAAGGTCCCACGGAGACGTAGAGGCCAACAAGACAGGAATGTGGTCAAATATTACCGCCGAGATGTTAGATTGGGTTAGGCTAGCTTATATTATGTTATTGATGTACATAAAGGTCCCACGGAGACGTAGAGGCCAACTCGCCAGGAATGTTGTCAAATATCACCGCCGAGATTTTAGGTTGGTTTAGGATAGGTTATATTACGTTATTGATGTATATAAAGGTCCCACGGAGACGGAGGAGCCAACTCGCCAGGAATGTTGTCAAATGTTACCGCCGAAATGATAGGTTAGGTTAGGTTAGGTTATATTTCGTTATTGATGTATATGAAGGTCCCACGGAGACGTAGAGGCCAACTCGCCAGGTATGTTGTCAAATATTACCGCCGTGATGTTAGATTGGGTTAGGTTAGGTTATATTACGTTATTGAAGTATATAAGGGTCCCACGGAGACGTAGAGGCCAACAAGCCAGGTATGTCGTCAAATATTACCGCCGAGATGTTAGATTGGTTTAGGTTAGGTTATATAACGTTATTGAAGTATATAAAGGTCCCACGGTGACGTAGAGGCCAATTCGCCAGGAATGTTGTCAAATATTACCGCCGAGATTTTAGGTTGGTTTAGGATAGGTTATATTACGTTATTGATGTATATAAAGGTCCCACGGAGACGGAGGAGCCAACTCGCCAGGAATGTTGTCAAATGTTACCGCCAAGATGTTAGATTGGGTTAGGTTAGGTTATATTACGTTATTGATGTATATAAATGTCCCACGGATACGTAGATGCCAACTCGCCAGGAATGTTTTCAAATATTACCGCCGAGATGTTAGGTTGGGTTAGGTTAGGTTATATTACGTTATAGATGTATATAAAGGTCCCATGGAAACGGAGAGGCCAACTCGCCAGGAATGTTGTCAAATGTTACCGCCGAGATGTTAGATTGGGTTAGGTTAGGTTATATTACGTTATTGATGTATATAAATGTCCCACGGAGACGTAGATGCCAACTCGCCAGGAATGTTTTCAAATATTACCGCCGAGATTTTAGGTTGGTTTAGGATAGGTTATATTACGTTATTGATGTATATAAAGGTCCCACGGAGACGGAGGAGCCAACTCGCCAGGAATGTTGTCAAATGTTACCGCCGAGATGATAGGTTAGGTTAGGTTAGGTTATATTTCGTTATTGATGTATATGAAGGTCCCACGGAGACGTAGAGGCCAACTCGCCAGGTATGTTGTCAAATATTACCGCCGAGATGTTTGGTTGGTTTAGGTTAGGTTATATAACGTTATTGATGTATATGAAGGTCCCACGGAGACGCAGAGGCCAACTCGCCAGGAATGTTGTCAATTATTACCGCCGTGATGTTAGATTGGGTTAGGTTAGGTTATATTACGTTATAAATGTATATAAAGGTCCCACGGAGACGTAGAGGCCAACTCGCCAGGAATGTGGTCAAATATTACCGCCGAGATGTAATATTGGGTTAGGTGATTTTATATTACGTTATTGATGTATATAAAGATCCCACAGAGACGTAGAGGCCAACTCGCCAGGTATGTTGTCAAATATTACCGCCGACATGTTTGATTGGGATAGACTAGCTTATACTATGTTATTGATGTATATAAAGGTCCCACGGAGACGTAGAGGCCAACTCGCCAGGAATGTGGTCAAATATTACCGCCGAGATGTTGGATTGGGTTAGGCTAGCTTATATTATGTTATTGATGTATATAAAGGTCCCACGGAGACTTAGAGGCCAACTCGCCTGGTATGTTTTCAAATATTACCGCCGTGATGTTAGATTGGGTTAGGTTAGGTTATATTACGTTATTGAAGTATATAAGGGTCCCACGGAGACGTAGAGGCCAACAAGCCAGGAATGTGGTCAAATATTACCGCCGAGATGTTAGATTGGGTTAGGCTAGCTTATATTATGTTATTGATGTACATAAAGGTCCCACGGAGACGTAGAGGCCAACTCGCCAGGAATGTTGTCAAACATTACCGCCGAGATTTTAGGTTGGTTTAGGATAGGTTATATTACGTTACTGATGTATATAAAGGTCCCACGGAGACGGAGGAGCCAACTCGCCAGGAATGTTGTCAAATGTTACCGCCGAGATGATAGGTTAGGTTAGGTTAGGTTATATTTCGTTATTGATGTATATGAAGGTCCCACGGAGACGTAGAGGCCAACTCGCCAGGTATGTTGTCAAATGTTACCGCCGAGATGTTAGGTTGGGTTAGGTTAGGTTATATTACGTTATTGATGTATATAAATGTCCCACGGAGACGTAGAGGCCAACTCGCCAGGAATGTTGTCAAATATCACCGCCGAGATTTTAGGTTGGTTTAGGATAGGTTATATTACGTTATTGATGTATATAAAGGTCCCACGGAGACGGAGGAGCCAACTCGCCAGGAATGTTGTCAAATGTTACCGCCGTAATGATAGGTTAGGTTAGGTTAGGTTATATTTCGTTATTGATGTATATGAAGGTCCCACGGAGACGTAGAGGCCAACTCGCCAGGTATGTTGTCAAATATTACCGCCGTGATGTTAGATTGGGTTAGGTTAGGTTATATTACGTTATTGAAGTATATAAGGGTCCCACGGAGACGTAGAGGCCAACAAGCCAGGTATGTCGTCAAATATTACCGCCGAGATGTTAGATTGGTTTAGGTTAGGTTATATAACGTTATTGAAGTATATAAAGGTCCCACGGTGACGTAGAGGCCAATTCGCCAGGAATGTTGTCAAATATTACCGCCGAGATTTTAGGTTGGTTTAGGATAGGTTATATTACGTTATTGATGTATATAAAGGTCCCACGGAGACGGAGGAGCCAAATCGCCAGGAATGTTGTCAAATGTTACCGCCAAGATGTTAGATTGGGTTAGGTTAGGTTATATTACGTTATTGATGTATATAAATGTCCCACGGATACGTAGATGCCAACTCGCCAGGAATGTTTTCAAATATTACCGCCGAGATGTTAGGTTGGGTTAGGTTAGGTTATATTACGTTATAGATGTATATAAAGGTCCCATGGAAACGGAGAGGCCAACTCGCCAGGAATGTTGTCAAATGTTACCGCCGAGATGTTAGATTGGGTTAGGTTAGGTTAGATTACGTTATTGATGTATATAAATGTCCCACGGAGACGTAGATGCCAACTCGCCAGGAATGTTTTCAAATATTACCGCCGAGATTTTAGGTTGGTTTAGGATAGGTTATATTACGTTATTGATGTATATAAAGGTCCCACGGAGACGGAGGAGCCAACTCGCCAGGAATGTTGTCAAATGTTACCGCCGAGATGATAGGTTAGGTTAGGTTAGGTTATATTTCGTTATTGATGTATATGAAGGTCCCACGGAGACGTAGAGGCCAACTCGCCAGGTATGTTGTCAAATATTACCGCCGAGATGTTTGGTTGGTTTAGGTTAGGTTATATAACGTTATTGATGTATATGAAGGTCCCACGGAGACGCAGAGGCCAACTCGCCAGGAATGTTGTCAATTATTACCGCCGTGATGTTAGATTGGGTTAGGTTAGGTTATATTACGTTATAAATGTATATAAAGGTCCCACGGAGACGTAGAGGCCAACTCGCCAGGAATGTGGTCAAATATTACCGCCGAGATGTAATATTGGGTTAGGTGATTTTATATTACGTTATTGATGTATATAAAGATCCCACAGAGACGTAGAGGCCAACTCGCCAGGTATGTTGTCAAATATTACCGCCGAGATGTTTGATTGGGATAGACTAGCTTATACTATGTTATTGATGTATATAAAGGTCCCACGGAGACGTAGAGGCCAACTCGCCAGGAATGTGGTCAAATATTACCGCCGAGATGTTGGATTGGGTTAGGCTAGCTTATATTATGTTATTGATGTATATAAAGGTCCCACGGAGACTTAGAGGCCAACTCGCCTGGTATGTTTTCAAATATTACCGCCGTGATGTTAGATTGGGTTAGGTTAGGTTATATTACGTTATTGAAGTATATAAGGGTCCCACGGAGACGTAGAGGCCAACAAGCCAGGAATGTGGTCAAATATTACCGCCGAGATGTTAGATTGGGTTAGGCTAGCTTATATTATGTTATTGATGTACATAAAGGTCCCACGGAGACGTAGAGGCCAACTCGCCAGGAATGTTGTCAAACATTACCGCCGAGATTTTAGGTTGGTTTAGGATAGGTTATATTACGTTACTGATGTATATAAAGGTCCCACGGAGACGGAGGAGCCAACTCGCCAGGAATGTTGTCAAATGTTACCGCCGAGATGATAGGTTAGGTTAGGTTAGGTTATATTTCGTTATTGATGTATATGAAGGTCCCACGGAGACGTAGAGGCCAACTCGCCAGGTATGTTGTCAAATGTTACCGCCGAGATGTTAGGTTGGGTTAGGTTAGGTTATATTACGTTATTGATGTATATAAATGTCCCACGGAGACGTAGAGGCCAACAAGCCAGGAATGTGTTAAAATATTATCGCCGAGATGTTAGGTTGGGTTAGGTTAGGTTATATTACGTTATAGATGTATATAAAGGTCCCACGGAGACGGAGAAGCCAACTCGCCTGGAATGTTGTCAAATATTACCACCGAGATGTTAGCTTGGGGTAGGTTAGGTTATATTACGTTATTGATGTATATAAAGGTCCCACGGAAACGTAGAGGCCAACTCGACAGGAATGTTGTCAAATGTTACCGCCGAGATGTTAGGTTGGGTTAGGTTAAGTTATATTACGTTAGTGATGTATATAAAGGTCCCACGGAGACGGAGAAGCCAACTCGCCAGGAATGTTGTCAAATATTAATGCCGAGATGTTAGGTTGGGTTAGGTTAGGTTATATTACGTTATTGATGTATATGAAGGCCCCACGGAGACGGAGAAGCCAACTCGCCAGGAATTTTGTCAAATATTACCGCCGAGATGTTAGGTTGGGTTAGGTTAGGTTATATTACGTTATTGATGTATATAAAGGTCCCACGGTGACGTAGAGGCCAACAAGCCAGGAATGTGGTAAAATATTATCGCCGAGATGTTAGATTGGGTTAGGCTAGCTTATATTATGTTCTTGATGTATATAAAGGTCCCACGGAGACGTAGAGGCCAACAAGACAGGAATGTGGTCAAATATTACCGCCGAGATGTTAGATTGGGTTAGGCTAGCTTATATTATGTTATTGATGTACATAAAGGTCCCACGGAGACGTAGAGGCCAACTCGCCAGGAATGTTGTCAAATATCACCGCCGAGATTTTAGGTTGGTTTAGGATAGGTTATATTACGTTATTGATGTATATAAAGGTCCCACGGAGACGGAGGAGCCAACTCGCCAGGAATGTTGTCAAATGTTACCGCCGAAATGATAGGTTAGGTTAGGTTAGGTTATATTTCGTTATTGATGTATATGAAGGTCCCACGGAGACGTAGAGGCCAACTCGCCAGGTATGTTGTCAAATATTACCGCCGTGATGTTAGATTGGGTTAGGTTAGGTTATATTACGTTATTGAAGTATATAAGGGTCCCACGGAGACGTAGAGGCCAACAAGCCAGGTATGTCGTCAAATATTACCGCCGAGATGTTAGATTGGTTTAGGTTAGGTTATATAACGTTATTGAAGTATATAAAGGTCCCACGGTGACGTAGAGGCCAATTCGCCAGGAATGTTGTCAAATATTACCGCCGAGATTTTAGGTTGGTTTAGGATAGGTTATATTACGTTATTGATGTATATAAAGGTCCCACGGAGACGGAGGAGCCAACTCGCCAGGAATGTTGTCAAATGTTACCGCCAAGATGTTAGATTGGGTTAGGTTAGGTTATATTACGTTATTGATGTATATAAATGTCCCACGGATACGTAGATGCCAACTCGCCAGGAATGTTTTCAAATATTACCGCCGAGATGTTAGGTTGGGTTAGGTTAGGTTATATTACGTTATAGATGTATATAAAGGTCCCATGGAAACGGAGAGGCCAACTCGCCAGGAATGTTGTCAAATGTTACCGCCGAGATGTTAGATTGGGTTAGGTTAGGTTATATTACGTTATTGATGTATATAAATGTCCCACGGAGACGTAGATGCCAACTCGCCAGGAATGTTTTCAAATATTACCGCCGAGATTTTAGGTTGGTTTAGGATAGGTTATATTACGTTATTGATGTATATAAAGGTCCCACGGAGACGGAGGAGCCAACTCGCCAGGAATGTTGTCAAATGTTACCGCCGAGATGATAGGTTAGGTTAGGTTAGGTTATATTTCGTTATTGATGTATATGAAGGTCCCACGGAGACGTAGAGGCCAACTCGCCAGGTATGTTGTCAAATATTACCGCCGAGATGTTTGGTTGGTTTAGGTTAGGTTATATAACGTTATTGATGTATATGAAGGTCCCACGGAGACGGAGAAGCCAACTCGCCTGGAATGTTGTCAAATATTACCACCGAGATGTTAGCTTGGGGTAGGTTAGGTTATATTACGTTATTGATGTATATAAAGGTCCCACGGAAACGTAGAGGCCAACTCGACAGGAATGTTGTCAAATGTTACCGCCGAGATGTTAGGTTGGGTTAGGTTAAGTTATATTACGTTAGTGATGTATATAAAGGTCCCACGGAGACGGAGAAGCCAACTCGCCAGGAATGTTGTCAAATATTAATGCCGAGATGTTAGGTTGGGTTAGGTTAGGTTATATTACGTTATTGATGTATATGAAGGCCCCACGGAGACGGAGAAGCCAACTCGCCAGGAATTTTGTCAAATATTACCGCCGAGATGTTAGGTTGGGTTAGGTTAGGTTATATTACGTTATTGATGTATATAAAGGTCCCACGGTGACGTAGAGGCCAACAAGCCAGGAATGTGGTAAAATATTATCGCCGAGATGTTAGATTGGGTTAGGCTAGCTTATATTATGTTCTTGATGTATATAAAGGTCCCACGGAGACGTAGAGGCCAACAAGACAGGAATGTGGTCAAATATTACCGCCGAGATGTTAGATTGGGTTAGGCTAGCTTATATTATGTTATTGATGTACATAAAGGTCCCACGGAGACGTAGAGGCCAACTCGCCAGGAATGTTGTCAAATATCACCGCCGAGATTTTAGGTTGGTTTAGGATAGGTTATATTACGTTATTGATGTATATAAAGGTCCCACGGAGACGGAGGAGCCAACTCGCCAGGAATGTTGTCAAATGTTACCGCCGAAATGATAGGTTAGGTTAGGTTAGGTTATATTTCGTTATTGATGTATATGAAGGTCCCACGGAGACGTAGAGGCCAACTCGCCAGGTATGTTGTCAAATATTACCGCCGTGATGTTAGATTGGGTTAGGTTAGGTTATATTACGTTATTGAAGTATATAAGGGTCCCACGGAGACGTAGAGGCCAACAAGCCAGGTATGTCGTCAAATATTACCGCCGAGATGTTAGATTGGTTTAGGTTAGGTTATATAACGTTATTGAAGTATATAAAGGTCCCACGGTGACGTAGAGGCCAATTCGCCAGGAATGTTGTCAAATATTACCGCCGAGATTTTAGGTTGGTTTAGGATAGGTTATATTACGTTATTGATGTATATAAAGGTCCCACGGAGACGGAGGAGCCAACTCGCCAGGAATGTTGTCAAATGTTACCGCCAAGATGTTAGATTGGGTTAGGTTAGGTTATATTACGTTATTGATGTATATAAATGTCCCACGGATACGTAGATGCCAACTCGCCAGGAATGTTTTCAAATATTACCGCCGAGATGTTAGGTTGGGTTAGGTTAGGTTATATTACGTTATAGATGTATATAAAGGTCCCATGGAAACGGAGAGGCCAACTCGCCAGGAATGTTGTCAAATGTTACCGCCGAGATGTTAGATTGGGTTAGGTTAGGTTATATTACGTTATTGATGTATATAAATGTCCCACGGAGACGTAGATGCCAACTCGCCAGGAATGTTTTCAAATATTACCGCCGAGATTTTAGGTTGGTTTAGGATAGGTTATATTACGTTATTGATGTATATAAAGGTCCCACGGAGACGGAGGAGCCAACTCGCCAGGAATGTTGTCAAATGTTACCGCCGAGATGATAGGTTAGGTTAGGTTAGGTTATATTTCGTTATTGATGTATATGAAGGTCCCACGGAGACGTAGAGGCCAACTCGCCAGGTATGTTGTCAAATATTACCGCCGAGATGTTTGGTTGGTTTAGGTTAGGTTATATAACGTTATTGATGTATATGAAGGTCCCACGGAGACGCAGAGGCCAACTCGCCAGGAATGTTGTCAATTATTACCGCCGTGATGTTAGATTGGGTTAGGTTAGGTTATATTACGTTATAAATGTATATAAAGGTCCCACGGAGACGTAGAGGCCAACTCGCCAGGAATGTGGTCAAATATTACCGCCGAGATGTAATATTGGGTTAGGTGATTTTATATTACGTTATTGATGTATATAAAGATCCCACAGAGACGTAGAGGCCAACTCGCCAGGTATGTTGTCAAATATTACCGCCGACATGTTTGATTGGGATAGACTAGCTTATACTATGTTATTGATGTATATAAAGGTCCCACGGAGACGTAGAGGCCAACTCGCCAGGAATGTGGTCAAATATTACCGCCGAGATGTTGGATTGGGTTAGGCTAGCTTATATTATGTTATTGATGTATATAAAGGTCCCACGGAGACTTAGAGGCCAACTCGCCTGGTATGTTTTCAAATATTACCGCCGTGATGTTAGATTGGGTTAGGTTAGGTTATATTACGTTATTGAAGTATATAAGGGTCCCACGGAGACGTAGAGGCCAACAAGCCAGGAATGTGGTCAAATATTACCGCCGAGATGTTAGATTGGGTTAGGCTAGCTTATATTATGTTATTGATGTACATAAAGGTCCCACGGAGACGTAGAGGCCAACTCGCCAGGAATGTTGTCAAACATTACCGCCGAGATTTTAGGTTGGTTTAGGATAGGTTATATTACGTTACTGATGTATATAAAGGTCCCACGGAGACGGAGGAGCCAACTCGCCAGGAATGTTGTCAAATGTTACCGCCGAGATGATAGGTTAGGTTAGGTTAGGTTATATTTCGTTATTGATGTATATGAAGGTCCCACGGAGACGTAGAGGCCAACTCGCCAGGTATGTTGTCAAATGTTACCGCCGAGATGTTAGGTTGGGTTAGGTTAGGTTATATTACGTTATTGATGTATATAAATGTCCCACGGAGACGTAGAGGCCAACTCGCCAGGAATGTTGTCAAATATCACCGCCGAGATTTTAGGTTGGTTTAGGATAGGTTATATTACGTTATTGATGTATATAAAGGTCCCACGGAGACGGAGGAGCCAACTCGCCAGGAATGTTGTCAAATGTTACCGCCGAAATGATAGGTTAGGTTAGGTTAGGTTATATTTCGTTATTGATGTATATGAAGGTCCCACGGAGACGTAGAGGCCAACTCGCCAGGTATGTTGTCAAATATTACCGCCGTGATGTTAGATTGGGTTAGGTTAGGTTATATTACGTTATTGAAGTATATAAGGGTCCCACGGAGACGTAGAGGCCAACAAGCCAGGTATGTCGTCAAATATTACCGCCGAGATGTTAGATTGGTTTAGGTTAGGTTATATAACGTTATTGAAGTATATAAAGGTCCCACGGTGACGTAGAGGCCAATTCGCCAGGAATGTTGTCAAATATTACCGCCGAGATTTTAGGTTGGTTTAGGATAGGTTATATTACGTTATTGATGTATATAAAGGTCCCACGGAGACGGAGGAGCCAAATCGCCAGGAATGTTGTCAAATGTTACCGCCAAGATGTTAGATTGGGTTAGGTTAGGTTATATTACGTTATTGATGTATATAAATGTCCCACGGATACGTAGATGCCAACTCGCCAGGAATGTTTTCAAATATTACCGCCGAGATGTTAGGTTGGGTTAGGTTAGGTTATATTACGTTATAGATGTATATAAAGGTCCCATGGAAACGGAGAGGCCAACTCGCCAGGAATGTTGTCAAATGTTACCGCCGAGATGTTAGATTGGGTTAGGTTAGGTTAGATTACGTTATTGATGTATATAAATGTCCCACGGAGACGTAGATGCCAACTCGCCAGGAATGTTTTCAAATATTACCGCCGAGATTTTAGGTTGGTTTAGGATAGGTTATATTACGTTATTGATGTATATAAAGGTCCCACGGAGACGGAGGAGCCAACTCGCCAGGAATGTTGTCAAATGTTACCGCCGAGATGATAGGTTAGGTTAGGTTAGGTTATATTTCGTTATTGATGTATATGAAGGTCCCACGGAGACGTAGAGGCCAACTCGCCAGGTATGTTGTCAAATATTACCGCCGAGATGTTTGGTTGGTTTAGGTTAGGTTATATAACGTTATTGATGTATATGAAGGTCCCACGGAGACGCAGAGGCCAACTCGCCAGGAATGTTGTCAATTATTACCGCCGTGATGTTAGATTGGGTTAGGTTAGGTTATATTACGTTATAAATGTATATAAAGGTCCCACGGAGACGTAGAGGCCAACTCGCCAGGAATGTGGTCAAATATTACCGCCGAGATGTAATATTGGGTTAGGTGATTTTATATTACGTTATTGATGTATATAAAGATCCCACAGAGACGTAGAGGCCAACTCGCCAGGTATGTTGTCAAATATTACCGCCGAGATGTTTGATTGGGATAGACTAGCTTATACTATGTTATTGATGTATATAAAGGTCCCACGGAGACGTAGAGGCCAACTCGCCAGGAATGTGGTCAAATATTACCGCCGAGATGTTGGATTGGGTTAGGCTAGCTTATATTATGTTATTGATGTATATAAAGGTCCCACGGAGACTTAGAGGCCAACTCGCCTGGTATGTTTTCAAATATTACCGCCGTGATGTTAGATTGGGTTAGGTTAGGTTATATTACGTTATTGAAGTATATAAGGGTCCCACGGAGACGTAGAGGCCAACAAGCCAGGAATGTGGTCAAATATTACCGCCGAGATGTTAGATTGGGTTAGGCTAGCTTATATTATGTTATTGATGTACATAAAGGTCCCACGGAGACGTAGAGGCCAACTCGCCAGGAATGTTGTCAAACATTACCGCCGAGATTTTAGGTTGGTTTAGGATAGGTTATATTACGTTACTGATGTATATAAAGGTCCCACGGAGACGGAGGAGCCAACTCGCCAGGAATGTTGTCAAATGTTACCGCCGAGATGATAGGTTAGGTTAGGTTAGGTTATATTTCGTTATTGATGTATATGAAGGTCCCACGGAGACGTAGAGGCCAACTCGCCAGGTATGTTGTCAAATGTTACCGCCGAGATGTTAGGTTGGGTTAGGTTAGGTTATATTACGTTATTGATGTATATAAATGTCCCACGGAGACGTAGAGGCCAACAAGCCAGGAATGTGTTAAAATATTATCGCCGAGATGTTAGGTTGGGTTAGGTTAGGTTATATTACGTTATAGATGTATATAAAGGTCCCACGGAGACGGAGAAGCCAACTCGCCTGGAATGTTGTCAAATATTACCACCGAGATGTTAGCTTGGGGTAGGTTAGGTTATATTACGTTATTGATGTATATAAAGGTCCCACGGAAACGTAGAGGCCAACTCGACAGGAATGTTGTCAAATGTTACCGCCGAGATGTTAGGTTGGGTTAGGTTAAGTTATATTACGTTAGTGATGTATATAAAGGTCCCACGGAGACGGAGAAGCCAACTCGCCAGGAATGTTGTCAAATATTAATGCCGAGATGTTAGGTTGGGTTAGGTTAGGTTATATTACGTTATTGATGTATATGAAGGCCCCACGGAGACGGAGAAGCCAACTCGCCAGGAATTTTGTCAAATATTACCGCCGAGATGTTAGGTTGGGTTAGGTTAGGTTATATTACGTTATTGATGTATATAAAGGTCCCACGGTGACGTAGAGGCCAACAAGCCAGGAATGTGGTAAAATATTATCGCCGAGATGTTAGATTGGGTTAGGCTAGCTTATATTATGTTCTTGATGTATATAAAGGTCCCACGGAGACGTAGAGGCCAACAAGACAGGAATGTGGTCAAATATTACCGCCGAGATGTTAGATTGGGTTAGGCTAGCTTATATTATGTTATTGATGTACATAAAGGTCCCACGGAGACGTAGAGGCCAACTCGCCAGGAATGTTGTCAAATATCACCGCCGAGATTTTAGGTTGGTTTAGGATAGGTTATATTACGTTATTGATGTATATAAAGGTCCCACGGAGACGGAGGAGCCAACTCGCCAGGAATGTTGTCAAATGTTACCGCCGAAATGATAGGTTAGGTTAGGTTAGGTTATATTTCGTTATTGATGTATATGAAGGTCCCACGGAGACGTAGAGGCCAACTCGCCAGGTATGTTGTCAAATATTACCGCCGTGATGTTAGATTGGGTTAGGTTAGGTTATATTACGTTATTGAAGTATATAAGGGTCCCACGGAGACGTAGAGGCCAACAAGCCAGGTATGTCGTCAAATATTACCGCCGAGATGTTAGATTGGTTTAGGTTAGGTTATATAACGTTATTGAAGTATATAAAGGTCCCACGGTGACGTAGAGGCCAATTCGCCAGGAATGTTGTCAAATATTACCGCCGAGATTTTAGGTTGGTTTAGGATAGGTTATATTACGTTATTGATGTATATAAAGGTCCCACGGAGACGGAGGAGCCAACTCGCCAGGAATGTTGTCAAATGTTACCGCCAAGATGTTAGATTGGGTTAGGTTAGGTTATATTACGTTATTGATGTATATAAATGTCCCACGGATACGTAGATGCCAACTCGCCAGGAATGTTTTCAAATATTACCGCCGAGATGTTAGGTTGGGTTAGGTTAGGTTATATTACGTTATAGATGTATATAAAGGTCCCATGGAAACGGAGAGGCCAACTCGCCAGGAATGTTGTCAAATGTTACCGCCGAGATGTTAGATTGGGTTAGGTTAGGTTATATTACGTTATTGATGTATATAAATGTCCCACGGAGACGTAGATGCCAACTCGCCAGGAATGTTTTCAAATATTACCGCCGAGATTTTAGGTTGGTTTAGGATAGGTTATATTACGTTATTGATGTATATAAAGGTCCCACGGAGACGGAGGAGCCAACTCGCCAGGAATGTTGTCAAATGTTACCGCCGAGATGATAGGTTAGGTTAGGTTAGGTTATATTTCGTTATTGATGTATATGAAGGTCCCACGGAGACGTAGAGGCCAACTCGCCAGGTATGTTGTCAAATATTACCGCCGAGATGTTTGGTTGGTTTAGGTTAGGTTATATAACGTTATTGATGTATATGAAGGTCCCACGGAGACGCAGAGGCCAACTCGCCAGGAATGTTGTCAATTATTACCGCCGTGATGTTAGATTGGGTTAGGTTAGGTTATATTACGTTATAAATGTATATAAAGGTCCCACGGAGACGTAGAGGCCAACTCGCCAGGAATGTGGTCAAATATTACCGCCGAGATGTAATATTGGGTTAGGTGATTTTATATTACGTTATTGATGTATATAAAGATCCCACAGAGACGTAGAGGCCAACTCGCCAGGTATGTTGTCAAATATTACCGCCGAGATGTTTGATTGGGATAGACTAGCTTATACTATGTTATTGATGTATATAAAGGTCCCACGGAGACGTAGAGGCCAACTCGCCAGGAATGTGGTCAAATATTACCGCCGAGATGTTGGATTGGGTTAGGCTAGCTTATATTATGTTATTGATGTATATAAAGGTCCCACGGAGACTTAGAGGCCAACTCGCCTGGTATGTTTTCAAATATTACCGCCGTGATGTTAGATTGGGTTAGGTTAGGTTATATTACGTTATTGAAGTATATAAGGGTCCCACGGAGACGTAGAGGCCAACAAGCCAGGAATGTGGTCAAATATTACCGCCGAGATGTTAGATTGGGTTAGGCTAGCTTATATTATGTTATTGATGTACATAAAGGTCCCACGGAGACGTAGAGGCCAACTCGCCAGGAATGTTGTCAAACATTACCGCCGAGATTTTAGGTTGGTTTAGGATAGGTTATATTACGTTACTGATGTATATAAAGGTCCCACGGAGACGGAGGAGCCAACTCGCCAGGAATGTTGTCAAATGTTACCGCCGAGATGATAGGTTAGGTTAGGTTAGGTTATATTTCGTTATTGATGTATATGAAGGTCCCACGGAGACGTAGAGGCCAACTCGCCAGGTATGTTGTCAAATGTTACCGCCGAGATGTTAGGTTGGGTTAGGTTAGGTTATATTACGTTATTGATGTATATAAATGTCCCACGGAGACGTAGAGGCCAACAAGCCAGGAATGTGTTAAAATATTATCGCCGAGATGTTAGGTTGGGTTAGGTTAGGTTATATTACGTTATAGATGTATATAAAGGTCCCACGGAGACGGAGAAGCCAACTCGCCTGGAATGTTGTCAAATATTACCACCGAGATGTTAGCTTGGGGTAGGTTAGGTTATATTACGTTATTGATGTATATAAAGGTCCCACGGAAACGTAGAGGCCAACTCGACAGGAATGTTGTCAAATGTTACCGCCGAGATGTTAGGTTGGGTTAGGTTAAGTTATATTACGTTAGTGATGTATATAAAGGTCCCACGGAGACGGAGAAGCCAACTCGCCAGGAATGTTGTCAAATATTAATGCCGAGATGTTAGGTTGGGTTAGGTTAGGTTATATTACGTTATTGATGTATATGAAGGCCCCACGGAGACGGAGAAGCCAACTCGCCAGGAATTTTGTCAAATATTACCGCCGAGATGTTAGGTTGGGTTAGGTTAGGTTATATTACGTTATTGAAGTATATAAAGGTCCCACGGAGACGTAGAGGCCAACAAGCCAGGAATGTGGTCAAATATTACCGCCGAGATGCTAGATTGGGTTAGGCTAGCTTATATTATGTTATTTATGTATATAAAGGTCCCACGGAGACGGAGAAGCCAACTCGCCAGGAATGTTGTCAAATATTACCGCCGAGATGTTAGGTTGGGTTATGTTAGGTTATATTACGTTATTGAAGTATATAAAGGTCCCACGGAGACGTAGAGGCCTACAAGCCAGGTATGTCGTCAAATATTACCGCCGAGATGATAGATTGGGATAGACTAGCTTATATTATGTTACTGATGAATATAAAGTTCCCACGGAGACGTAGAGGCCAACAAGCCAGAAATGTGGTCAAATATTACCGCCGAGATGTAGGATTGTGTTAGGTTAGGTTATATTACGTTATTGAGTTATATAAAGGTCCCACGGAGACGTAGAGCCCAACAAGCCAGGAATGTGGTTAAATATTACCGCCGAGATGTTAGGTTGGGTTAGGTTAGGTTATATTACGTTATTGATGTATATAAAGATCACACGTAGACGTAGAGGCCACCTCGCCAGGTATGTTGTCAAATATTACCGCCGAGATGTTTGGTTGGGTTAGGTTAGGTTATATAACGTTATTGAAGTATATAAAGGTCCCACGGTGACGTAGAGGCCAATTCGCCAGGAATGTTGTCAAATATTACCGCCGTGATGATAGGTTGGGTTAGGTTAGGTTATATTACGTTATTGATGTATATAAAGGTCCCACGGAGACGAATAGGCCAACTGGCCAGGTATGTTTTCAAATATTACCGCCGAGATGTTAGATTGGTTTATGTTAGGTTATATCACGTTATTGAAGTATATAAAGGTCCCACGGAGGCGTAGAGGCCAACAAGACAGGTATGTCGTCAAATATTACCGCCGAGATGTTAGATTGGGTTAGGCTAGCTTATATTATGTTATTGATGAATATAAAGGTCCCACGGAGTCGTAGAGGCCAACAAGCCAGGAATGTGGTCAAATATTACCGCCGAGATGTTAGATTGGGATAGACCAGCTTATACTATGTTATTGATGTATATAAAGGTCCCACGGAGACGTAGAGGCCAACTCGCCAGGAATGTTGTCAAATATTACCGCCGAGATGATAGGATGGGTTAGGTTAGGTCATAATACGTTATTGATGTATATGAAGGTCAAACGGAGACGTAGAGGCCAACTCGCCAGGTATGTTATCAAGTATTACCGCCGAGATGTTAGGTTGGGTTAGGTTAGGTTATATTACGTGATTGATGTATATAAATGTCCCACGGAGACGAAGAGGCCAACTCGCCAGGTATGCTTTCAAATATTACCGCCGAGATGTTAGATTGGTTTAGGTTAGGTTATATTACGTTATTGAAGTATATAAAGGTCCCACGGAGACGTAGAGGCCAACAAGCCAGGAATGTGGTCAAATATTACCGCCGAGATGTTAGATTGGGTTAGGCTAGCTTATATTATGTTATTGATGTATATAAAGGTTCCACGGAGACGGAGAAGCCAGCTCGCCAGGAATGTGGTCAAATATTACCGCCGAGATGTTAGGTTGGGTTAGGTTAGGTTACATTACGTTATTGATGTATATAAAGGTCCCACGGAGACGTAGAGGCCAACTCGCCAGGTATGTTATCAAGTATTACCGCCGAGATGTTAGGTTGGGTTAGGTTAGGTTATATTACGTGATTGATGTATATAAAGGTCCCACGGAGACGAAGAGGCCAACTCGCCAGGTATGTTTTCAAATATTACCGCCGGGATGTTAGATTGGTTTAGGTTAGGTTATATTACGTTATTGAAGTATATAAAGGTCCCACGGAGACGTAGAGACCAACAAGCCAGGTATGTCGTCAAATATTACCGCCGAGATGATAGGATGGGTTAGGTTAGGTTATAATACGTTATTGATGTATATGAAGGTCAAACGGAGACGTAGAGGCCAACAAGCCAGGAATGTCGTCAAATATTACCGCCGAGATGTTAGATTGGGTTAGGCTAGCTTATATTATGTTATTGATGAATATAGAGGTCCCACGGAGACGTAGAGGCCAACAAGCCAGGAATGTGGTCAAATATTACCGCCGAGATGATAGATTGGGATAGACTAGCTTATATTATGTTACTGATGAATATAAAGTTCCCACGGAGACGTAGAGGCCAACAAGCCAGAAATGTGGTCAAATATTACCGCCGAGATGTAGGATTGTGTTAGGTTAGGTTATATTACGTTATTGAGTTATATAAAGGTCCCACGGAGACGTAGAGCCCAACAAGACAGGAATGTGGTTAAATATTACCGCCGAGATGTTAGGTTGGGTTAGGTTAGGTTATATTACGTTATTGATGTATATAAAGATCACACGTAGACGTAGAGGCCACCTCGCCAGGTATGTTGTCAAATATTACCGCCGAGATGTTTGGTTGGGTTAGGTTAGGTTATATAACGTTATTGATGTATATGAAGGTCCCACGGAGACGCAGAGGCCAACTCGCCAGGAATGTTGTCAAATATTACCGCCGAGATGTTAGATTGGGTTAGGTTAGGTTATATTACGTTATTGATGTATATAAATGTCCCACGGAGACGTAGATGCCAACTAGCCAGGAATGTTTTCAAATATTACCGCCGAGATGTTAGTTTGGCTTAGGTTAGGTTATATTACGTTATAGATGTATATAAAGGTCCCACGGAGACGTAGAGGCCAACTCGCCAGGAATGTTGTCAAATATTACCGCCGAGATTGTAGGTTGGTTTAGGATAGGTTATATTACGTTATTGATGTATATAAAGGTCCCACGGAGACGGAGGAGCCAACTCGCCAGGAATGTTGTCAAATGTTACCGCCGAGATGATAGGTTAGGTTAGGTTAGGTTATATTTCGTTATTGATGTATATGAAGGTCCCACGGAGACGTAGAGGCCAACTCGCCAGGTATGTTGTCAAATGTTACCGCCGAGATGTAGGATTGTGTTAGGTTAGGTTATATTACGTTATTGAGTTATATAATGGTCCCACGGAGACGTAGAGCCCAACAAGCCAGGAATGTGGTTAAATATTACCGCCGAGATGTTAGGTTGGGTTAGGTTAGGTTATATAACGTTATTGATGTATATAAAGATCACACGTAGACGTAGAGGCCACCTCGCCAGGTATGTTGTCAAATATTACCGCCGAGATGTTAGATTGGGTTAGGCTAGCTTATATTATGTTACTGATGAATATAAGGTTCCCACGGAGACGTAGAGGCCAACAAGCCAGAAATGTGGTCAAATATTACCGCCGAGATGTAGGATTGTGTTAGGTTAGGTTATATTACGTTATTGAGTTATATAAAGGTCCCACGGAGACGTAGAGCCCAACAAGCCAGGAATGTGGTTAAATATTACCGCCGAGATGTTAGGTTGGGTTAGGTTATATTACGTTATTGATGTATATAAAGATCACACGTAGACGAAGCGGCCACCTCGCCAGGTATGTTGTCAAATATTACCGCCGAGATGTTAGGTTGGGTTAGGTTAGGTTATAGTACGTTATTGATGTATATAAAGGTCCCACGGAGACGTGGAGGCCAATTCGCCAGGAATGTTGTCAAATATTACCGCCGAGATGATAGGTTGGGTTAGGTTAGGTTATATTACGTTATTGATGTATATAATGGTCCCACGGAGACGTAGAGGCCAACTCGCCAGGTATGTTTTCAAATATTACCGGCGAGATGTTAGATTGGGTTAGGTTAGGTTATATTACGTTATTGAAGTATATAAAGGTCCCACGGAGACGTAGAGGCCAACAAGCCAGGAATGTGGTCAAATATTACCGCCGAGATGTTAGATTGGGATAGACTAGCTTATATTATGTTATTGATGTATATAAAGGTCCCACGGAGGCGGAGAAGCTAACTCGCCAGGAATGTTGTCAAATATTACCGCCGAGATGTTAGGTTGGGTTAGGTTAGGTTATATTACGTTATTGATGTATATAAAGGTCCCACGGAGACGTAGAGGCCAACTCGCCAGGTATGTTTTCAAATATTACCGCCGAGATGTTAGGTTGGGTTAGGTTAGGTTATATAACGTTATTGAAGTATATAAAGGTCCCACGGTGACGTAGAGGCCAATTCGCCAGGAATGTTGTCAAATATTACCGCCGTGATGATAGGTTGGGTTAGGTTAGGTTATATTACGTTATTGATGTATATAAAGGTCCCACGGAGACGAAGAGGCCAACTGGCCAGGTATGTTTTCAAATATTACCGCCGAGATGTTAGATTGGTTTATGTTAGGTTATATCACGTTATTGAAGTATATAAAGGTCCCACGGAGGCGTAGAGGCCAACAAGACAGGTATGTCGTCAAATATTACCGCCGAGATGTTAGATTGGGTTAGGCTAGCTTATATTATGTTATTGATGAATATAAAGGTCCCACGGAGTCGTAGAGGCCAACAAGCCAGGAATGTGGTCAAATATTACCGCCGAGATGTTAGATTGGGATAGACCAGCTTATACTATGTTATTGATGTATATAAAGGTCCCACGGAGACGTAGAGGCCAACTCGCCAGGAATGTTGTCAAATATTACCGCCGAGATGATAGGATGGGTTAGGTTAGGTCATAATACGTTATTGATGTATATGAAGGTCAAACGGAGACGTAGAGGCCAACTCGCCAGGTATGTTATCAAGTATTACCGCCGAGATGTTAGGTTGGGTTAGGTTAGGTTATATTACGTGATTGATGTATATAAATGTCCCACGGAGACGAAGAGGCCAACTCGCCAGGTATGCTTTCAAATATTACCGCCGAGATGTTAGATTGGTTTAGGTTAGGTTATATTACGTTATTGAAGTATATAAAGGTCCCACGGAGACGTAGAGGCCAACAAGCCAGGAATGTGGTCAAATATTACCGCCGAGATGTTAGATTGGGTTAGGCTAGCTTATATTATGTTATTGATGTATATAAAGGTTCCACGGAGACGGAGAAGCCAGCTCGCCAGGAATGTTGTCAAATATTACCGCCGAGATGTTAGGTTGGGTTAGGTTAGGTTACATTACGTTATTGATGTATATAAAGGTCCCACGGAGACGTAGAGGCCAACTCGCCAGGTATGTTATCAAGTATTACCGCCGAGATGTTAGGTTGGGTTAGGTTAGGTTATATTACGTGATTGATGTATATAAAGGTCCCACGGAGACGAAGAGGCCAACTCGCCAGGTATGTTTTCAAATATTACCGCCGGGATGTTAGATTGGTTTAGGTTAGGTTATATTACGTTATTGAAGTATATAAAGGTCCCACGGAGACGTAGAGACCAACAAGCCAGGTATGTCGTCAAATATTACCGCCGAGATGATAGGATGGGTTAGGTTAGGTTATAATACGTTATTGATGTATATGAAGGTCAAACGGAGACGTAGAGGCCATCAAGCCAGGAATGTCGTCAAATATTACCGCCGAGATGTTAGATTGGGTTAGGCTAGCTTATATTATGTTATTGATGAATATAGAGGTCCCACGGAGACGTAGAGGCCAACAAGCCAGGAATGTGGTCAAATATTACCGCCGAGATGTTAGATTGGGATAGACTAGCTTATATTATGTTATTGATGTATATAAAGGTCCCACGGAGACGGAGAAGCTAACTCGCCAGGAATGTTGTCAAATATTACCGCCGAGATGTTAGGTTGGGTTAGGTTAGGTTACATTACGTTATTGATGTATATAAAGGTCCCACGGTGACGTAGAGGCCAACTCGCCAGGTATGTTTTCAAATATTACCGCCGAGATGTTAGGTTGGGTTAGGTTAGGTTATATTACGTGATTGATGTATATAAAGGTCCCACGGAGACGTAGAGGCCAACAAGCCAGGTATGTCGTCAAATCTTACCGCCGAGATGTTAGATTGGTTTAGGTTAGGTTATAATACGTTATTGATGTATATGAAGGTCAAACGGAGGCGTAGAGGCCAACAAGCCAGGAATGTGGTTAAATATTACCGCCGAGATGTTAGGTTGGGTTAGGTTAGGTTATATTACGTTATTGATGTATATAAAGATCCCACGGAGACGTAGAGGCCACCTCGCCAGGTATGTTGTCAAATATTATCGCCGAGATGTTAGGTTGGGTTAGGTTAGGTTATATTACGTTATTGATGTATATAAAGGTCCCACGGAGACGGAGAAGCCAACTCGCCAGGAATGTTGTCAAATATTACCGCCGAGATGTTAGGTTGGGTTATGTTAGGTTATATTACGTTATTGAAGTATATAAAGGTCCCACGGAGACGTAGAGGCCTACAAGCCAGGTATGTCGTCAAATATTACCGCCGAGATGATAGATTGGGATAGACTAGCTTATATTATGTTACTGATGAATATAAAGTTCCCACGGAGACGTAGAGGCCAACAAGCCAGAAATGTGGTCAAATATTACCGCCGAGATGTAGGATTGTGTTAGGTTAGGTTATATTACGTTATTGAGTTATATAAAGGTCCCACGGAGACGTAGAGCCCAACAAGCCAGGAATGTGGTTAAATATTACCGCCGAGATGTTAGGTTGGGTTAGGTTAGGTTATATTACGTTATTGATGTATATAAAGATCACACGTAGACGTAGAGGCCACCTCGCCAGGTATGTTGTCAAATATTACCGCCGAGATGTTTGGTTGGGTTAGGTTAGGTTATATAACGTTATTGATGTATATGAAGGTCCCACGGAGACGCAGAGGCCAACTCGCCAGGAATGTTGTCAAATATTACCGCCGAGATGTTAGATTGGGTTAGGTTAGGTTATATTACGTTATTGATGTATATAAATGTCCCACGGAGACGTAGAGGCCAACTCGACAGGAATGTTGTCAAATGTTACCGCCGAGATGTTATGTTGGGTTAGGTTAAGTTATATTACGTTAGTGATGTATATAAAGGTCCCACGGAGACGGAGAAGCCAACTCGCCAGGAATGTTGTCAAATATTAATGCCGAGATGATAGGATGGGTTAGGTTAGGTTATATTACGTTATTGATGTATATAAAGGTCCCACGGTGACGTAGAGTTCAACTCGCCAAGAATGGTGTCAAATATTAGCGCCGAGATGATAGGTTGTGTTAGGTTAGGTTATATTACGTTATTGATGTATATAAAGGTCCCACGGAGACGTAGAGGCCAACTCGTCAGGAATGTTGTCAAATATTACCGCCGAGATGATAGGTTGGGTTAGGTTACGTTATATTACGTTATTGATGTATATAAATGTCCCACGGAGACGTAGAGGCCAACAAGCCAGGAATGTGGTAAAATATTATCGCCGAGATGTTAGATTGGGTTAGGCTAGCTTATATTATGTTATTGATGTATATAAAGGTCCCACGGAGACGTAGAGGCCAACAAGACAGGAATGTGGTCAAATATTACCGCCGAGATGTTAGATTGGGTTAGGCTAGCTTATATTATGTTATTGATGTACATAAAGGTCCCACGGAGACGTAGAGGCCAACTCGCCAGGAATGTTGTCAAATATTACCGCCGAGATTTTAGGTTGGTTTAGGATAGGTTATATTACGTTATTGATGTATATAAAGGTCCCACGGAGACGGAGGAGCCAACTCGCCAGGAATGTTGTCAAATGTTACCGCCGAGGTGTTAGGTTGGGTTAGGTTAGGTTATATTACGTTATAGATGTATATAAAGGTCCCATGGAAACGGAGAAGCCAACTCGCCTGGAATGTTGTCAAATATTATCACCGAGATGTTAGGTTGGGGTAGGTTAGGTTATATTACGTTATTGATGTATATAAAAGTCCCACGGAAACGTAGAGGCCAACTCGCCAGGAATGTTGTCAAATGTTACCGCCGAAATGATAGGTTAGAATAGGTTAGGTTATATTTCGTTATTGATATATATGAAGGTCCCACGGAGACGTAGAGGCCAACTCGCCAGGTATGTTGTCAAATATTACCGCCGTGATGTTAGATTGGGTTAGGTTAGGTTATATTACGTTATTGAAGTATATAAGGGTCCCACGGAGACGTAGATGCCAACAAGCCAGGTATGTCGTCAAATATTACCGCCGAGATGTTAGATTGGTTTAGGTTAGGTTATATAACGTTATTGAAGTATATAAAGGTCCCACGGTGACGTAGAGGCCAACAAGCCAGGAATGTCGTCAAATATTACCGCCGAGATGTTAGATTGGGTTAGGCTAGCTTATATTATGTTACTGATGAATATATAGGTCCCACGGAGACGTAGAGGCCAACAAGCCAGGAATGTGGTCAAATATTACCGCCGAGATGTAAGATTGGGTTAGGTTAGGTTATATTACGTTATTGATGTATATAAAGGTCCCACGGAGACGAAGAGCCCAACAAGCCAGGAATGTGGTTAAATATTACCGCCGAGATGTTAGGTTGGGTTAGGTTAGGTTATATTACGTTATTGATGTATATAAAGATCCCACGGAGACGTAGAGGCCACCTCGCCAGGTATGTTGTCAAATATTACCGCCGAGATGTTAGGTTGGGTTAGGTTAGGTTATATTACGTTATTGATGTATATAAATGTCCCACGGAACCGTAGAGGCCAACTCGCCAGGTATGTTTTCAAATATTACCGGCGAGATGTTAAATTGGGTTAGGTTAGGTTATAATACGTTATTGATGTATATGAAGGTCAAACGGAGGCGTAGAGGCCAACAAGCCAGGAATGTGGTTAAATATTACCGCCGAGATGTTAGGTTGGGTTAGGTTAGGTTATATTACGTTATTGATGTATATAAAGATCCCACGGAGACGTAGAGGCCACCTCGCCAGGTATGTTGTCAAATATTACCGCCGAGATGTTAGGTTGGGTTAGGTTAGGTTATATTACGTTATTGATGTATATAAATGTCCCACGTAGACGTAGAGGCCAACTCGCCAGGTATGTTTTCAAATATTACCGCCGAGATTGTAGGTTGGTTTAGGATAGGTTATATTACGTTATTGATGTATATAAAGGTCCCACGGAGACGGAGGAGCCAACTCGCCAGGAATGTTGTCAAATGTTACCGCCGAGATGATAGGTTAGGTTAGGTTAGGTTATATTTCGTTATTGATGTATATGAAGGTCCCACGGAGACGTAGAGGCCAACTCGCCAGGTATGTTGTCAAATGTTACCGCCGAGATGTAGGATTGTGTTAGGTTAGGTTATATTACGTTATTGAGTTATATAATGGTCCCACGGAGACGTAGAGCCCAACAAGCCAGGAATGTGGTTAAATATTACCGCCGAGATGTTAGGTTGGGTTAGGTTAGGTTATATAACGTTATTGATGTATATAAAGATCACACGTAGACGTAGAGGCCACCTCGCCAGGTATGTTGTCAAATATTACCGCCGAGATGTTAGATTGGGTTAGGCTAGCTTATATTATGTTACTGATGAATATAAGGTTCCCACGGAGACGTAGAGGCCAACAAGCCAGAAATGTGGTCAAATATTACCGCCGAGATGTAGGATTGTGTTAGGTTAGGTTATATTACGTTATTGAGTTATATAAAGGTCCCACGGAGACGTAGAGCCCAACAAGCCAGGAATGTGGTTAAATATTACCGCCGAGATGTTAGGTTGGGTTAGGTTATATTACGTTATAGATGTATATAAAGGTCCCACGGAGACGGAGAAGCCAACTCGCCTGGAATGTTGTCAAATATTACCACCGAGATGTTAGCTTGGGGTAGGTTAGGTTATATTACGTTATTGATGTATATAAAGGTCCCACGGAAACGTAGAGGCCAACTCGACAGGAATGTTGTCAAATGTTACCGCCGAGATGTTATGTTGGGTTAGGTTAAGTTATATTACGTTAGTGATGTATATAAAGGTCCCACGGAGACGGAGAAGCCAACTCGCCAGGAATGTTGTCAAATATTAATGCCGAGATGATAGGATGGGTTAGGTTAGGTTATATTACGTTATTGATGTATATAAAGGTCCCACGGTGACGTAGAGTTCAACTCGCCAAGAATGGTGTCAAATATTAGCGCCGAGATGATAGGTTGTGTTAGGTTAGGTTATATTACGTTATTGATGTATATAAAGGTCCCACGGAGACGTAGAGGCCAACTCGTCAGGAATGTTGTCAAATATTACCGCCGAGATGATAGGTTGGGTTAGGTTACGTTATATTACGTTATTGATGTATATAAATGTCCCACGGAGACGTAGAGGCCAACAAGCCAGGAATGTGGTAAAATATTATCGCCGAGATGTTAGATTGGGTTAGGCTAGCTTATATTATGTTATTGATGTATATAAAGGTCCCACGGAGACGTAGAGGCCAACAAGACAGGAATGTGGTCAAATATTACCGCCGAGATGTTAGATTGGGTTAGGCTAGCTTATATTATGTTATTGATGTACATAAAGGTCCCACGGAGACGTAGAGGCCAACTCGCCAGGAATGTTGTCAAATATTACCGCCGAGATTTTAGGTTGGTTTAGGATAGGTTATATTACGTTATTGATGTATATAAAGGTCCCACGGAGACGGAGGAGCCAACTCGCCAGGAATGTTGTCAAATGTTACCGCCGAGGTGTTAGGTTGGGTTAGGTTAGGTTATATTACGTTATAGATGTATATAAAGGTCCCATGGAAACGGAGAAGCCAACTCGCCTGGAATGTTGTCAAATATTATCACCGAGATGTTAGGTTGGGGTAGGTTAGGTTATATTACGTTATTGATGTATATAAAAGTCCCACGGAAACGTAGAGGCCAACTCGCCAGGAATGTTGTCAAATGTTACCGCCGAAATGATAGGTTAGGATAGGTTAGGTTATATTTCGTTATTGATGTATATGAAGGTCCCACGGAGACGTAGAGGCCAACTCGCCAGGTATGTTGTCAAATATTACCGCCGTGATGTTAGATTGGGTTAGGTTAGGTTATATTACGTTATTGAAGTATATAAGGGTCCCACGGAGACGTAGAGGCCAACAAGCCAGGTATGTCGTCAAATATTACCGCCGAGATGTTAGATTGGTTTAGGTTAGGTTATATAACGTTATTGAAGTATATAAAGGTCCCACGGTGACGTAGAGGCCAACAAGCCAGGAATGTCGTCAAATATTACCGCCGAGATGTTAGATTGGGTTAGGCTAGCTTATATTATGTTACTGATGAATATATAGGTCCCACGGAGACGTAGAGGCCAACAAGCCAGGAATGTGGTCAAATATTACCGCCGAGATGTAAGATTGGGTTAGGTTAGGTTATATTACGTTATTGATGTATATAAAGGTCCCACGGAGACGTAGAGCCCAACAAGCCAGGAATGTGGTTAAATATTACCGCCGAGATGTTAGGTTGGGTTAGGTTAGGTTATATTACGTTATTGATGTATATAAAGATCCCACGGAGACGTAGAGGCCACCTCGCCAGGTATGTTGTCAAATATTACCGCCGAGATGTTAGGTTGGGTTAGGTTAGGTTATATTACGTTATTGATGTATATAAATGTCCCACAGAAACGTAGAGGCCAACTCGCCAGGTATGTTTTCAAATATTACCGGCGAGATGTTAAATTGGGTTAGGTTAGGTTATAATACGTTATTGATGTATATGAAGGTCAAACGGAGGCGTAGAGGCCAACAAGCCAGGAATGTGGTTAAATATTACCGCCGAGATGTTAGGTTGGGTTAGGTTAGGTTATATTACGTTATTGATGTATATAAAGATCCCACGGAGACGTAGAGGCCACCTCGCCAGGTATGTTGTCAAATATTACCGCCGAGATGTTAGGTTGGGTTAGGTTAGGTTATATTACGTTATTGATGTATATAAATGTCCCACGTAGACGTAGAGGCCAACTCGCCAGGTATGTTTTCAAATATTACCGGCGAGATGTTAGATTGGGTTAGGTTAGGTTATATTACGTTATTGAAGTATATAAAGGTCCCACGGAGACGTAGAGGCCAACAAGCCAGGAATGTGGTCAAATATTACCGCCGAGATGCTAGATTGGGTTAGGCTAGCTTATATTATGTTATTTATGTATATAAAGGTCCCACGGAGACGGAGAAGCCAACTCGCCAGGAATGTTGTCAAATATTACCGCCGAGATGTTGGGTTGGGTTATGTTAGGTTATATTACGTTATTGAAGTATATAAAGGTCCCACGGAGACGTAGAGGCCAACAAGCCAGGTATGTCGTCAAATATTACCGCCGAGATGATAGATTGGGATAGACTAGCTTATATTATGTTACTGATGAATATAAAGTTCCCACGGAGACGTAGAGGCCAACAAGCCAGAAATGTGGTCAAATATTACCGCCGAGATGTAGGATTGTGTTAGGTTAGGTTATATTACGTTATTGAGTTATATAAAGGTCCCACGGAGACGTAGAGCCCAACAAGCCAGGAATGTGGTTAAATATTACCGCCGAGATGTTAGGTTGGGTTAGGTTAGGTTATATTACGTTATTGATGTATATAAAGATCACACGTAGACGTAGAGGCCACCTCGCCAGGTATGTTGTCAAATATTACCGCCGAGATGTTAGATTGGGTTAGGCTAGCTTATATTATGTTACTGATGAATATAAGGTTCCCACGGAGACGTAGAGGCCAACAAGCCAGAAATGTGGTCAAATATTACCGCCGAGATGTAGGATTGTGTTAGGTTAGGTTATATTACGTTATTGAGTTATATAAAGGTCCCACGGAGACGTAGAGCCCAACAAGCCAGGAATGTGTTTAAATATTACCGCCGAGATGTTAGGTTGGGTTAGGTTAGGTTATATTACGTTATTGATGTATATAAAGATCACACGTAGACGTAGAGGCCACCTCGCCAGGTATGTTGTCAAATATTACCGCCGAGATGTTAGGTTGGGTTAGGTTAGGTTATAGTACGTTATTGATGTATATAAAGGTCCCACGGAGACGTAGAGGCCAACTCGCCAGGTATGTTTTCAAATATTACCGCAGAGATGTTAGATTGGTTTATGTTAAGTTATATTACGTCACTGATGTATATAAAGGTCCCACGGAGACGGAGAAGCTAACTCGACAGGAATGTTGTCAAATATTACCGCCGAGATGTTAGGTTGGGTTAGGTTAGGTTATATTACGTTATTGATGTATATAAAGGTCCCACGGAGACGAAGAGGCCAACTGGCCAGGTATGTTTTCAAATATTACCGCCGAGATGTTAGATTGGTTTATGTTAGGTTATATCACGTTATTGAAGTATATAAAGGTCCCACGGAGGCGTAGAGGCCAACAAGACAGGTATGTCGTCAAATATTACCGCCGAGATGTTAGATTGGGTTAGGCTAGCTTATATTATGTTATTGATGAATATAAAGGTCCCACGGAGTCGTAGAGGCCAACAAGCCAGGAATGTGGTCAAATATTACCGCCGAGATGTTAGATTGGGTTAGGCTAGCTTATATTATGTTACTGATGAATATAAGGTTCCCACGGAGACGTAGAGGCCAACAAGCCAGAAATGTGGTCAAATATTACCGCCGAGATGTAGGATTGTGTTAGGTTAGGTTATATTACGTTATTGAGTTATATAAAGGTCCCACGGAGACGTAGAGCCCAACAAGCCAGGAATGTGTTTAAATATTACCGCCGAGATGTTAGGTTGGGTTAGGTTAGGTTATATTACGTTATTGATGTATATAAAGATCACACGTAGACGTAGAGGCCACCTCGCCAGGTATGTTGTCAAATATTACCGCCGAGATGTTAGGTTGGGTTAGGTTAGGTTATAGTACGTTATTGATGTATATAAAGGTCCCACGGAGACGTAGAAGCCAACTCGCCAGGTATGTTTTCAAATATTACCGCAGAGATGTTAGATTGGTTTATGTTAAGTTATATTACGTCACTGATGTATATAAAGGTCCCACGGAGACGGAGAAGCTAACTCGACAGGAATGTTGTCAAATATTACCGCCGAGATGTTAGGTTGGGTTAGGTTAGGTTATATTACGTTATTGATGTATATAAAGGTCCCACGGAGACGAAGAGGCCAACTGGCCAGGTATGTTTTCAAATATTACCGCCGAGATGTTAGATTGGTTTATGTTAGGTTATATCACGTTATTGAAGTATATAAAGGTCCCACGGAGGCGTAGAGGCCAACAAGACAGGTATGTCGTCAAATATTACCGCCGAGATGTTAGATTGGGTTAGGCTAGCTTATATTATGTTATTGATGAATATAAAGGTCCCACGGAGTCGTAGAGGCCAACAAGCCAGGAATGTGGTCAAATATTACCGCCGAGATGTTAGATTGGGATAGACCAGCTTATACTATGTTATTGATGTATATAAAGGTCCCACGGAGACGTAGAGGCCAACTCGCCAGGTATGTTATCAAGTACTACCGCCGAGATGTTAGGTTGGGTTAGGTTAGGTTATATTACGTGATTGATGTATATAAACGTCCCACGGAGACGAAGAGGCCAACTCGCCAGGTATGTTTTCAAATATTACCGCCGGGATGTTAGATTGGTTTAGGTTAGGTTATATTACGTTATTGAAGTATATAAAGGTCCCACGGAGACGTAGAGACCAACAAGCCAGGTATGTCGTCAAATATTACCGCCGAGATGATAGGATGGGTTAGGTTAGGTTATAATACGTTATTGATGTATATGAAGGTCAAACGGAGACGTAGAGGCCAACTCGCCAGGAATGATGTCAAATATTACCGCCGAGATGTTAGGTTGGGTTAGGTTAGGTTATATTACGTTATTGAAGTATATAAAGGTCCCACGGAGACGTAGAGGCCAACAAGCCAGGAATGTCGTCAAATATTACCGCCGAGATGTTAGATTGGGTTAGGCTAGCTTATATTATGTTACTGATGAATATAAAGGTCCCACGGAGACGTAGAGGCCAACAAGCCAGGAATGTGGTCAAATATTACCGCCGAGATGTAAGATTGGGTTAGGTTAGGTTATATTACGTTATTGATGTATATAAAGGTCCCACGGAGACGTAGGGCCCAACAAGCCAGGAATGTGGTTAAATATTACCGCCGAGATGTTAGGTTGGGTTAGGTTAGGTTATATTACGTTATTGATGTATATAAAGATCCCACGGAGACGTAGAGGCCACCTCGCCAGGTATGTTGTCAAATATTACCGCCGAGATGTTAGGTTGGGTTAGGTTAGGTTATATTACGTTATTGATGTATATAAATGTCCCACGGAGACGTAGAGGCCAACTCGCCAGGTATGTTTTCAAATATTACCGGCGAGATGTTAGATTGGGTTAGGTTAGGTTATATTACGTTATTGATGTATATAAAGGTCCCACGGAGACGTGGAGGCCAATTCGACAGGAATGTTGTCAAATATTACCGCCGAGATGATAGGTTGGGTTAGGTTAGGTTATATTACGATATTGATGTATATAAAGGTCCCACGGAGACGTAGTGGCCAACTCGCCAGGTATGTTTTCAAATATTACCGCCGAGATGTTAGGTTGGGTTAGGTTAGGTTATATTACGTGATTGATGTATATAAAGGTCCCACGGAGACGTAGAGGCCAACAAGCCAGGTATGTCGTCAAATATTACCGCCGAGATGTTATATTGGTTTAGGTTAGGTTATATAACGTTATTGAAGTATATAAAGGTCCCACGGTGACGTAGAGGCCAATTCGCCAGGAATGATGTCAAATATTACCGCCGAGATGTTAGGTTGAGTTAGGTTAGGTTATATTACGTTATTGATGCATATAGAGGTCCCACGGAGACGAAGAGGCCAACTCGCCAGATATGTTTTCAAATATTACCGCCGAGATGTTAGATTGGTTTAGGTTAGGTTATATTACGTTATTGAAGTATATAAAGGTCCCACGGAGACGTAGAGGCCAACAAGCCAGGAATGTCGTCAAATATTACCGCCGAGATGTTAGATTGGGTTAGGCTAGCTTATATTATGTTACTGATGAATATAAAGGTCCCACGGAGACGTAGAGGCCAACAAGCCAGGAATGTGGTCAAATATTACCGCCGAGATGTAAGATTGGGTTAGGTTAGGTTATATTACGTTATTGATGTATATAAAGGTCCCACGGAGACGTAGAGGCCAACTCGCCAGGTATGTTTTCAAATATTACCGGCGAGATGTTAGATTGGGTTAGGTTAGGTTATATTACGTTATTGAAGTATATAAAGGTCCCACGGAGACGTAGAGGCCAACAAGCCAGGAATGTGGTCAAATATTACCGCCGAGATGTTAGATTGGGTTAGGCTAGCTTATATTATGTTATTGATGTATATAAAGGTTCCACGGAGACGGAGAAGCCAGCTCGCCAGGAATGTTGTCAAATATTACCGCCGAGATGTTAGGTTGGGTTAGGTTAGGTTACATTACGTTATTGATGTATATAAAGGTCCCACGGAGACGTAGAGGCCAACTCGCCAGGTATGTGGTCAAATATTACCGCCGAGATGTTAGATTGGGTTAGGCTAGCTTATATTATGTTATTGATGTATATAAAGGTCCCACGGAGACGAAGAGGCCAACTCGCCAGGTATGTTTTCAAATATTACCGCCGGGATGTTAGATTGGTTTAGGTTAGGTTATATTACGTTATTGAAGTATATAAAGGTCCCACGGAGACGTAGAGACCAACAAGCCAGGTATGTCGTCAAATATTACCGCCGAGATGATAGGATGGGTTAGGTTAGGTTATAATACGTTATTGATGTATATGAAGGTCAAACGGAGACGTAGAGGCCAACTCGCCAGGAATGATGTCAAATATTACCGCCGAGATGTTAGGTTGGGTTAGGTTAGGTTATATTACGTTATTGAAGTATATAAAGGTCCCACGGAGACGTAGAGGCCAACAAGCCAGGAATGTCGTCAAATATTACCGCCGAGATGTTAGATTGGGTTAGGCTAGCTTATATTATGTTACTGATGAATATAAAGGTCCCACGGAGACGTAGAGGCCAACAAGCCAGGAATGTGGTCAAATATTACCGCCGAGATGTAAGATTGGGTTAGGTTAGGTTATATTACGTTATTGATGTATATAAAGGTCCCACGGAGACGTAGGGCCCAACAAGCCAGGAATGTGGTTAAATATTACCGCCGAGATGTTAGGTTGGGTTAGGTTAGGTTATATTACGTTATTGATGTATATAAAGATCCCACGGAGACGTAGAGGCCACCTCGCCAGGTATGTTGTCAAATATTACCGCCGAGATGTTAGGTTGGGTTAGGTTAGGTTATATTACGTTATTGATGTATATAAATGTCCCACGGAGACGTAGAGGCCAACTCGCCAGGTATGTTTTCAAATATTACCGGCGAGATGTTAGATTGGGTTAGGTTAGGTTATATTACGTTATTGATGTATATAAAGGTCCCACGGAGACGTGGAGGCCAATTCGACAGGAATGTTGTCAAATATTACCGCCGAGATGATAGGTTGGGTTAGGTTAGGTTATATTACGATATTGATGTATATAAAGGTCCCACGGAGACGTAGTGGCCAACTCGCCAGGTATGTTTTCAAATATTACCGGCGAGATGTTAGATTGGGTTAGGTTAGGTTATATTACGTTATTGAAGTATATAAAGGTCCTACGGAGACGTAGAGGCCAACAAGCCAGGAATGTGGTCAAATATTACCGCCGAGATGCTAGATTGGGTTAGGCTAGCTTATATTATGTTATTTATGTATATAAAGGTCCCACGGAGACGGAGAAGCCAACTCGCCAGGAATGTTGTCAAATATTACCCCCGAGATGTTAGGTTGGGTTAGGTTAGGTTATATTACGTTATTGATGTATATAAAGGTCCCACGGAGACGTAGAGGCCAACAAGCCAGGTATGTCGTCAAATATTACCGCCGAGATGTTAGATTGGGTTAGGCTAGCTTATATTATGTTACTGATGAATATAAAGGTCCCACGGAGACGTAGAGGCCAACAAGCCAGGAATGTGGTCAAATATTACCGCCGAGATGTAAGATTGGGTTAGGTTAGGTTATATTACGTTATTGATGTATATAAAGGTCCCACGGAGACGTAGAGGCCAACTCGCCAGGTATGTTTTCAAATATTACCGGCGAGATGTTAGATTGGGTTAGGTTAGGTTATATTACGTTATTGAAGTATATAAAGGTCCCACGGAGACGTAGAGGCCAACAAGCCAGGAATGTGGTCAAATATTACCGCCGAGATGTTAGATTGGGATAGACTAGCTTATATTATGTTATTGATGTATATAAAGGTTCCACGGAGACGGAGAAGCTAACTCGCCAGGAATGTTGTCAAATATTACCGCCGAGATGTTAGGTTGGGTTAGGTTAGGTTATATTACGTTATTGATGTATATAAAGGTCCCACGGAGACGTAGAGGCCAACTCGCCAGGTATGTTTTCAAATATTACCGCCGAGATGTTAGGTTGGGTTAGGTTAGGTTATATTACGTGATTGATGTATATAAAGGTCCCACGGAGACGAAGAGGCCAACTCGCCAGGTATGTTTTCAAAAATTACCGCCGAGATGTTAGATTGGTTTAGGTTAGGTTATATAACGTTATTGAAGTATATAAAGGTCCCACGGTGACGTAGAGGCCAATTCGCCAGGAATGTTGTCAAATATTACCGCCGTGATGATAGGTTGGGTTAGGTTAGGTTATATTACGTTATTGATGTATATAAAGGTCCCACGGAGACGTAGAGGCCAACTCGCCAGGTATGTTTTCAAATATTACCGCCGAGATGTTAGATTGGTTTATGTTAAGTTATATTACGTCATTGATGTATATAAAGGTCCCACGGAGACGGAGAAGCTAACTCGCCAGGAATGTTGTCAAATATTACCGCCGAGATGTTAGGTTGGGTTAGGTTAGGTTATATTACGTTATTGATGTATATAAAGGTCCCACGGAGACGAAGAGGCCAACTGGCCAGGTATGTTTTCAAATATTACCGCCGAGATGTTAGATTGGTTTATGTTAGGTTATATCACGTTATTGAAGTATATAAAGGTCCCACGGAGGCGTAGAGGCCAACAAGACAGGTATGTCGTCAAATATTACCGCCGAGATGTTAGATTGGGTTAGGCTAGCTTATATTATGTTATTGATGAATATAAAGGTCCCACGGAGTCGTAGAGGCCAACAAGCCAGGAATGTGGTCAAATATTACCGCCGAGATGTTAGATTGGGATAGACCAGCATATACTATGTTATTGATGTATATAAAGGTCCCACGGAGACGTAGAGGCCAACTCGCCAGGAATGTTGTCAAATATTACCGCCGAGATGATAGGATGGGTTAGGTTAGGTCATAATACGTTATTGATGTATATGAAGGTCAAACGGAGACGTAGAGGCCAACTCGCCAGGTATGTTATCAAGTATTACCGCCGAGATGTTAGGTTGGGTTAGGTTAGGTTATATTACGTGATTGATGTATATAAATGTCCCACGGAGACGAAGAGGCCAACTCGCCAGGTATGCTTTCAAATATTACCGCCGAGATGTTAGATTGGTTTAGGTTAGGTTATATTACGTTATTGAAGTATATAAAGGTCCCACGGAGACGTAGAGGCCAACAAGCCAGGAATGTGGTCAAATATTACCGCCGAGATGTTAGATTGGGTTAGGCTAGCTTATATTATGTTATTGATGTATATAAAGGTTCCACGGAGACGGAGAAGCCAGCTCGCCAGGAATGTTGTCAAATATTACCGCCGAGATGTTAGGTTGGGTTAGGTTAGGTTACATTACGTTATTGATGTATATAAAGGTCCCACGGAGACGTAGAGGCCAACTCGCCAGGTATGTTATCAAGTATTACCGCCGAGATGTTAGGTTGGGTTAGGTTAGGTTATATTACGTGATTGATGTATATAAAGGTCCCACGGAGACGAAGAGGCCAACTCGCCAGGTATGTTTTCAAATATTACCGCCGGGATGTTAGATTGGTTTAGGTTAGGTTATATTACGTTATTGAAGTATATAAAGGTCCCACGGAGACGTAGAGACCAACAAGCCAGGTATGTCGTCAAATATTACCGCCGAGATGATAGGATGGGTTAGGTTAGGTTATAATACGTTATTGATGTATATGAAGGTCAAACGGAGACGTAGAGGCCAACTCGCCAGGTATGTTTTCAAATATTACCGGCGAGATGTTTGATTGGGTTAGGTTAGGTTATATTACGTTATTGATGTATATAAAGGTCCCACGGAGACGTGGAGGCCAATTCGACAGGAATGTTGTCAAATATTACCGCCGAGATGATAGGTTGGGTTAGGTTAGGTTATATTACGATATTGATGTATATAAAGGTCCCACGGAGACGTAGTGGCCAACTCGCCAGGTATGTTTTCAAATATTACCGGCGAGATGTTAGATTGGGTTAGGTTAGGTTATGTTACGTTATTGAAGTATATAAAGGTCCCACGGAGACGTAGAGGCCAACAAGCCAGGAATGTGGTCAAATATTACCGCCGAGATGCTAGATTGGGTTAGGCTAGCTTATATTATGTTATTTATGTATATAAAGGTCCCACGGAGACGGAGAAGCCAACTCGCCAGGAATGTTGTCAAATATTACCGCCGAGATGTTAGGTTGGGTTATGTTAGGTTATATTACGTTATTGAAGTATATAAAGGTCCCACGGAGACGTAGAGGCCAACAAGCCAGGTATGTCGTCAAATATTACCGCCGAGATGATAGATTGGGTTAGGCTAGCTTATATTATGTTATTGATGAATATAGAGGTCCCACGGAGACGTAGAGGCCAACAAGCCAGGAATGTGGTCAAATATTACCGCCGAGATGTTAGATTGGGATAGACTAGCTTATATTATGTTATTGATGTATATAAAGGTCCCACGGAGACGGAGAAGCTAACTCGCCAGGAATGTTGTCAAATATTACCGCCGAGATGTTAGGTTGGGTTAGGTTAGGTTACATTACGTTATTGATGTATATAAAGGTCCCACGGTGACGTAGAGGCCAACTCGCCAGGTATGTTTTCAAATATTACCGCCGAGATGTTAGGTTGGGTTAGGTTAGGTTATATTACGTGATTGATGTATATAAAGGTCCCACGGAGACGTAGAGGCCAACAAGCCAGGTATGTCGTCAAATATTACCGCCGAGATGTTAGATTGGTTTAGGTTAGGTTATATAACGTTATTGATGTATATAAAGGTCCCACGGTGACGTAGAGGCCAATTCGCCAGGAATGATGTCAAATATTACCGCCGAGATGTTAGGTTGGGTTAGGTTAGGTTATATTACGTTATTGATGCATATAGAGGTCCCACGGAGACGAAGAGGCCAACTCGCCAGATATGTTTTCAGATATTACCGCCGAGATGTTAGATTGGTTTAGGTTAGGTTATATTACGTTATTGAAGTATATAAAGGTCCCACGGAGACGTAGAGGCCAACAAGCCAGGAATGTCGTCAAATATTACCGCCGAGATGTTAGATTGGGTTAGGCTAGCTTATATTATGTTACTGATGAATATAAAGGTCCCACGGAGACGTAGAGGCCAACAAGCCAGGAATGTGGTCAAATATTACCGCCGAGATGTAAGATTGGGTTAGGTTAGGTTATATTACGTTATTGATGTATATAAAGGTCCCACGGAGACGTAGAGCCCAACAAGCCAGGAATGTGGTTAAATATTACCGCCGAGATGTTAGGTTGGGTTAGGTTAGGTTATATTACGTTATTGATGTATATAAAGATCCCACGGAGACGTAGAGGCCACCTCGCCAGGTATGTTGTCAAATATTACCGCCGAGATGTTAGGTTGGGTTAGGTTAGGTTATATTACGTTATTGATGTATATAAATGTCCCACGGAGACGTAGAGGCCAACTCGCCAGGTATGTTTTCAAATATTACCGGCGAGATGTTTGATTGGGTTAGGTTAGGTTATATTACGTTATTGATGTATATAAAGGTCCCACGGAGACGTGGAGGCCAATTCGACAGGAATGTTGTCAAATATTACCGCCGAGATGATAGGTTGGGTTAGGTTAGGTTATATTACGATATTGATGTATATAAAGGTCCCACGGAGACGTAGTGGCCAACTCGCCAGGTATGTTTTCAAATATTACCGGCGAGATGTTAGATTGGGTTAGGTTAGGTTATGTTACGTTATTGAAGTATATAAAGGTCCCACGGAGACGTAGAGGCCAACAAGCCAGGAATGTGGTCAAATATTACCGCCGAGATGCTAGATTGGGTTAGGCTAGCTTATATTATGTTATTTATGTATATAAAGGTCCCACGGAGACGGAGAAGCCAACTCGCCAGGAATGTTGTCAAATATTACCGCCGAGATATTAGGTTGGGTTATGTTAGGTTATATTACGTTATTGAAGTATATAAAGGTCCCACGGAGACGTAGAGGCCAACAAGCCAGGTATGTCGTCAAATATTACCGCCGAGATGATAGATTGGGTTAGGTTAGGTTATATTACGTGATTGATGTATATAAAGGTCCCACGGAGACGTAGAGGCCAACAAGCCAGGTATGACGTCAAATATTACCGCCGAGATGTAAGATTGGGTTAGGTTAGGTTATATTACGTTATTGATGTATATAAAGGTCCCACGGAGACGTAGAGCCCAACAAGCCAGGAATGTGGTTAAATATTACCGCCGAGATGTTAGGTTGGGTTAGGTTAGGTTATATTACGTTATTGATGTATATAAAGATCCCGCGGAGACGTAGAGGCCACCTCGCCAGGTATGTTGTCAAATATTACCGCCGAGATGTTAGGTTGGGTTAGGTTAGGTTATATTACGTTATTGATGTATATAAATGTCCCACGGAAACGTAGAGGCCAACTCGCCAGGTATGTTTTCAAATATTACCGGCGAGATGTTAAATTGGGTTAGGTTAGGTTATAATACGTTATTGATGTATATGAAGGTCAAACGGAGGCGTAGAGGCCAACAAGCCAGGAATGTGGTTAAATATTACCGCCGAGATGTTAGGTTGGGTTAGGTTAGGTTATATTACGTTATTGATGTATATAAAGATCCCACGGAGATGTAGAGGCCACCTCGCCAGGTATGTTGTCAAATATTACCGCCGAGATGTTAGGTTGGGTTAGGTTAGGTTATATTACGTTATTGATGTATATAAATGTCCCACGGAGACGTAGAGGCCAACTCGCCAGGTATGTTTTCAAATATTACCGGCGAGATGTTAGGTTGGGTTAGGTTAGGTTATATTACGTTATTGATGTATATAAATGTCCCACGGAGACGTAGAGGCCAACTCGCCAGGTATGTTTTCAAATATTACCGGCGAGATGTTAGATTGGGTTAGGTTAGGTTATATTACGTTATTGATGTATATAAAGGTCCCACGGAGACGTGGAAGCCAATTCGACAGGAATGTTGTCAAATATTACCGCCGAGATGATAGGTTGGGTTAGGTTAGGTTATATTACGTTATTGATGTATATAAAGGTCCCACGGAGACGTAGAGGCCAACTCGCCAGGTATGTTTTCAAATATTACCGGCGAGATGTTAGATTGGGTTAGGTTAGGTTATATTACGTTATTGAAGTATATAAAGGTCCCACGGAGACGTAGAGGCCAACAAGCCAGGAATGTGGTCAAATATTACCGCCGAGATGTAAGATTGGGTTAGGTTAGGTTATATTACGTTATTGATGTATATAAAGGTCCCACGGAGACGTAGAGCCCAACAAGCCAGGAATGTGGTTAAATATTACCGCCGAGATGTTAGGTTGGGTTAGGTTAGGTTATATTACGTTATTGATGTATATAAAGATCCCACGGAGACGTAGAGGCCACCTCGCCAGGTATGTTGTCAAATATTACCGCCGAGATGTTAGGTTGGGTTAGGTTAGGTTATATTACGTTATTGATGTATATAAATGTCCCACGGAAACGTAGAGGCCAACTCGCCAGGTATGTTTTCAAATATTACCGGCGAGATGTTAAATTGGGTTAGGTTAGGTTATAATACGTTATTGATGTATATGAAGGTCAAACGGAGGCGTAGAGGCCAACAAGCCAGGAATGTGGTTAAATATTACCGCCGAGATGTTAGGTTGGGTTAGGTTAGGTTATATTACGTTATTGATGTATATAAAGATCCCACGGAGATGTAGAGGCCACCTCGCCAGGTATGTTGTCAAATATTACCGCCGAGATGTTAGGTTGGGTTAGGTTAGGTTATATTACGTTATTGATGTATATAAATGTCCCACGGAGACGTAGAGGCCAACTCGCCAGGTATGTTTTCAAATATTACCGGCGAGATGTTAGGTTGGGTTAGGTTAGGTTATATTACGTTATTGATGTATATAAATGTCCCACGGAGACGTAGAGGCCAACTCGCCAGGTATGTTTTCAAATATTACCGGCGAGATGTTAGATTGGGTTAGGTTAGGTTATATTACGTTATTGATGTATATAAAGGTCCCACGGAGACGTGGAGGCCAATTCGACAGGAATGTTGTCAAATATTACCGCCGAGATGATAGGTTGGGTTAGGTTAGGTTATATTACGTTATTGATGTATATAAAGGTCCCACGGAGACGTAGAGGCCAACTCGCCAGGTATGTTTTCAAATATTACCGGCGAGATGTTAGATTGGGTTAGGTTAGGTTATATTACGTTATTGAAGTATATAAAGGTCCCACGGAGACGTAGAGGCCAACAAGCCAGGAATGTGGTCAAATATTACCGCCGAGATGTTAGATTGGGATAGACTAGCTTATATTATGTTATTGATGTATATAAAGGCCCCACGAGGACGGAGAAGCTAACTCGCCAGGAATGTTGTCAAATATTACCGCCGAGATGTTAGGTTGGGTTAGGTTAGGTTACATTACGTTATTGATGTATATAAAGGTCCCACGGTGACGTAGAGGCCAACTCGCCAGGTATGTTTTCAAATATTACCGCCGAGATGTTAGGTTGGGTTAGGTTAGGTTATATTACGTGATTGATGTATATAAAGGTCCCACGGAGACGTAGAGGCCAACAAGCCAGGTATGTCGTCAAATATTACCGCCGAGATGTAAGATTGGGTTAGGTTAGGTTATATTACGTTATTGATGTATATAAAGGTCCCACGGAGACGTAGAGCCCAACAAGCCAGGAATGTGGTTAAATATTACCGCCGAGATGTTAGGTTGGGTTAGGTTAGGTTATATTACGTTATTGATGTATATAAAGATCCCGCGGAGACGTAGAGGCCACCTCGCCTGGTATGTTGTCAAATATTACAGCCGAGATGTTAGGTTGGGTTAGGTTAGGTTATATTACGTTATTGATGTATATAAATGTCCCACGGAAACGTAGAGGCCAACTCGCCAGGTATGTTTTCAAATATTACCGGCGAGATGTTAAATTGGGTTAGGTTAGGTTATAATACGTTATTGATGTATATGAAGGTCAAACGGAGGCGTAGAGGCCAACAAGCCAGGAATGTGGTTAAATATTACCGCCGAGATGTTAGGTTGGGTTAGGTTAGGTTATATTACGTTATTGATGTATATAAAGATCCCACGGAGATGTAGAGGCCACCTCGCCAGGTATGTTGTCAAATATTACCGCCGAGATGTTAGGTTGGGTTAGGTTAGGTTATATTACGTTATTGATGTATATAAATGTCCCACGGAGACGTAGAGGCCAACTCGCCAGGTATGTTTTCAAATATTACCGGCGAGATGTTAGGTTGGGTTAGGTTAGGTTATATTACGTTATTGATGTATATAAATGTCCCACGGAGACGTAGAGGCCAACTCGCCAGGTATGTTTTCAAATATTACCGGCGAGATGTTAGATTGGGTTAGGTTAGGTTATATTACGTTATTGATGTATATAAAGGTCCCACGGAGACGTGGAAGCCAATTCGACAGGAATGTTGTCAAATATTACCGCCGAGATGATAGGTTGGGTTAGGTTAGGTTATATTACGTTATTGATGTATATAAAGGTCCCACGGAGACGTAGAGGCCAACTCGCCAGGTATGTTTTCAAATATTACCGGCGAGATGTTAGATTGGGTTAGGTTAGGTTATATTACGTTATTGAAGTATATAAAGGTCCCACGGAGACGTAGAGGCCAACAAGCCAGGAATGTGGTCAAATATTACCGCCGAGATGTAAGATTGGGTTAGGTTAGGTTATATTACGTTATTGATGTATATAAAGGTCCCACGGAGACGTAGAGCCCAACAAGCCAGGAATGTGGTTAAATATTACCGCCGAGATGTTAGGTTGGGTTAGGTTAGGTTATATTACGTTATTGATGTATATAAAGATCCCACGGAGACGTAGAGGCCACCTCGCCAGGTATGTTGTCAAATATTACCGCCGAGATGTTAGGTTGGGTTAGGTTAGGTTATATTACGTTATTGATGTATATAAATGTCCCACGGAAACGTAGAGGCCAACTCGCCAGGTATGTTTTCAAATATTACCGGCGAGATGTTAAATTGGGTTAGGTTAGGTTATAATACGTTATTGATGTATATGAAGGTCAAACGGAGGCGTAGAGGCCAACAAGCCAGGAATGTGGTTAAATATTACCGCCGAGATGTTAGGTTGGGTTAGGTTAGGTTATATTACGTTATTGATGTATATAAAGATCCCACGGAGATGTAGAGGCCACCTCGCCAGGTATGTTGTCAAATATTACCGCCGAGATGTTAGGTTTGGTTAGGTTAGGTTATATTACGTTATTGATGTATATAAATGTCCCACGGAGACGTAGAGGCCAACTCGCCAGGTATGTTTTCAAATATTACCGGCGAGATGTTAGGTTGGGTTAGGTTAGGTTATATTACGTTATTGATGTATATAAATGTCCCACGGAGACGTAGAGGCCAACTCGCCAGGTATGTTTTCAAATATTACCGGCGAGATGTTAGATTGGGTTAGGTTAGGTTATATTACGTTATTGATGTATATAAAGGTCCCACGGAGACGTGGAGGCCAATTCGACAGGAATGTTGTCAAATATTACCGCCGAGATGATAGGTTGGGTTAGGTTAGGTTATATTACGTTATTGATGTATATAAAGGTCCCACGGAGACGTAGAGGCCAACTCGCCAGGTATGTTTTCAAATATTACCGGCGAGATGTTAGATTGGGTTAGGTTAGGTTATATTACGTTATTGAAGTATATAAAGGTCCCACGGAGACGTAGAGGCCAACAAGCCAGGAATGTGGTCAAATATTACCGCCGAGATGTTAGATTGGGATAGACTAGCTTATATTATGTTATTGATGTATATAAAGGCCCCACGAGGACGGAGAAGCTAACTCGCCAGGAATGTTGTCAAATATTACCGCCGAGATGTTAGGTTGGGTTAGGTTAGGTTACATTACGTTATTGATGTATATAAACGTCCCACGGTGACGTAGAGGCCAACTCGCCAGGTATGTTTTCAAATATTACCGCCGAGATGTTAGGTTGGGTTAGGTTAGGTTATATTACGTGATTGATGTATATAAAGGTCCCACGGAGACGAAGAGGCCAACTCGCCAGGTATGTTTTCAAATATTACCGGCGAGATGTTAAATTGGGTTAGGTTAGGTTATAATACGTTATTGATGTATATGAAGGTCAAACGGAGGCGTAGAGGCCAACAAGCCAGGAATGTGGTTAAATATTACCGCCGAGATGTTAGGTTGGGTTAGGTTAGGTTATATTACGTTATTGATGTATATAAAGATCCCACGGAGATGTAGAGGCCACCTCGCCAGGTATGTTGTCAAATATTACCGCCGAGATGTTAGGTTGGGTTAGGTTAGGTTATATTACGTTATTGATGTATATAAATGTCCCACGGAGACGTAGAGGCCAACTCGCCAGGTATGTTTTCAAATATTACCGGCGAGATGTTAGGTTGGGTTAGGTTAGGTTATATTACGTTATTGATGTATATAAATGTCCCACGGAGACGTAGAGGCCAATTCGCCAGGAATGTTGTCAAATATTACCGCCGAGATGATAGGTTGGGTTAGGTTAGGTTATATTACGTTATTGATGTATATAAAGGTCCCACGGAGACGTAGAGGCCAACTCGCCAGGTATGTTGTCAAATATTACCGCCGAGATGATAGGATGGGTTAGGTTAGGTTATAATACGTTATTGATGTATATGAAGGTCAAACGGAGACGTAGAGGCCAACTCGCCAGGAATGATGTCAAATATTACCGCCGAGATGTTAGGTTGGGTTGGGTTAGGTTATATTACGTTATTGATGCATATAGAGGTCCCACGGAGACGAAGAGGCCAACTCGCCAGATATGTTTTCAAATATTACCGCCGAGATGTTAGATTGGTTAAGGTTAGGTTATATTACGTTATTGAAGTATATAAAGGTCCCACGGAGACGTAGAGGCCAACAAGCCAGGAATGTGGTCAAATATTACCGCCGAGATGTTAGATTGGGTTAGGCTAGCTTATATTATGTTATTGATGTATATAAAGGTCCCACGGAGACGGAGAAGCCAGCTCGCCAGGAATGTTGTCAAATATTACCGCCGAGATGTTAGGTTGGGTTAGGTTAGGTTACATTACGTTATTGATGTATATAAAGGTCCCACGGAGACGTAGAGGCCAACTCGCCAGGTATGTTATCAAGTATTACCGCCGAGATGTTAGGTTGGGTTAGGTTAGGTTATATTACGTTATTGATGTATATAAAGATCACACGTAGACGTAGAGGCCACCTCGCCAGGTATGTTGTCCAATATTACCGCCGAGATGTTAGGTTGGGTTAGGTTAGGTTATATTACGTTATTGATGTATATAAATGTCCCACGGAGACGTAGAGGCCAACTCGCCAGGTATGTTTTCAAATATTACCGGCGAGATGTTAGATTGGGTTAGGTTAGGTTATATTACGTTATTGATGTATATAAAGGTCCCACGGAGACGTCGAGGCCAACTCGACAGGAATGTTGTCAAATATTACCGCCGAGATGATAGGTTGGGTTAGGTTAGGTTATATTACGTTATTGATGTATATAAAGGTCCCACGGAGACGGAGAAGCTAACTCGCCAGGAATGTTGTCAAATATTACCGCCGAGATGTTAGGTTGGGTTAGGTTAGGTTATATTACGTTATTGATGTATATAAAGGTCTCACGGAGACGAAGAGGCCAACTGGCCAGGTATGTTTTCAAATATTACCGCCGAGATGTTAGATTGGTTTATGTTAGGTTATATCACGTTATTGAAGTATATAAAGGTCCCACGGAGGCGTAGAGGCCAACAAGACAGGTATGTCGTCAAATATTACCGCCGAGATGTTAGATTGGGTTAGGCTAGCTTATATTATGTTACTGATGAATATAAAGGTCCCACGGAGTCGTAGAAGCCAACAAGCCAGGAATGTGGTCAAATATTACCGCCGAGATGTTAGATTGGGATAGACCAGCTTATACTATGTTATTGATGTATATAAAGGTCCCACGGAGACGTAGAGGCCAACTCGCCAGGAATGTTGTCAAATATTACCGCCGAGATGATAGGATGGGTGGGGTTAGGTCATAATACGTTATTGATGTATATGAAGGTCAAACGGAGACGTAGAGGCCAACTCGCCAGGTATGTTATCAAGTATTACCGCCGAGATGTTAGGTTGGGTTAGGTTAGGTTATATTACGTGATTGATGTATATAAAGGTCCCACGGAGACGAAGAGGCCAACTCGCCAGGTATGTTTTCAAATATTACCGCCGGGATGTTAGATTGGTTTAGGTTAGGTTATATTACGTTATTGAAGTATATAAAGGTCCCACGGAGACGTAGAGGCCAACAAGCCAGGTATGTCGTCAAATATTACCGCCGAGATGATAGGATGGGTTAGGTTAGGTTATAATACGTTATTGATGTATATGAAGGTCAAACGGAGACGTAGAGGCCAACTCGCCAGGAATGATGTCAAATATTACCGCCGAGATGTTAGATTGGGATAGACCAGCTTATACTATGTTATTGATGTGTATAAAGGTCCCACGGAGACGTAGAGGCCAACTCGCCAGGAATGTTGTCAAATATTACCGCCGAGATGATAGGATGGGTTAGGTTAGGTCATAATACGTTATTGATGTATATGAAGGTCAAACGGAGACGTAGAGGCCAACTCGCCAGGTATGTTATCAAGTATTACCGCCGAGATGTTAGGTTGGGTTAGGTTAGGTTATATTACGTGATTGATGTATATAAATGTCCCACGGAGACGAAGAGGCCAACTCGCCAGATATGTTTTCAAATATTACCGCCGAGATGTTAGGTTGGTTTAGGTGAGGTTATATTACGTTATTGAAGTATATAAAGGTCCCACGGAGACGTAGAGGCCAACAAGCCAGGAATGTCGTCAAATATTACCGCCGAGATGTTAGATTGGGTTAGGCTAGCTTATATTATGTTACTGATGAATATAAAGGTCCCACGGAGACGTAGAGGCCAACAAGCCAGGAATGTGGTCAAATATTACCGCCGAGATGTAAGATTGGGTTAGGTTAGGTTATATTACGTTATTGATGTATATAAACGTCCCACGGAGACGTAGAGCCCAACAAGCCAGGAATGTGGTTAAATATTACCGCCGAGATGTTAGGTTGGGTTAGGTTAGGTTATATTACGTTATTGATGTATATAAAGGTCCCACGGAGACGTAGAGGCCAACTCGCCAGGTATGTTTTCAAATATTACCGGCGAGATGTTAGATTGGGTTAGGTTAGATTATATTACGTTATTGAAGTATATAAAGGTCCCACGGAGACGTAGAGGCCAACAAGCCAGGAATGTGGTCAAATATTACCGCCGAGATGCTAGATTGGGTTAGGCTAGCTTATATTATGTTATTTATGTATATAAAGGTCCCACGGAGACGGAGAAGCCAACTCGCCAGGAATGTTGTCAAATATTACCGCCGAGATGTTAGGTTGGGTTAGGTTAGGTTACATTACGTTATTGATGTACATAAAGGTCCCGCGGAGATGTAGAGGCCAACAAGCCAGGAATGTGGTCAAATATTACCGCCGACATGGTAGATTGGGATAGACTAGCTTATATTATGTTATTGACGTATATAAAGGTCCCACGAAGACCGAGAAGCTAACTCGCCAGGAATGATGTCAAATATTACCGCCGAGATGTTAGGTTGGGTTAGGTTAGGATATATTACGTTATTGATGCATATAAAGGTCCCACGGAGACGAAGAGGCCAAATCGCCAGATATGTTTTCAAATATTACCGCCGAGATGTTAGATTGGTTTAGGTTAGGTTATATTACGTTATTGAAGTATATAAAGGTCCCACGGAGACGTAGAGGCCAACAAGCCAGGAATGTCGTCAAATATTACCGCCGAGATGTTAGATTGGGTTAGGCTAGCTTATATTATGTTACTGATGAATATAAAGTTCCCACGGAGACGTAGAGGCCAACAAGCCAGAAATGTGGTCAAATATTACCGCCGAGATGTAGCATTGTGTTAGGTTAGGTTATATTACGTTATTGAGTTATATAAAGGTCCCACGGAGACGTAGAGCCCAACAAGCCAGGAATGTGGTTAAATATTACCGCCGAGATGTTAGGTTGGGTTAGGTTAGGTTATATTACGTTATTGATGTATATAAAGATCACACGTAGACGTAGAGGCCACCTCGCCAGGTATGTTGTCCAATATTACCGCCGAGATGTTAGGTTGGGTTAGGTTAGGTTATATTACGTTATTGATGTATATAAATGTCCCACGGAGACGTAGAGGCCAACTCGACAGGTATGTTTTCAAATATTACCGGCGAGATGTTAGATTGGGTTAGGTTAGGTTATATTACGTTATTGATGTATATAAAGGTCCCACGGAGACGTCGAGGCCAACTCGACAGGAATGTTGTCAAATATTACCGCCGAGATGATAGGTTGGGTTAGGTTATGTTATATTACGTTATTGATGTATATAAAGGTCCCACGGAGACGTAGAGGCCAACTCGCCAGGTATGTTTTCAAATATTACCGGCGAGATGTTAGATTGGGTTAGGTTAGGTTATATTACGTTATTGAAGTATATAAAGGTCCCACGGAGACGTAGAGGCCAACAAGCCAGGAATGTTGTCAAATATTACCGCCGAGATGATAGGTTGGGTTAGGTTAGGTTATATTACGTTATTGATGTATATAAAGGTCCCACGGAGACGGAGAAGCTAACTCGCCAGGAATGTTGTCAAATATTACCGCCGAGATGTTAGGTTGGGTTAGGTTAGGTTATATTACGTTATTGATGTATATAAAGGTCTCACGGAGACGAAGAGGCCAACTGGCCAGGTATGTTTTCAAATATTACCGCCGAGATGTTAGATTGGTTTATGTTAGGTTATATCACGTTATTGAAGTATATAAAGGTCCCACGGAGGCGTAGAGGCCAACAAGACAGGTATGTCGTCAAATATTACCGCCGAGATGTTAGATTGGGTTAGGCTAGCTTATATTATGTTATTGGTGAATATAAAGGTCCCACGGAGTCGTAGAAGCCAACAAGCCAGGAATGTGGTCAAATATTACCGCCGAGATGTTACATTGGGATAGACCAGCTTATACTATGTTATTGATGTGTATAAAGGTCCCACGGAGACGTAGAGGCCAACTCGCCAGGAATGTTGTCAAATATTACCGCCGAGATGATAGGATGGGTTAGGTTAGGTCATAATACGTTATTGATGTATATGAAGGTCAAACGAAGACGTAGAGGCCAACTCGCCAGGTATGTTATCAAGTATTACCGCCGAGATGTTAGGTTGGGTTAGGTTAGGTTATATTACGTGATTGATGTATATAAATGTCCCACGGAGACGAAGAGGCCAACTCGCCAGGTATGCTTTCAAATATTACCGCCGGGATGTTAGATTGGTTTAGGTTAGGTTATATTACGTTATTGAAGTATATAAAGGTCCCACGGAGACGTAGAGGCCAACAAGCCAGGTATGTCGTCAAATATTACCGCCGAGATGATAGGATGGGTTAGGTTAGGTTATAATACGTTATTGATGTATATGAAGGTCAAACGGAGACGTAGAGGCCAACTCGCCAGGAATGATGTCAAATATTACCGCCGAGATGTTAGATTGGGATAGACCAGCTTATACTATGTTATTGATGTGTATAAAGGTCCCACGGAGACGTAGAGGCCAACTCGCCAGGAATGTTGTCAAATATTACCGCCGAGATGATAGGATGGGTTAGGTTAGGTCATAATACGTTATTGATGTATATGAAGGTCAAACGGAGACGTAGAGGCCAACTCGCCAGGTATGTTATCAAGTATTACCGCCGAGATGTTAGGTTGGGTTAGGTTAGGTTATATTACGTGATTGATGTATATAAATGTCCCACGGAGACGAAGAGGCCAACTCGCCAGATATGTTTTCAAATATTACCGCCGAGATGTTAGGTTGGTTTAGGTTAGGTTATATTACGTTATTGAAGTATATAAAGGTCCCACGGAGACGTAGAGGCCAACAAGCCAGGTATGTCGTCAAATATTACCGCCGAGATGATAGGATGGGTTAGGTTAGGTTATAATACGTTATTGATGTATATGAAGGTCAAACGGAGACGTAGAGGCCAACTCGCCAGGAATGATGTCAAATATTACCGCCGAGATGTTAGATTGGGATAGACCAGCTTATACTATGTTATTGATGTGTATAAAGGTCCCACGGAGACGTAGAGGCCAACTCGCCAGGAATGTTGTCAAATATTACCGCCGAGATGATAGGATGGGTTAGGTTAGGTCATAATACGTTATTGATGTATATGAAGGTCAAACGGAGACGTAGAGGCCAACTCGCCAGGTATGTTATCAAGTATTACCGCCGAGATGTTAGGTTGGGTTAGGTTAGGTTATATTACGTGATTGATGTATATAAATGTCCCACGGAGACGAAGAGGCCAACTCGCCAGATATGTTTTCAAATATTACCGCCGAGATGTTAGGTTGGTTTAGGTTAGGTTATATTACGTTATTGAAGTATATAAAGGTCCCACGGAGACGTAGAGGCCAACAAGCCAGGAATGTCGTCAAATATTACCGCCGAGATGTTAGATTGGGTTAGGCTAGCTTATATTATGTTACTGATGAATATAAAGGTCCCACGGAGACGTAGAGGCCAACAAGCCAGGAATGTGGTCAAATATTACCGCCGAGATGTAAGATTGGGTTAGGTTAGGTTATATTACGTTATTGATGTATATAAACGTCCCACGGAGACGTAGAGCCCAACAAGCCAGGAATGTGGTTAAATATTACCGCCGAGATGTTAGGTTGGGTTAGGTTAGGTTATATTACGTTATTGATGTATATAAAGGTCCCACGGAGACGTAGAGGCCAACTCGCCAGGTATGTTTTCAAATATTACCGGCGAGATGTTAGATTGGGTTAGGTTAGATTATATTACGTTATTGAAGTATATAAATGTCCCACGGAGACGTAGAGGCCAACAAGCCAGGAATGTGGTCAAATATTACCGCCGAGATGCTAGATTGGGTTAGGCTAGCTTATATTATGTTATTTATGTATATAAAGGTCCCACGGAGACGGAGAAGCCAACTCGCCAGGAATGTTGTCAAATATTACCGCCGAGATGTTAGGTTGGGTTAGGTTAGGTTACATTACGTTATTGATGTATATAAAGGTCCCGCGGAGATGTAGAGGCCAACAAGCCAGGAATGTGGTCAAATATTACCGCCGACATGGTAGATTGGGATAGACTAGCTTATATTATGTTATTGACGTATATAAAGGTCCCACGGAGACCGAGAAGCTAACTCGCCAGGAATGATGTCAAATATTACCGCCGAGATGTTAGGTTGGGTTAGGTTAGGATATATTACGTTATTGATGCATATAAAGGTCCCACGGAGACGAAGAGGCCAAATCGCCAGATATGTTTTCAAATATTACCGCCGAGATGTTAGATTGGTTTAGGTTAGGTTATATTACGTTATTGAAGTATATAAAGGTCCCACGGAGACGTAGAGGCCAACAAGCCAGGAATGTCGTCAAATATTACCGCCGAGATGTTAGATTGGGTTAGGCTAGCTTATATTATGTTACTGATGAATATAAAGTTCCCACGGAGACGTAGAGGCCAACAAGCCAGAAATGTGGTCAAATATTACCGCCGAGATGTAGCATTGTGTTAGGTTAGGTTATATTACGTTATTGAGTTATATAAAGGTCCCACGGAGACGTAGAGCCCAACAAGCCAGGAATGTGGTTAAATATTACCGCCGAGATGTTAGGTTGGGTTAGGTTAGGTTATATTACGTTATTGATGTATATAAAGATCACACGTAGACGTAGAGGCCACCTCGCCAGGTATGTTGTCCAATATTACCGCCGAGATGTTAGGTTGGGTTAGGTTAGGTTATATTACGTTATTGATGTATATAAATGTCCCACGGAGACGTAGAGGCCAACTCGCCAGGTATGTTTTCAAATATTACCGGCGAGATGTTAGATTGGGTTAGGTTAGGTTATATTACGTTATTGATGTATATAAAGGTCCCACGGAGACGTCGAGGCCAACTCGACAGGAATGTTGTCAAATATTACCGCCGAGATGATAGGTTGGGTTAGGTTAGGTTATATTACGTTATTGATGTATATAAAGGTCCCACGGAGACGTAGAGGCCAACTCGCCAGGTATGTTTTCAAATATTACCGGCGAGATGTTAGATTGGGTTAGGTTAGGTTATATTACGTTATTGAAGTATATAAAGGTCCCACGGAGACGTAGAGGCCAACAAGCCAGGAATGTTGTCAAATATTACCGCCGAGATGATAGGTTGGGTTAGGTTAGGTTATATTACGTTATTGATGTATATAAAGGTCCCACGGAGACGGAGAAGCTAACTCGCCAGGAATGTTGTCAAATATTACCGCCGAGATGTTAGATTGGGTTAGGCTAGCTTATATTATGTTACTGATGAATATAAAGGTCCCACGGAGACGTAGAATCCAACAAGCCAGGAATGTGGTCAAATATTACCGCCGAGATGTAAGATTGGGTTAGGTTAGGTTATATTACGTTATTGATGTATATAAAGGTCCCACGGAGACGTAGATCCCAACAAGCCAGGAATGTGGTTAAATATTACCGCCGAGATGTTAGGTTGGGTCAGGTTAGGTTATATTACGTTATTGATGTATATAAAGATCCCACGGAGACGTAGAGGCCACCTCGCCAGGTATGTTGTCAAATATTACCGCCGAGATGTTAGGTTGGGTTAGGTTAGGTTATATTACGTTATTGATGTATATAAATGTCCCACGGAGACGTAGAGGCCAACAAGCCAGGAATGTGGTCAAATATTACCGCCGAGATGTAAGATTGGGTTAGGTTAGGTTATATTACGTTATTGATGTATATAAAGGTCCCACGGAGACGTAGAGCCCAACAAGCCAGGAATGTGGTTAAATATTACCGCCGAGATGTTAGGTTGGGTTAGGTTAGGTTATATTACGTTATTGATGTATATAAAGATCCCACGGAGACGTAGAGGCCACCTCGCCAGGTATGTTGTCAAATATTACCGCCGAGATGTTAGGTTGGGTTAGGTTAGGTTATATTACGTTATTGATGTATATAAATGTCCCACGGAGACGTAGAGGCCAACTCGCCAGGTATGTTTTCAAATATTACCGGCGAGATGTTAGATTGGGTTAGGTTAGGTTATATTACGTTATTGATGTTTATAAAGGTCCCACGGAGACGTGGAGGCCAATTCGACAGGAATGTTGTCAAATATTACCGCCGAGATGTTAGATTGGGTTAGGCTAGCTTATATTATGTTACTGATGAATATAAAGTTCCCACGGAGACGTAGAGGCCAACAAGCCAGATATGTGGTCAAATATTACCGCCGAGATGTAGGATTGTGTTAGGTTAGGTTATATTACGTTATTGAGTTATATAAAGGTCCCACGGAGACGTAGAGCCCAACAAGCCAGGAATGTGGTTAAATATTACCGCCGAGATGTTAGGTTGGGTTAGGTTAGGTTATATTACGTTATTGATGTATATAAAGATCCCACGGAGACGGAGAAGCTAACTCGCCAGGAATGTTGTCAAATATTACCGCCGAGATGTTAGGTTGGGTTAGGTTAGGTTATATTACGTTATTGATGTATATAAAGGTCTCACGGAGACGAAGAGGCCAACTGGCCAGGTATGTTTTCAAATATTACCGCCGGGATGTTAGATTGGTTTAGGTTAGGTTATATTACGTTATTGAAGTAAATAAAGGTCCCACGGAGACGTAGAGGCCAACAAGCCAGGTATGTCGTCAAATATTACCGCCGAGATGATAGGATGGGTTAGGTTAGGTTATAATACGTTATTGATGTATATGAAGGTCAAACGGAGACGTAGAGGCCAACTCGCCAGGAATGATGTCAAATATTACCGCCGAGATGTTTGGTTGGGTTAGGTTAGGTTATATTACGTGATTGATGTATATAAATGTCCCACGGAGACGAAGAGGCCAACTCGCCAGGTATGTTTTCAAATATTACCGCCGGGATGTTAGATTGGTTTAGGTTAGGTTATATTACGTTATTGAAGTATATAAAGGTCCCACGGAGACGTAGAGGCCAACAAGCCAGGTATGTCGTCAAATATTACCGCCGAGATGATAGGATGGGTTAGGTTAGGTTATAATACGTTATTGATGTATATGAAGGTCAAACGGAGACGTAGAGGCCAACTCGCCAGGAATGATGTCAAATATTACCGCCGAGATGTTAGATTGGGATAGACCAGCTTATACTATGTTATTGATGTGTATAAAGGTCCCACGGAGACGTAGAGGCCAACTCGCCAGGAATGTTGTCAAATATTACCGCCGAGATGATAGGATGGGTTAGGTTAGGTCATAATACGTTATTGATGTATATGAAGGTCAAACGGAGACGTAGAGGCCAACTCGCCAGGTATGTTATCAAGTATTACCGCCGAGATGTTAGGTTGGGTTAGGTTAGGTTATATTACGTGATTGATGTATATAAATGTCCCACGGAGACGAAGAGGCCAACTCGACAGGTATGCTTTCAAATATTACCGCCGAGATGTTAGATTGGTTTAGGTTAGGTTATATTACGTTATTGAAGTATATAAAGGTCCCACGGAGACGTAGAGGCCAACAAGCCAGGAATGTGGGCAAATATTACCGCCGAGATGTTAGATTGGGTTAGGCTAGCTTATATTATGTTATTGATGTATATAAAGGTCCCACGGAGACGGAGAAGCCAGCTCGCCAGGAATGTTGTCAAATATTACCGCCGAGATGTTAGGTTGGGTTAGGTTAGGTTACATTACGTTATTGATGTATATAAAGGTCCCACGGAGACGTAGAGGCCAACAAGCCAGGAATGTCGTCAAATATTACCGCCGAGATGTTAGATTGGGTTAGGCTAGCTTATATTATGTTACTGATGAATATAAAGGTCCCACGGAGACGTAGAGTCCAACAAGCCAGGAATGTGGTCAAATATTACCGCCGAGATGTTAGGTTGGGTCAGGTTAGGTTATATTACGTTATTGATGTATATAAAGATCCCACGGAGACGTAGAGGCCACCTCGCCAGGTATGTTGTCAAATATTACCGCCGAGATGTTAGGTTGGGTTAGGTTAGGTTATATTACGTTATTGATGTATATAAATGTCCCACGGAGACGTAGAGGCCAACAAGCCAGGAATGTGGTCAAATATTACCGCCGAGATGTAAGATTGGGTTAGGTTAGGTTATATTACGTTATTGATGTATATAAAGGTCCCACGGAGACGTAGAGCCCAACAAGCCAGGAATGTGGTTAAATATTACCGCCGAGATGTTAGGTTGGGTTAGGTTAGGTTATATTACGTTATTGATGTATATAAAGATCCCACGGAGACGTAGAGGCCACCTCGCCAGGTATGTTGTCAAATATTACCGCCGAGATGTTAGGTTGGGTTAGGTTAGGTTATATTACGTTATTGATGTATATAAATGTCCCACGGAGACGTAGAGGCCAACTCGCCAGGTATGTTTTCAAATATTACCGGCGAGATGTTAGATTGGGTTAGGTTAGGTTATATTACGTTATTGATGTATATAAAGGTCCCACGGAGACGTGGAGGCCAATTCGACAGGAATGTTGTCAAATATTACCGCCGAGATGTTAGATTGGGTTAGGCTAGCTTATATTATGTTACTGATGAATATAAAGTTCCCACGGAGACGTAGAGGCCAACAAGCCAGATATGTGGTCAAATATTACCGCCGAGATGTAGGATTGTGTTAGGTTAGCTTATATTACGTTATTGAGTTATATAAAGGTCCCACGGAGACGTAGAGGCCAACTCGCCAGGAATGTGGTTAAATATTACCGCCGAGATGTTAGGTTGGGTTAGGTTAGGTTACATTACGTGATTGATGTATATAAAGGTCCCACGGAGACGTAGAGCCCAACAAGCCAGGAATGTGGTTAAATATTACCGCCGAGATGTTAGGTTGGGTTAGGTTAGGTTATATTACGTTATTGATGTATATAAAGATCCCACGGAGACGTAGAGGCCACCTCGCCAGGTATGTTGTCAAATATTACCGCCGAGATGTTAGGTTGGGTTAGGTTAGGTTATATTACGTTATTGATGTATATAAATGTCCCACGGAGACGTAGAGGCCAACTCGCCAGGTATGTTTTCAAATATTACCGGCGAGATGTTAGATTGGGTTAGGTTAGGTTATATTACGTTATTGATGTTTATAAAGGTCCCACGGAGACGTGGAGGCCAATTCGACAGGAATGTTGTCAAATATTACCGCCGAGATGTTAGATTGGGTTAGGCTAGCTTATATTATGTTACTGATGAATATAAAGTTCCCACGGAGACGTAGAGGCCAACAAGCCAGATATGTGGTCAAATATTACCGCCGAGATGTAGGATTGTGTTAGGTTAGGTTATATTACGTTATTGAGTTATATAAAGGTCCCACGGAGACGTAGAGCCCAACAAGCCAGGAATGTGGTTAAATATTACCGCCGAGATGTTAGGTTGGGTTAGGTTAGGTTATATTACGTTATTGATGTATATAAAGATCCCACGGAGACGGAGAAGCTAACTCGCCAGGAATGTTGTCAAATATTACCGCCGAGATGTTAGGTTGGGTTAGGTTAGGTTATATTACGTTATTGATGTATATAAAGGTCTCACGGAGACGAAGAGGCCAACTGGCCAGGTATGTTTTCAAATATTACCGCCGGGATGTTAGATTGGTTTAGGTTAGGTTATATTACGTTATTGAAGTAAATAAAGGTCCCACGGAGACGTAGAGGCCAACAAGCCAGGTATGTCGTCAAATATTACCGCCGAGATGATAGGATGGGTTAGGTTAGGTTATAATACGTTATTGATGTATATGAAGGTCAAACGGAGACGTAGAGGCCAACTCGCCAGGAATGATGTCAAATATTACCGCCGAGATGTTTGGTTGGGTTAGGTTAGGTTATATTACGTGATTGATGTATATAAATGTCCCACGGAGACGAAGAGGCCAACTCGCCAGGTATGTTTTCAAATATTACCGCCGGGATGTTAGATTGGTTTAGGTTAGGTTATATTACGTTATTGAAGTATATAAAGGTCCCACGGAGACGTAGAGGCCAACAAGCCAGGTATGTCGTCAAATATTACCGCCGAGATGATAGGATGGGTTAGGTTAGGTTATAATACGTTATTGATGTATATGAAGGTCAAACGGAGACGTAGAGGCCAACTCGCCAGGAATGATGTCAAATATTACCGCCGAGATGTTAGATTGGGATAGACCAGCTTATACTATGTTATTGATGTGTATAAAGGTCCCACGGAGACGTAGAGGCCAACTCGCCAGGAATGTTGTCAAATATTACCGCCGAGATGATAGGATGGGTTAGGTTAGGTCATAATACGTTATTGATGTATATGAAGGTCAAACGGAGACGTAGAGGCCAACTCGCCAGGTATGTTATCAAGTATTACCGCCGAGATGTTAGGTTGGGTTAGGTTAGGTTATATTACGTGATTGATGTATATAAATGTCCCACGGAGACGAAGAGGCCAACTCGCCAGGTATGCTTTCAAATATTACCGCCGAGATGTTAGATTGGTTTAGGTTAGGTTATATTACGTTATTGAAGTATATAAAGGTCCCACGGAGACGTAGAGGCCAACAAGCCAGGTATGTTATCAAGTATTACCGCCGAGATGTTAGGTTGGGTTAGGTTAGGTTATATTACGTGATTGATGTATATAAATGTCCCACGGAGACGAAGAGGCCAACTCGACAGGTATGCTTTCAAATATTACCGCCGAGATGTTAGATTGGTTTAGGTTAGGTTATATTACGTTATTGAAGTATATAAAGGTCCCACGGAGACGTAGAGGCCAACAAGCCAGGAATGTGGGCAAATATTACCGCCGAGATGTTAGATTGGGTTAGGCTAGCTTATATTATGTTATTGATGTATATAAAGGTCCCACGGAGACGGAGAAGCCAGCTCGCCAGGAATGTTGTCAAATATTACCGCCGAGATGTTAGGTTGGGTTAGGTTAGGTTACATTACGTTATTGATGTATATAAAGGTCCCACGGAGACGTAGAGGCCAACAAGCCAGGAATGTCGTCAAATATTACCGCCGAGATGTTAGATTGGGTTAGGCTAGCTTATATTATGTTACTGATGAATATAAAGGTCCCACGGAGACGTAGAGTCCAACAAGCCAGGAATGTGGTCAAATATTACCGCCGAGATGTTAGGTTGGGTCAGGTTAGGTTATATTACGTTATTGATGTATATAAAGATCCCACGGAGACGTAGAGGCCACCTCGCCAGGTATGTTGTCAAATATTACCGCCGAGATGTTAGGTTGGGTTAGGTTAGGTTATATTACGTTATTGATGTATATAAATGTCCCACGGAGACGTAGAGGCCAACAAGCCAGGAATGTGGTCAAATATTACCGCCGAGATGTAAGATTGGGTTAGGTTAGGTTATATTACGTTATTGATGTATATAAAGGTCCCACGGAGACGTAGAGCCCAACAAGCCAGGAATGTGGTTAAATATTACCGCCGAGATGTTAGGTTGGGTTAGGTTAGGTTATATTACGTTATTGATGTATATAAAGATCCCACGGAGACGTAGAGGCCACCTCGCCAGGTATGTTGTCAAATATTACCGCCGAGATGTTAGGTTGGGTTAGGTTAGGTTATATTACGTTATTGATGTATATAAAGGTCCCACGGAGACGTGGAGGCCAATTGGACAGGAATGTTGTCAAATATTACCGCCGAGATGTTAGATTGGGTTAGGCTAGCTTATATTATGTTACTGATGAATATAAAGTTCCCACGGAGACGTAGAGGCCAACAAGCCAGATATGTGGTCAAATATTACCGCCGAGATGTAGGATTGTGTTAGGTTAGCTTATATTACGTTATTGAGTTATATAAAGGTCCCACGGAGACGTAGAGGCCAACTCGCCAGGAATGTGGTTAAATATTACCGCCGAGATGTTAGGTTGGGTTAGGTTAGGTTACATTACGTGATTGATGTATATAAAGGTCCCACGGAGACGTAGAGGCCAACAAGCCAGGTATGTCGTCAAATATTACCGCCGAGATGTTAGATTGGTTTAGGTTAGGTTATATAACGTTATTGAAGTATATAAAGGTCCCACGGTGACGTAGAGGCCAATTCGCCAGGAATGTTGTCAAATATTACCGCCGAGATTTTAGGTTGGGTTAGGTTAGGTTATATTACGTTATTGATGTATATAAAGGTCCCACGGAGACGTAGAGACCAACTCGCCAGGTATGTTGTCAAATATTACCGCCGAGATGATAGGATGGGTTAGGTTAGGTTATAATACGTTATTGATGTATATGAAGGTCAAACGGAGACGTAGAGGCCAACTCGCCAGGAATGATGTCAAATATTACCGCCGAGATGTTAGGTTGGGTTAGGTTAGGTTATATTACGTTATTGATGCATATAGAGGTCCCACGGAGACGAAGAGGCCAACTCGCCAGATATGTTTTCAAATATTACCGCCGAGATGTTAGGTTGGTTTAGGTTAGGTTATATTACGTTATTGAAGTATATAAAGGTCCCACGGAGACGTAGAGGCCAACAAGCCAGGAATGTCGTCAAATATTACCGCCGAGATGTTAGATTGGGTTAGGCTAGCTTATATTATGTTACTGATGAATATAAAGGTCCCACGGAGTCGTAGAAGCCAACAAGCCAGGAATGTGGTCAAATATTACCGCCGAGATGTTAGATTGGGATAGACCAGCTTATACTATGTTATTGATGTATATAAAGGTCCCACGGAGACGTAGAGGCCAACTCGCCAGGAATGTTGTCAAATATTACCGCCGAGATGATAGGATGGGTGGGGTTAGGTCATAATACGTTATTGATGTATATGAAGGTCAAACGGAGACGTAGAGGCCAACTCGCCAGGTATGTTATCAAGTATTACCGCCGAGATGTTAGGTTGGGTTAGGTTAGGTTATATTACGTGATTGATGTATATAAATGTCCCACGGAGACGAAGAGGCCAACTCGCCAGGTATGCTTTCAAATATTACCGCCGAGATGTTAGATTGGTTAAGGTTAGGTTATATTACGTTATTGAAGTATATAAAGGTCCCACGGAGACGTAGAGGCCAACAAGCCAGGAATGTGGTCAAATATTACCGCCGAGATGTTAGATTGGGTTAGGCTAGCTTATATTATGTTATTGATGTATATAAAGGTCCCACGGAGACGGAGAAGCCAGCTCGCCAGGAATGTTGTCAAATATTACCGCCGAGATGTTAGGTTGGGTTAGGTTAGGTTACATTACGTTATTGATGTATATAAAGGTCCCACGGAGACGTAGAGGCCAACTCGCCAGGTATGTTATCAAGTATTACCGCCGAGATGTTAGGTTGGGTTAGGTTAGGTTATATTACGTGATTGATGTATATAAAGGTCCCACGGAGACGAAGAGGCCAACTCGCCAGGTATGTTTTCAAATATTACCGCCGGGATGTTAGATTGGTTTAGGTTAGGTTATATTACGTTATTGAAGTATATAAAGGTCCCACGGAGACGTAGAGGCCAACAAGCCAGGTATGTCGTCAAATATTACCGCCGAGATGATAGGATGGGTTAGGTTAGGTTATAATACGTTATTGATGTATATGAAGGTCAAACGGAGACGTAGAGGCCAACAAGCCAGGTATGTCGTCAAATATTACCGCCGAGATGTTAGATTGGTTTAGGTTAGGTTATATAACGTTATTGAAGTATATAAAGGTCCCACGGTGACGTAGAGGCCAATTCGCCAGGAATGTTGTCAAATATTACCGCCGAGATTTTAGGTTGGGTTAGGTTAGGTTATATTACGTTATTGATGTATATAAAGGTCCCACGGAGACGTAGAGACCAACTCGCCAGGTATGTTGTCAAATATTACCGCCGAGATGATAGGATGGGTTAGGTTAGGTTATAATACGTTATTGATGTATATGAAGGTCAAACGGAGACGTAGAGGCCAACTCGCCAGGAATGATGTCAAATATTACCGCCGAGATGTTAGGTTGGGTTAGGTTAGGTTATATTACGTTATTGATGCATATAGAGGTCCCACGGAGACGAAGAGGCCAACTCGCCAGATATGTTTTCAAATATTACCGCCGAGATGTTAGGTTGGTTTAGGTTAGGTTATATTACGTTATTGAAGTATATAAAGGTCCCACGGAGACGTAGAGGCCAACAAGCCAGGAATGTCGTCAAATATTACCGCCGAGATGTTAGATTGGGTTAGGCTAGGTTATATTATGTTACTGATGAATATAAAGGTCCCACGGAGTCGTAGAAGCCAACAAGCCAGGAATGTGGTCAAATATTACCGCCGAGATGTTAGATTGGGATAGACCAGCTTATACTATGTTATTGATGTATATAAAGGTCCCACGGAGACGTAGAGGCCAACTCGCCAGGAATGATGTCAAATATTACCGCCGAGATGTTAGATTGGGATAGACCAGCTTATACTATGTTATTGATGTGTATAAAGGTCCCACGGAGACGTAGAGGCCAACTCGCCAGGAATGTTGTCAAATATTACCGCCGAGATGTTAGGTTGGGTTAGGTTAGGTTATATTACGTTATTGATGCATATAGAGGTCCCACGGAGACGAAGAGGCCAACTCGCCAGATATGTTTTCAAATATTACCGCCGAGATGTTAGGTTGGTTTAGGTTAGGTTATATTACGTTATTGAAGTATATAAAGGTCCCACGGAGACGTAGAGGCCAACAAGCCAGGAATGTCGTCAAATATTACCGCCGAGATGTTAGATTGGGTTAGGCTAGCTTATATTATGTTACTGATGAATATAAAGGTCCCACGGAGTCGTAGAAGCCAACAAGCCAGGAATGTGGTCAAATATTACCGCCGAGATGTTAGATTGGGATAGACCAGCTTATACTATGTTATTGATGTATATAAAGGTCCCACGGAGACGTAGAGGCCAACTCGCCAGGAATGATGTCAAATATTACCGCCGAGATGTTAGATTGGGATAGACCAGCTTATACTATGTTATTGATGTGTATAAAGGTCCCACGGAGACGTAGAGGCCAACTCGCCAGGAATGTTGTCAAATATTACCGCCGAGATGATAGGATGGGTTAGGTTAGGTCATAATACGTTATTGATGTATATGAAGGTCAAACGGAGACGTAGAGGCCAACTCGCCAGGTATGTTATCAAGTATTACCGCCGAGATGTTAGGTTGGGTTAGGTTAGGTTATATTACGTGATTGATGTATATAAATGTCCCACGGAGACGAAGAGGCCAACTCGCCAGGTATGCTTTCAAATATTACCGCCGAGATGTTAGATTGGTTTAGGTTAGGTTATATTACGTTATTGAAGTATATAAAGGTCCCACGGAGACGTAGAGGCCAACAAGCCAGGAATGTGGTCAAATATTACCGCCGAGATGTTAGATTGGGTTAGGCTAGCTTATATTATGTTATTGATGTATATAAAGGTCCCACGGAGACGGAGAAGCCAGCTCGCCAGGAATGTTGTCAAATATTACCGCCGAGATGTTAGGTTGGGTTAGGTTAGGTTACATTACGTTATTGATGTATATAAAGGTCCCACGGAGACGTAGAGGCCAACAAGCCAGGAATGTCGTCAAATATTACCGCCGAGATGTTAGATTGGGTTAGGCTAGCTTATATTATGTTACTGATGAATATAAAGGTCCCACGGAGACGTAGAGTCCAACAAGCCAGGAATGTGGTCAAATATTACCGCCGAGATGTAAGATTGGGTTAGGTTAGGTTATATTACGTTATTGATGTATATAAAGGTCCCACGGAGACGTAGATCCCAACAAGCCAGGAATGTGGTTAAATATTACCGCCGAGATGTTAGGTTGGGTCAGGTTAGGTTATATTACGTTATTGATGTATATAAAGATCCCACGGAGACGTAGAGGCCACCTCGCCAGGTATGTTGTCAAATATTACCGCCGAGATGTTAGGTTGGGTTAGGTTAGGTTATATTACGTTATTGATGTATATAAATGTCCCACGGAGACGTAGAGGCCAACAAGCCAGGAATGTGGTCAAATATTACCGCCGAGATGTAAGATTGGGTTAGGTTAGGTTATATTACGTTATTGATGTATATAAAGGTCCCACGGAGACGTAGAGCCCAACAAGCCAGGAATGTGGTTAAATATTACCGCCGAGATGATAGGATGGGTTAGGTTAGGTCATAATACGTTATTGATGTATATGAAGGTCAAACGGAGACGTAGAGGCCAACTCGCCAGGTATGTTATCAAGTATTACCGCCGAGATGTTAGGTTGGGTTAGGTTAGGTTATATTACGTGATTGATGTATATAAATGTCCCACGGAGACGAAGAGGCCAACTCGCCAGGTATGCTTTCAAATATTACCGCCGAGATGTTAGATTGGTTTAGGTTAGGTTATATTACGTTATTGAAGTATATAAAGGTCCCACGGAGACGTAGAGGCCAACAAGCCAGGAATGTGGTCAAATATTACCGCCGAGATGTTAGATTGGGTTAGGCTAGCTTATATTATGTTATTGATGTATATAAAGGTCCCACGGAGACGGAGAAGCCAGCTCGCCAGGAATGTTGTCAAATATTACCGCCGAGATGTTAGGTTGGGTTAGGTTAGGTTACATTACGTTATTGATGTATATAAAGGTCCCACGGAGACGTAGAGGCCAACAAGACAGGAATGTCGTCAAATATTACCGCCGAGATGTTAGATTGGGTTAGGCTAGCTTATATTATGTTACTGATGAATATAAAGGTCCCACGGAGACGTAGAGTCCAACAAGCCAGGAATGTGGTCAAATATTACCGCCGAGATGTAAGATTGGGTTAGGTTAGGTTATATTACGTTATTGATGTATATAAAGGTCCCACGGAGACGTAGATCCCAACAAGCCAGGAATGTGGTTAAATATTACCGCCGAGATGTTAGGTTGGGTCAGGTTAGGTTATATTACGTTATTGATGTATATAAAGATCCCACGGAGACGTAGAGGCCACCTCGCCAGGTATGTTGTCAAATATTACCGCCGAGATGTTAGGTTGGGTTAGGTTAGGTTATATTACGTTATTGATGTATATAAATGTCCCACGGAGACGTAGAGGCCAACAAGCCAGGAATGTGGTCAAATATTACCGCCGAGATGTAAGATTGGGTTAGGTTAGGTTATATTACGTTATTGATGTATATAAAGGTCCCACGGAGACGTAGAGCCCAACAAGCCAGGAATGTGGTTAAATATTACCGCCGAGATGATAGGATGGGTTAGGTTAGGTCATAATACGTTATTGATGTATATGAAGGTCAAACGGAGACGTAGAGGCCAACTCGCCAGGTATGTTATCAAGTATTACCGCCGAGATGTTAGGTTGGGTTAGGTTAGGTTATATTACGTGATTGATGTATATAAATGTCCCACGGAGACGAAGAGGCCAACTCGCCAGGTATGCTTTCAAATATTACCGCCGAGATGTTAGATTGGTTTAGGTTAGGTTATATTACGTTATTGAAGTATATAAAGGTCCCACGGAGACGTAGAGGCCAACAAGCCAGGAATGTGGGCAAATATTACCGCCGAGATGTTAGATTGGGTTAGGCTAGCTTATATTATGTTATTGATGTATATAAAGGTCCCACGGAGACGGAGAAGCCAGCTCGCCAGGAATGTTGTCAAATATTACCGCCGAGATGTTAGGTTGGGTTAGGTTAGGTTACATTACGTTATTGATGTATATAAAGGTCCCACGGAGACGTAGAGGCCAACAAGCCAGGAATGTCGTCAAATATTACCGCCGAGATGTTAGATTGGGTTAGGCTAGCTTATATTATGTTACTGATGAATATAAAGGTCCCACGGAGACGTAGAGTCCAACAAGCCAGGAATGTGGTCAAATATTACCGCCGAGATGTAAGATTGGGTTAGGTTAGGTTATATTACGTTATTGATGTATATAAAGGTCCCACGGAGACGTAGATCCCAACAAGCCAGGAATGTGGTTAAATATTACCGCCGAGATGTTAGGTTGGGTCAGGTTAGGTTATATTACGTTATTGATGTATATAAAGATCCCACGGAGACGTAGAGGCCACCTCGCCAGGTATGTTGTCAAATATTACCGCCGAGATGTTAGGTTGGGTTAGGTTAGGTTATATTACGTTATTGATGTATATAAATGTCCCACGGAGACGTAGAGGCCAACAAGCCAGGAATGTGGTCAAATATTACCGCCGAGATGTAAGATTGGGTTAGGTTAGGTTATATTACGTTATTGATGTATATAAAGGTCCCACGGAGACGTAGAGCCCAACAAGCCAGGAATGTGGTTAAATATTACCGCCGAGATGTTAGGTTGGGTTAGGTTAGGTTATATTACGTTATTGATGTATATAAAGATCCCACGGAGACGTAGAGGCCACCTCGCCAGGTATGTTGTCAAATATTACCGCCGAGATGTTAGGTTGGGTTAGGTTAGGTTATATTACGTTATTGATGTATATAAATGTCCCACGGAGACGTAGAGGCCAACTCGCCAGGTATGTTTTCAAATATTACCGGCGAGATGTTAGATTGGGTTAGGTTAGGTTATATTACGTTATTGATGTATATAAAGGTCCCACGGAGACGTGGAGGCCAATTCGACAGGAATGTTGTCAAATATTACCGCCGAGATGTTAGATTGGGTTAGGCTAGCTTATATTATGTTACTGATGAATATAAAGTTCCCACGGAGACGTAGAGGCCAACAAGCCAGATATGTGGTCAAATATTACCGCCGAGATGTAGGATTGTGTTAGGTTAGGTTATATTACGTTATTGAGTTATATAAAGGTCCCACGGAGACGTAGAGCCCAACAAGCCAGGAATGTGGTTAAATATTACCGCCGAGATGTTAGGTTGGGTTAGGTTAGGTTATATTACGTTATTGATGTATATAAAGATCCCACGGAGACGGAGAAGCTAACTCGCCAGGAATGTTGTCAAATATTACCGCCGAGATGTTAGGTTGGGTTAGGTTAGGTTATATTACGTTATTGATGTATATAAAGGTCTCACGGAGACGAAGAGGCCAACTGGCCAGGTATGTTTTGAAATATTACCGCCGGGATGTTAGATTGGTTTAGGTTAGGTTATATTACGTTATTGAAGTAAATAAATCTCCCACGGAGACGTAGAGGCCAACAAGCCAGGTATGTCGTCAAATATTACCGCCGAGATGATAGGATGGGTTAGGTTAGGTTATAATACGTTATTGATGTATATGAAGGTCAAACGGAGACGTAGAGGCCAACTCGCCAGGAATGATGTCAAATATTACCGCCGAGATGTTAGGTTGGGTTAGGTTAGGTTATATTACGTGATTGATGTATATAAATGTCCCACGGAGACGAAGAGGCCAACTCGCCAGGTATGTTTTCAAATATTACCGCCGAGATGTTAGATTGGTTTAGGTTAGGTTATATTACGTTATTGAAGTATATAGAGGTCCCACGGAGACGAAGAGGCCAAATCGCCAGATATGTTTTCAAATATTACCGCCGAGATGTTAGATTGGTTTAGGTTAGGTTATATTACGTTATTGAAGTATATAAAGGTCCCACGGAGACGTAGAGGCCAACAAGCCAGGAATGTCGTCAAATATTACCGCCGAGATGTTAGATTGGGTTAGGCTAGCTTATATTATGTTACTGATGAATATAAAGTTCCCACGGAGACGTAGAGGCCAACAAGCCAGAAATGTGGTCAAATATTACCGCCGAGATGTTAGGTTGGGTTAGGTTAGGTTACATTACGTTATTGATGTATATAAAGGTCCCACGGTGACGTAGAGGCCAACTCGCCAGGTATGTTTTCAAATATTACCGCCGAGATGTTAGGTTGGGTTAGGTTAGGTTATATTACGTGATTGATGTATATAAAGGTCCCACGGAGACGTAGAGGCCAACAAGCCAGGTATGTCGTCAAATATTACCGCCGAGATGTTAGATTGGTTTAGGTTAGGTTATATAACGTTATTGAAGTATATAAAGGTCCCACGGTGACGTAGAGGCCAATTCGCCAGGAATGTTGTCAAATATTACCGCCGAGATTTTAGGTTGGGTTAGGTTAGGTTATATTACGTTATTGATGTATATAAAGGTCCCACGGAGACGTAGAGACCAACTCGCCAGGTATGTTGTCAAATATTACCGCCGAGATGATAGGATGGGTTAGGTTAGGTTATAATACGTTATTGATGTATATGAAGGTCAAACGGAGACGTAGAGGCCAACTCGCCAGGAATGATGTCAAATATTACCGCCGAGATGTTAGGTTGGGTTAGGTTAGGTTATATTACGTTATTGATGCATATAGAGGTCCCACGGAGACGTAGAGGCCAACAAGCCAGGTATGTTGTCAAATATTACCGCCGAGATGATAGGATGGGTTAGGTTAGGTTATAATACGTTATTGATGTATATGAAGGTCCCACGGAGACGTAGAGGCCAACAAGCCAGGAATGTCGTCAAATATTACCGCCGAGATGTTAGATTGGGTTAGGCTAGCTTATATTATGTTACTGATGAATATAAAGGTCCCACGGAGTCGTAGAAGCCAACAAGCCAGGAATGTGGTCAAATATTACCGCCGACATGTTAGATTGGGATAGACCAGCTTATACTATGTTATTGATGTATATAAAGGTCCCACGGAGACGTAGAGGCCAACTCGCCAGGAATGTTGTCAAATATTACCGCCGAGATGATAGGATGGGTGGGGTTAGGTCATAATACGTTATTGATGTATATGAAGGTCAAACGGAGACGTAGAGGCCAACTCGCCAGGTATGTTATCAAGTATTACCGCCGAGATGTTAGGTTGGGTTAGGTTAGGTTATATTACGTGATTGATGTATATAAATGTCCCACGGAGACGAAGAGGCCAACTCGCCAGGTATGCTTTCAAATATTACCGCCGAGATGTTAGATTGGTTAAGGTTAGGTTATATTACGTTATTGAAGTATATAAAGGTCCCACGGAGACGTAGAGGCCAACAAGCCAGGAATGTGGTCAAATATTACCGCCGAGATGTTAGATTGGGTTAGGCTAGCTTATATTATGTTATTGATGTATATAAAGGTCCCACGGAGACGGAGAAGCCAGCTCGCCAGGAATGTTGTCAAATATTACCGCCGAGATGTTAGGTTGGGTTAGGTTAGGTTACATTACGTTATTGATGTATATAAAGGTCCCACGGAGACGTAGAGGCCAACTCGCCAGGTATGTTATCAAGTATTACCGCCGAGATGTTAGGTTGGGTTAAGTTAGGTTATATTACGTTATTGAAGTATATAAAGGTCCCACGGAGACGTAGAGGCCAACAAGCCAGGAATGTCGTCAAATATTACCGCCGAGATGTTAGATTGGGTTAGGCTAGCTTATATTATGTTACTGATGAATATAAAGGTCCCACGGAGACGTAGAGGCCAACAAGCCAGGAATGTGGTCAAATATTACCGCCGAGATGTAAGATTGGGTTAGGTTAGGTTATATTACGTTATTGATGTATATAAACGTCCCACGGAGAAGTAGAGCCCAACAAGCCAGGAATGTGGTTAAATATTACCGCCGAGATGTTAGGTTGGGTTAGGTTAGGTTATATTACGTTATTGATGTATATAAAGGTCCCACGGAGACGTAGAGGCCAACTCGCCAGGTATGTTTTCAAATATTACCGGCGAGATGTTAGATTGGGTTAGGTTAGATTATATTACGTTATTGAAGTATATAAAGGTCCCACGGAGACGTAGAGGCCAACAAGCCAGGAATGTGGTCAAATATTACCGCCGACATGGTAGATTGGGATAGACTAGCTTATATTATGTTATTGACGTATATAAAGGTCCCACGGAGACGAAGAGGCCAAATCGCCAGATATGTTTTCAAATATTACCGCCGAGATGTTAGATTGGTTTAGGTTAGGTTATATTACGTTATTGATGTATATAAAGGTCCCACGGAGACGTAGAGGCCAACTCGCCAGGTATGTTTTCAAATATTACCGGCGAGATGTTAGATTGGGTTAGGTTAGATTATATTATGTTATTGAAGTATATAAAGGTCCCACGGAGACGTAGAGGCCAACAAGCCAGGAATGTGGTCAAATATTACCGCCGACATGGTAGATTGGGATAGACTAGCTTATATTATGTTATTGACGTATATAAAGGTCCCACGGAGACGAAGAGGCCAAATCGCCAGGAATGTTGTCAAATATTACCGCCGAGATGTTAGGTTGGGTTAGGTTAGGTTACATTACGTTATTGATGTATATAAAGGTCCCACGGTGACGTAGAGGCCAACTCGCCAGGTATGTTTTCAAATATTACCGCCGAGATGTTAGGTTGGGTTAGGTTAGGTTATATTACGTGATTGATGTATATAAAGGACCCACGGAGACGTAGAGGCCAACAAGCCAGGTATGTCGTCAAATATTACCGCCGAGATGTTAGATTGGTTTAGGTTAGGTTATATAACGTTATTGAAGTATATAAAGGTCCCACGGTGACGTAGAGGCCAATTCGCCAGGAATGTTGTCAAATATTACCGCCGAGATGATAGGTTGGGTTAGATTAGGTTATATTACGTTATTGATGTATATAAAGGTCCCACGGAGACGTAGAGACCAACTCGCCAGGTATGTTGTCAAATATTACCGCCGAGATGATAGGATGGGTTAGGGTAGGTTATAATACGTTATTGATGTATATGAAGGTCAAACGGAGACGTAGTGGCCAACTCGCCAGGAATGATGTCAAATATTACCGCCGAGATGTTAGGTTGGTTTAGGTTAGGTTATATTACGTTATTGATGCATATAGAGGCCCACGGAGACGAAGAGGCCAACTCGCCAGATATGTTTTCAAATATTACCGCCGAGATGTTAGGTTGGTTTAGGTTAGGTTATATTACGTTATTGAAGTATATAAAGGTCCCACGGAGACGTAGAGGCCAACAAGCCAGGAATGTCGTCAAATATTACCGCCGAGATGTTAGATTGGGTTAGGCTAGCTTATATTATGTTACTGATGAATATAAAGGTCCCACGGAGACGTAGAGGCCAACAAGCCAGGAATGTGGTCAAATATTACCGCCGAGATGTAAGATTGGGTTAGGTTAGGTTATATTACGTTATTGATGTATATAAACGTCCCACGGAGACGTAGAGCCCAACAAGCCAGGAATGTGGTTAAATATTACCGCCGAGATGTTAGGTTGGGTTAGGTTAGGTTATATTACGTTATTGATGTATATAAAGGTCCCACGGAGACGTAGAGGCCAACTCGCCAGGTATGTTTTCAAATATTACCGGCGAGATGTTAGATTGGGTTAGGTTAGATTATATTACGTTATTGAAGTATATAAAGGTCCCACGGAGACGTAGAGGCCAACAAGCCAGGAATGTGGTCAAATATTACCGCCGACATGGTAGATTGGGATAGACTAGCTTATATTATGTTATTGACGTATATAAAGGTCCCACGGAGACGAAGAGGCCAAATCGCCAGATATGTTTTCAAATATTACCGCCGAGATGTTAGATTGGTTTAGGTTAGGTTATATTACGTTATTGATGTATATAAAGGTCCCACGGAGACGTAGAGGCCAACTCGCCAGGTATGTTTTCAAATATTACCGGCGAGATGTTAGATTGGGTTAGGTTAGGTTATATTACGTTATTGAAGTATATAAAGGTCCCACGGAGACGTAGAGGCCAACAAGCCAGGAATGTGGTCAAATATTACCGCCGAGATGCTAGATAGGTTTAGGCTAGCTTATATTACGTTATTGATGTATATAAATGTCCCACGGAGACGTAGAGGCCAACTAGCCAGGTATGTTTTCAAATATTACCGGCGAGATGTTAGATTGGGTTAGGTTAGGTTATATTACGTTATTGATGTATATAAAGGTCCCACGGAGACGTCGAGGCCAATTCGACAGGAATGTTGTCAAATATTACCGCCGAGATGATAGGTTGGGTTAGGTTAGGTTATATTACGTTATTGATGTATATAAAGGTCCCACGGAGACGTAGAGGCCAACTCGCCAGGTATGTTTTCAAATATTACCGGCGAGATGTTAGATTGGGTTAGGTTAGGTTATATTACGTTATTGAAGTATATAAAGGTCCCACGGAGACGAAGAGGCCAACTCGCCAGGTATGTTTTCAAATATTACCGCCGAGATGTTAGATTGGTTTAGGTTAGGTTACATAACGTTATTGAAGTATATAAAGGTCCCACGGTGACGTAGAGGCCAATTCGCCAGGAATGTTGTCAAATATTACCGCCGAGATGATAGGTTGGGTTAGGTTAGGTTATATTACGTTATTGATGTATATAAAGGTCCCACGGTGACGTAGAGGCCAACTCGCCAGGTATGTTTTCAAATATTACCGCCGAGGTGTTAGGTTGGGTTAGGTTAGGTTATATTACGTGATTGATGTATATAAAGGTCCCACGGAGACGAAGAGGCCAACTCGCCAGGTATGTTTTCAAATATTACCGCCGAGATGTTAGATTGGTTTAGGTTAGGTTATATAACGTTATTGAAGTATATAAAGGTCCCACGGTGACGTAGAGGCCAATTCGCCAGGAATGTTGTCAAATATTACCGCCGTGATGATAGGTTGGGTTAGGTTAGGTTATATTACGTTATTGATGTATATAAAGGTCCCACGGAGACGTAGAGGCCAACTCGCCAGGCATGTTTTCAAATATTACCGCCGAGATGTTAGATTGGTTTATGTTAAGTTATATTACGTCATTGATGTATATAAAGGTCCCACGGAGACGGAGAAGCTAACTCGCCAGGAATGTTGTCAAATATTACCGCCGAGATGTTAGGTTGGGTTAGGTTAGGTTATATTACGTTATTGATGTATATAAAGGTCCCACGGAGACGAAGAGGCCAACTCGCCAGGTATGTTTTCAAATATTACCGCCGAGATGTTAGATTGGTTTAGGTTAGGTTATATAACGTTATTGAAGTATATAAAGGTCCCACGGTGACGTAGAGGCCAATTCGCCAGGAATGTTGTCAAATATTACCGCCGTGATGATAGGTTGGGTTAGGTTAGGTTATATTACGTTATTGATGTATATAAAGGCCCCACGGAGACGTAGAGGCCAACTCGCCAGGCATGTTTTCAAATATTACCGCCGAGATGTTAGATTGGTTTATGTTAAGTTATATTACGTCATTGATGTATATAAAGGTCCCACGGAGACGGAGAAGCTAACTCGCCAGGAATGTTGTCAAATATTACCGCCGAGATGTTAGGTTGGGTTAGGTTAGGTTATATTACGTTATTGATGTATATAAAGGTCCCACGGAGACGAAGAGGCCAACTGGCCAGGTATCCTTTCAAATATTACCGCCGAGCTGTTAGATTGGTTTATGTTAGGTTATATCACGTTATTGAAGTATATAAAGGTCCCACGGAGGCGTAGAGGCCAACAAGACAGGTATGTCGTCAAATATTACCGCCGAGATGTTAGATTGGGTTAGGCTAGCTTATATTATGTTATTGATGAATATAAAGGTCCCACGGAGTCGTAGACGCCAACAAGCCAGGAATGTGGTCAAATATTACCGCCGAGATGTTAGATTGGGATAGACCAGCTTATACTATGTTATTGATGTATATAAAGGTCCCACGGAGACGTAGAGGCCAACTCGCCAGGAATGTTGTCAAATATTACCGCCGAGATGATAGGATGGGTGGGGTTAGGTCATAATACGTTATTGATGTATATGAAGGTCAAACGGAGACGTAGAGGCCAACTCGCCAGGTATGTTATCAAGTATTACCGCCGAGATGTTAGGTTGGGTTAGGTTAGGTTATATTACGTGATTGATGTATATAAATGTCCCACGGAGACGAAGAGGCCAACTCGCCAGGTATGCTTTCAAATATTACCGCCGAGATGTTAGATTGGTTTAGGTTAGGTTATATTACGTTATTGAAGTATATAAAGGTCCCACGGAGACGTAGAGGCCAACAAGCCAGGAATGTGGTCAAATATTACCGCCGAGATGTTAGATTGGGTTAGGCTAGCTTATATTATGTTATTGATGTATATAAAGGTCCCACGGAGACGGAGAAGCCAGCTCGCCAGGAATGTTGTCAAATATTACCGCCGAGATGTTAGGTTGGGTTAGGTTAGGTTACATTACGTTATTGATGTATATAAAGGTCCCACGGAGACGTAGAGGCCAACTCGCCAGGTATGTTATCAAGTATTACCGCCGAGATGTTAGGTTGGGTTAGGTTAGGTTATATTACGTGATTGATGTATATAAAGGTCCCACGGAGACGAAGAGGCCAACTCGCCAGGTATGTTTTCAAATATTACCGCCGGGATGTTAGATTGGTTTAGGTTAGGTTATATTACGTTATTGAAGTATATAAAGGTCCCACGGAGACGTAGAGGCCAACAAGCCAGGTATGTCGTCAAATATTACCGCCGAGATGATAGGATGGGTTAGGTTAGGTTATAATACGTTATTGATGTATATGAAGGTCAAACGGAGACGTAGAGGCCAACTCGCCAGGAATGATGTCAAATATTACCGCCGAGATGTTAGGTTGGGTTAGGTTAGGTTATATTACGTTATTGAAGTATATAAAGGTCCCACGGAGACGTAGAGGCCAACAAGCCAGGAATGTCGTCAAATATAACCGCCGAGATGTTAGATTGGGTTAGGCTAGCTTATATTATGTTATTGATGAATATAGAGGTCCCACGGAGACGTAGAGGCCAACAAGCCAGGAATGTGGTCAAATATTACCGCCGAGATGTTAGATTGGGATAGACTAGCTTATATTATGTTATTGATGTATATAAAGGTCCCACGGAGACGGAGAAGCTAACTCGCCAGGAATGTTGTCAAATATTACCGCCGAGATGTTAGGTTGGGTTAGGTTAAGTTACATTACGTTATTGATGTATATAAAGGTCCCACGGAGACGTAGAGGCCAACTCGCCAGGTATGTTTTCAAATATTACCGCCGAGATGTTAGATTGGGTTAGGCTAGCTTATATTATGTTATTGATGAATATAGAGGTCCCACGGAGACGTAGAGGCCAACAAGCCAGGAATGTGCTCAAATATTACCGCCGAGATGTTAGATTGGGATAGACTAGCTTATATTATGTTATTGATGTATATAAAGGTCCCACGGAGACGGAGAAGCTAACTCGCCAGGAATGTTGTCAAATATTACCGCCGAGATGTTAGGTTGGGTTAGGTTAAGTTACATTACGTTATTGATGTATATAAAGGTGCCACGGTGACGTAGAGGCCAACTCGCCAGGTATGTTTTCAAATATTACCGCCGAGATGTTAGGTTGGGTTAGGTTAGGTTATATTACGTGATTGATGTATATAAATGTCCCACGGAGACGAAGAGGCCAACTCGCCAGGTATGTTTTCAAATATTACCGCCGGGATGTTAGATTGGTTTAGGTTAGGTTATATTACGTTATTGAAGTATATAAAGGTCCCACGGAGACGTAGGGGCCAACAAGCCAGGTATGTCGTCAAATATTACCGCCGAGATGATAGGATGGGTTAGGTTAGGTTATAATACGTTATTGATGTATATGAAGTTCAAACGGAGACGTAGAGGCCAACTCGCCAGGAATGATGTCAAATATTACCGCCGAGATGTTAGGTTGGGTTAGGTTAGGTTATATTACGTTATTGAAGTATATAAAGGTCCCACGGAGACGTAGAGGCCAACTCGCCAGGTATGTTTTCAAATATTACCGCCGAGATGTTAGGTTGGGTTAGGTTAGGTTATATTACGTGATTGATGTATATAAAGGTCCCACGGAGACGTAGAGGCCAACAAGCCATGTATGTCGTCAAATATTACCGCCGAGATGTTAGATTGGTTTAGGTTAGGTTATATAACGTTATTGAAGTATATAAAGGTCCCACGGTGACGTAGAGGCCAATTCGCCAGGAATGTTGTCAAATATTACCGCCGAGATGATAGGTTGGGTTAGGTTAGGTTATATTACGTTATTGATGTATATAAAGGTCCCACGGAGACGTAGAGACCAACTCGCCAGGTATGTTGTCAAATATTACCGCCGAGATGATAGGATGGGTTAGGTTCGGTTATAATACGTTATTGATGTATATGAAGGTCAAACGGAGACGTAGAGGCCAACTCGCCAGGAATGATGTCAAATATTACCGCCGAGATGTTAGGTTGGGTTAGGTTAGGTTATATTACGTTATTGATGCATATAGAGGTCCCACGGAGACGAAGAGGCCAACTCGCCAGATATGTTTTCAAATATTACCGCCGAGATGTTAGGTTGGTTTAGGTTAGGTTATATTACGTTATTGAAGTATATAAAGGTCCCACGGAGACGTAGAGGCCAACAAGCCAGGAATGTCGTCAAATATTACCGCCGAGATGTTAGATTGGGTTAGGCTAGCTTATATTATGTTACTGATGAATATAAAGGTCCCACGGAGACGTAGAGGCCAACAAGCCAGGAATGTGGTCAAATATTACCGCCGAGATGTAAGATTGGTTTAGGTTAGGTTATATTACGTTATTGATGTATATAAAGGTCCCACGGAGACGTAGAGCCCAACAAGCCAGGAATGTGGTTAAATATTACCGCCGAGATGTTAGGTTGGGTTAGGTTAGGTTATATTACGTTATTGATGTATATAAAGATCCCACGGAGACGTAGAGGCCACCTCGACAGGCATGTTGTCAAATATTACCGCCGAGATGTTAGGTTGGGTTAGGTTAGGTTATATTACGTTATTGATGTATATAAACGTCCCACGGAGACGTAGAGGCCAACTAGCCAGGTATGTTGTCAAATGTTACCGCCGACATGGTAGATTGGGATAGACTAGCTTATATTATGTTATTGACGTATATAAAGGTCCCACGGAGACGAAGAGGCCAAATCGCCAGATATGTTTTCAAATATTACCGCCGAGATGTTAGATTGGTTTAGGTTAGGTTATATTACGTTATTGAAGTATATAAAGGTCCCACGGAGACGTAGAGGCCAACAAGCCAGGAATGTCGTCAAATATTACCGCCGAGATGTTAGATTGGGTTAGGCTAGCTTATATTATGTTACTGATGAATATAAAGTTCCCACGGAGACGTAGAGGCCAACAAGCCAGAAATGTGGTCAAATATTACCTCCGAGATGTAGCATTGTGTTAGGTTAGGTTATATTACGTTATTGAGTTATATAAAGGTCCCACGGAGACGTAGAGCCCAACAAGCCAGGAATGTGGTTAAATATTACCGCCGAGATGTTAGGTTGGGTTAGGTTAGGTTATATTACGTTATTGATGTATATAAAGATCACACGTAGACGTAGAGGCCACCTCGACAGGTATGTTGTCAAATATTACCGCCGAGATGTTAGGTTGGGTTAGGTTAGGTTATATTACGTTATTGATGTATATAAATGTCCCACGGAGACGTAGAGGCCAACTCGCCAGGTATGTTTTCAAATATTACCGGCGAGATGTTAGATTGGGTTAGGTTAGGTTATATTACGTTATTGATGTATATAAAGGTCCCTGGGAGACGTGGAGGCCAATTCGCCAGGAATGTTGTCAAATATTACCGCCGAGATGATAGGTTGGGTTAGGTTAGGTTATATTACGTTATTGATGTATATAAAGGTCCCACGGAGACGTAGAGGCCAACTCGCCAGGTATGTTTTCAAATATTACCGGCGAGATGTTAGATTGGGTTAGGTTAGGTTATATTACGTTATTGAAGTATATAAAGGTCCCACGGAGACGTAGAGGCCAACAAGCCAGGAATGTGGTCAAATATTACCGCCGAGATGCTAGATAGGTTTAGGCTAGCTTATATTACGTTATTGATGTATATAAATGTCCCACGGAGACGTAGAGGCCAACTAGCCAGGTATGTTTTCAAATATTACCGGCGAGATGTTAGATTGGGTTAGGTTAGGTTATATTACGTTATTGATGTATATAAAGGTCCCACGGAGACGTCGAGGCCAATTCGACAGGAATGTTGTCAAATATTACCGCCGAGATGATAGGTTGGGTTAGGTTAGGTTATATTACGTTATTGATGTATATAAAGGTCCCACGGAGACGTAGAGGCCAACTCGCCAGGTATGTTTTCAAATATTACCGGCGAGATGTTAGATTGGGTTAGGTTAGGTTATATTACGTTATTGAAGTATATAAAGGTCCCACGGAGACGAAGAGGCCAACTCGCCAGGTATGTTTTCAAATATTACCGCCGAGATGTTAGATTGGTTTAGGTTAGGTTACATAACGTTATTGAAGTATATAAAGGTCCCACGGTGACGTAGAGGCCAATTCGCCAGGAATGTTGTCAAATATTACCGCCGAGATGATAGGTTGGGTTAGGTTAGGTTATATTACGTTATTGATGTATATAAAGGTCCCACGGTGACGTAGAGGCCAACTCGCCAGGTATGTTTTCAAATATTACCGCCGAGGTGTTAGGTTGGGTTAGGTTAGGTTATATTACGTGATTGATGTATATAAAGGTCCCACGGAGACGAAGAGGCCAACTCGCCAGGTATGTTTTCAAATATTACCGCCGAGATGTTAGATTGGTTTAGGTTAGGTTATATAACGTTATTGAAGTATATAAAGGTCCCACGGTGACGTAGAGGCCAATTCGCCAGGAATGTTGTCAAATATTACCGCCGTGATGATAGGTTGGGTTAGGTTAGGTTATATTACGTTATTGATGTATATAAAGGTCCCACGGAGACGTAGAGGCCAACTCGCCAGGCATGTTTTCAAATATTACCGCCGAGATGTTAGATTGGTTTATGTTAAGTTATATTACGTCATTGATGTATATAAAGGTCCCACGGAGACGGAGAAGCTAACTCGCCAGGAATGTTGTCAAATATTACCGCCGAGATGTTAGGTTGGGTTAGGTTAGGTTATATTACGTTATTGATGTATATAAAGGTCCCACGGAGACGAAGAGGCCAACTCGCCAGGTATGTTTTCAAATATTACCGCCGAGATGTTAGATTGGTTTAGGTTAGGTTATATAACGTTATTGAAGTATATAAAGGTCCCACGGTGACGTAGAGGCCAATTCGCCAGGAATGTTGTCAAATATTACCGCCGTGATGATAGGTTGGGTTAGGTTAGGTTATATTACGTTATTGATGTATATAAAGGTCCCACGGAGACGTAGAGGCCAACTCGCCAGGCATGTTTTCAAATATTACCGCCGAGATGTTAGATTGGTTTATGTTAAGTTATATTACGTCATTGATGTATATAAAGGTCCCACGGAGACGGAGAAGCTAACTCGCCAGGAATGTTGTCAAATATTACCGCCGAGATGTTAGGTTGGGTTAGGTTAGGTTATATTACGTTATTGATGTATATAAAGGTCCCACGGAGACGAAGAGGCCAACTGGCCAGGTATCCTTTCAAATATTACCGCCGAGCTGTTAGATTGGTTTATGTTAGGTTATATCACGTTATTGAAGTATATAAAGGTCCCACGGAGGCGTAGAGGCCAACAAGACAGGTATGTCGTCAAATATTACCGCCGAGATGTTAGATTGGGTTAGGCTAGCTTATATTATGTTATTGATGAATATAAAGGTCCCACGGAGTCGTAGACGCCAACAAGCCAGGAATGTGGTCAAATATTACCGCCGAGATGTTAGATTGGGATAGACCAGCTTATACTATGTTATTGATGTATATAAAGGTCCCACGGAGACGTAGAGGCCAACTCGCCAGGAATGTTGTCAAATATTACCGCCGAGATGATAGGATGGGTGGGGTTAGGTCATAATACGTTATTGATGTATATGAAGGTCAAACGGAGACGTAGAGGCCAACTCGCCAGGTATGTTATCAAGTATTACCGCCGAGATGTTAGGTTGGGTTAGGTTAGGTTATATTACGTGATTGATGTATATAAATGTCCCACGGAGACGAAGAGGCCAACTCGCCAGGTATGCTTTCAAATATTACCGCCGAGATGTTAGATTGGTTTAGGTTAGGTTATATTACGTTATTGAAGTATATAAAGGTCCCACGGAGACGTAGAGGCCAACAAGCCAGGAATGTGGTCAAATATTACCGCCGAGATGTTAGATTGGGTTAGGCTAGCTTATATTATGTTATTGATGTATATAAAGGTCCCACGGAGACGGAGAAGCCAGCTCGCCAGGAATGTTGTCAAATATTACCGCCGAGATGTTAGGTTGGGTTAGGTTAGGTTACATTACGTTATTGATGTATATAAAGGTCCCACGGAGACGTAGAGGCCAACTCGCCAGGTATGTTATCAAGTATTACCGCCGAGATGTTAGGTTGGGTTAGGTTAGGTTATATTACGTGATTGATGTATATAAAGGTCCCACGGAGACGAAGAGGCCAACTCGCCAGGTATGTTTTCAAATATTACCGCCGGGATGTTAGATTGGTTTAGGTTAGGTTATATTACGTTATTGAAGTATATAAAGGTCCCACGGAGACGTAGAGGCCAACAAGCCAGGTATGTCGTCAAATATTACCGCCGAGATGATAGGATGGGTTAGGTTAGGTTATAATACGTTATTGATGTATATGAAGGTCAAACGGAGACGTAGAGGCCAACTCGCCAGGAATGATGTCAAATATTACCGCCGAGATGTTAGGTTGGGTTAGGTTAGGTTATATTACGTTATTGAAGTATATAAAGGTCCCACGGAGACGTAGAGGCCAACAAGCCAGGAATGTCGTCAAATATAACCGCCGAGATGTTAGATTGGGTTAGGCTAGCTTATATTATGTTATTGATGAATATAGAGGTCCCACGGAGACGTAGAGGCCAACAAGCCAGGAATGTGGTCAAATATTACCGCCGAGATGTTAGATTGGGATAGACTAGCTTATATTATGTTATTGATGTATATAAAGGTCCCACGGAGACGGAGAAGCTAACTCGCCAGGAATGTTGTCAAATATTACCGCCGAGATGTTAGGTTGGGTTAGGTTAAGTTACATTACGTTATTGATGTATATAAAGGTCCCACGGAGACGTAGAGGCCAACTCGCCAGGTATGTTTTCAAATATTACCGCCGAGATGTTAGATTGGGTTAGGCTAGCTTATATTATGTTATTGATGAATATAGAGGTCCCACGGAGACGTAGAGGCCAACAAGCCAGGAATGTGCTCAAATATTACCGCCGAGATGTTAGATTGGGATAGACTAGCTTATATTATGTTATTGATGTATATAAAGGTCCCACGGAGACGGAGAAGCTAACTCGCCAGGAATGTTGTCAAATATTACCGCCGAGATGTTAGGTTGGGTTAGGTTAAGTTACATTACGTTATTGATGTATATAAAGGTGCCACGGTGACGTAGAGGCCAACTCGCCAGGTATGTTTTCAAATATTACCGCCGAGATGTTAGGTTGGGTTAGGTTAGGTTATATTACGTGATTGATGTATATAAATGTCCCACGGAGACGAAGAGGCCAACTCGCCAGGTATGTTTTCAAATATTACCGCCGGGATGTTAGATTGGTTTAGGTTAGGTTATATTACGTTATTGAAGTATATAAAGGTCCCACGGAGACGAAGAGGCCAACTCGCCAGGTATGTTTTCAAATATTACCGCCGAGATGTTAGATTGGTTTAGGTTAGGTTATATAACGTTATTGAAGTATATAAAGGTCCCACGGTGACGTAGAGGCCAATTCGCCAGGAATGTTGTCAAATATTACCGCCGTGATGATAGGTTGGGTTAGGTTAGGTTATATTACGTTATTGATGTATATAAAGGTCCCACGGAGACGTAGAGGCCAACTCGCCAGGCATGTTTTCAAATATTACCGCCGAGATGTTAGATTGGTTTATGTTAAGTTATATTACGTCATTGATGTATATAAAGGTCCCACGGAGACGGAGAAGCTAACTCGCCAGGAATGTTGTCAAATATTACCGCCGAGATGTTAGGTTGGGTTAGGTTAGGTTATATTACGTTATTGATGTATATAAAGGTCCCACGGAGACGAAGAGGCCAACTGGCCAGGTATCCTTTCAAATATTACCGCCGAGCTGTTAGATTGGTTTATGTTAGGTTATATCACGTTATTGAAGTATATAAAGGTCCCACGGAGGCGTAGAGGCCAACAAGACAGGTATGTCGTCAAATATTACCGCCGAGATGTTAGATTGGGTTAGGCTAGCTTATATTATGTTATTGATGAATATAAAGGTCCCACGGAGTCGTAGACGCCAACAAGCCAGGAATGTGGTCAAATATTACCGCCGAGATGTTAGATTGGGATAGACCAGCTTATACTATGTTATTGATGTATATAAAGGTCCCACGGAGACGTAGAGGCCAACTCGCCAGGAATGTTGTCAAATATTACCGCCGAGATGATAGGATGGGTGGGGTTAGGTCATAATACGTTATTGATGTATATGAAGGTCAAACGGAGACGTAGAGGCCAACTCGCCAGGTATGTTATCAAGTATTACCGCCGAGATGTTAGGTTGGGTTAGGTTAGGTTATATTACGTGATTGATGTATATAAATGTCCCACGGAGACGAAGAGGCCAACTCGCCAGGTATGCTTTCAAATATTACCGCCGAGATGTTAGATTGGTTTAGGTTAGGTTATATTACGTTATTGAAGTATATAAAGGTCCCACGGAGACGTAGAGGCCAACAAGCCAGGAATGTGGTCAAATATTACCGCCGAGATGTTAGATTGGGTTAGGCTAGCTTATATTATGTTATTGATGTATATAAAGGTCCCACGGAGACGGAGAAGCCAGCTCGCCAGGAATGTTGTCAAATATTACCGCCGAGATGTTAGGTTGGGTTAGGTTAGGTTACATTACGTTATTGATGTATATAAAGGTCCCACGGAGACGTAGAGGCCAACTCGCCAGGTATGTTATCAAGTATTACCGCCGAGATGTTAGGTTGGGTTAGGTTAGGTTATATTACGTGATTGATGTATATAAAGGTCCCACGGAGACGAAGAGGCCAACTCGCCAGGTATGTTTTCAAATATTACCGCCGGGATGTTAGATTGGTTTAGGTTAGGTTATATTACGTTATTGAAGTATATAAAGGTCCCACGGAGACGTAGAGGCCAACAAGCCAGGTATGTCGTCAAATATTACCGCCGAGATGATAGGATGGGTTAGGTTAGGTTATAATACGTTATTGATGTATATGAAGGTCAAACGGAGACGTAGAGGCCAACTCGCCAGGAATGATGTCAAATATTACCGCCGAGATGTTAGGTTGGGTTAGGTTAGGTTATATTACGTTATTGAAGTATATAAAGGTCCCACGGAGACGTAGAGGCCAACAAGCCAGGAATGTCGTCAAATATAACCGCCGAGATGTTAGATTGGGTTAGGCTAGCTTATATTATGTTATTGATGAATATAGAGGTCCCACGGAGACGTAGAGGCCAACAAGCCAGGAATGTGGTCAAATATTACCGCCGAGATGTTAGATTGGGATAGACTAGCTTATATTATGTTATTGATGTATATAAAGGTCCCACGGAGACGGAGAAGCTAACTCGCCAGGAATGTTGTCAAATATTACCGCCGAGATGTTAGGTTGGGTTAGGTTAAGTTACATTACGTTATTGATGTATATAAAGGTCCCACGGAGACGTAGAGGCCAACTCGCCAGGTATGTTTTCAAATATTACCGCCGAGATGTTAGATTGGGTTAGGCTAGCTTATATTATGTTATTGATGAATATAGAGGTCCCACGGAGACGTAGAGGCCAACAAGCCAGGAATGTGCTCAAATATTACCGCCGAGATGTTAGATTGGGATAGACTAGCTTATATTATGTTATTGATGTATATAAAGGTCCCACGGAGACGGAGAAGCTAACTCGCCAGGAATGTTGTCAAATATTACCGCCGAGATGTTAGGTTGGGTTAGGTTAAGTTACATTACGTTATTGATGTATATAAAGGTGCCACGGTGACGTAGAGGCCAACTCGCCAGGTATGTTTTCAAATATTACCGCCGAGATGTTAGGTTGGGTTAGGTTAGGTTATATTACGTGATTGATGTATATAAATGTCCCACGGAGACGAAGAGGCCAACTCGCCAGGTATGTTTTCAAATATTACCGCCGGGATGTTAGATTGGTTTAGGTTAGGTTATATTACGTTATTGAAGTATATAAAGGTCCCACGGAGACGTAGGGGCCAACAAGCCAGGTATGTCGTCAAATATTACCGCCGAGATGATAGGATGGGTTAGGTTAGGTTATAATACGTTATTGATGTATATGAAGGTCAAACGGAGACGTAGAGGCCAACTCGCCAGGAATGATGTCAAATATTACCGCCGAGATGTTAGGTTGGGTTAGGTTAGGTTATATTACGTTATTGAAGTATATAAAGGTCCCACGGAGACGTAGAGGCCAACTCGCCAGGTATGTTTTCAAATATTACCGCCGAGATGTTAGGTTGGGTTAGGTTAGGTTATATTACGTGATTGATGTATATAAAGGTCCCACGGAGACGTAGAGGCCAACAAGCCATGTATGTCGTCAAATATTACCGCCGAGATGTTAGATTGGTTTAGGTTAGGTTATATAACGTTATTGAAGTATATAAAGGTCCCACGGTGACGTAGAGGCCAATTCGCCAGGAATGTTGTCAAATATTACCGCCGAGATGATAGGTTGGGTTAGGTTAGGTTATATTACGTTATTGATGTATATAAAGGTCCCACGGAGACGTAGAGACCAACTCGCCAGGTATGTTGTCAAATATTACCGCCGAGATGATAGGATGGGTTAGGTTCGGTTATAATACGTTATTGATGTATATGAAGGTCAAACGGAGACGTAGAGGCCAACTCGCCAGGAATGATGTCAAATATTACCGCCGAGATGTTAGGTTGGGTTAGGTTAGGTTATATTACGTTATTGATGCATATAGAGGTCCCACGGAGACGAAGAGGCCAACTCGCCAGATATGTTTTCAAATATTACCGCCGAGATGTTAGGTTGGTTTAGGTTAGGTTATATTACGTTATTGAAGTATATAAAGGTCCCACGGAGACGTAGAGGCCAACAAGCCAGGAATGTCGTCAAATATTACCGCCGAGATGTTAGATTGGGTTAGGCTAGCTTATATTATGTTACTGATGAATATAAAGGTCCCACGGAGACGTAGAGGCCAACAAGCCAGGAATGTGGTCAAATATTACCGCCGAGATGTAAGATTGGGTTAGGTTAGGTTATATTACGTTATTGATGTATATAAAGGTCCCACGGAGACGTAGAGCCCAACAAGCCAGGAATGTGGTTAAATATTACCGCCGAGATGTTAGGTTGGGTTAGGTTAGGTTATATTACGTTATTGATGTATATAAAGATCCCACGGAGACGTAGAGGCCACCTCGACAGGCATGTTGTCAAATATTACCGCCGAGATGTTAGGTTGGGTTAGGTTAGGTTATATTACGTTATTGATGTATATAAATGTCCCACGGAGACGTAGAGGCCAACTAGCCAGGTATGTTGTCAAATGTTACCGCCGAGATGATAGGTTAGGTTAGGTTAGGTTATATTTCGTTATTGATGTATATGAAGGTCCCACGGAGGCGTAGAGGCCAACTTGCCAGGAATGGTGTCAAATATTAGCGCCGAGATGATAGGTTGGGTTAGGATAGGTTATATTACGTGATTGATGTATATAAAGGTCCCACGGAGACGAAGAGGCCAACTCGCCAGGTATGTTTTCAAATATTACCGCCGAGATGTTAGATTGGTTTAGGTTAGGGTATATAACGTTATTGAAGTATATAAAGGTCCCACGGTGACGTAGAGGCCAATTCGCCAGGAATGTTGTCAAATATTACCGCCGAGATGATAGGTTGGGTTAGGTTAGGTTATATTACGTTATTGATGTATATAAAGGTCCCACGGAGACGTAGAGGCCAACTCGCCAGGTATGTTTTCAAATATTACCGCCGAGATGTTAGGTTGGGTTAGGTTAGGTTATATTACGTGATTGATGTATATAAAGGTCCCACGGAGACGTAGAGGCCAACTCGCCAGGTATGTTTTCAAATATTACCGCCGATATGTTAGATTGGTTTATGTTAAGTTATATTACGTCATTGAAGTATATAAAGGTCCCACGGAGACGTAGAGGCCAACAAGCCAGGTATGTCGTCAAATATTACCGCCGTGATGTTAGATTGGGTTAGGCTAGCTTATATTATGTTATTGATGAATATAAAGGTCCCACGGAGACGTAGAGGCCAACAAGCCAGGAATGTGGTCAAATATTACCGACGAGATGTTAGATTGGGATAGACTAGCTTATATTATGTTATTGATGTATATAAAGGTCCCGCGGAGATGTGGAGGCCAACTCGCCAGGAATGTTATCAAGTATTACCGCCGAGATGTTAGGTTGGGTTAGGTTAGGTTATATTACGTTATTGATGTATATAAAGGTCCCACGGAGACGGAGAAGCTAACTCGCCAGGAATGTTGTCAAATATTACCGCCGAGATGTTAGGTTGGGTTAGGTTAGGTTATATTACGTTATTGATGTATATAAAGGTCCCACGGAGACGAAGAGGCCAACTGGCCAGGTATGTTTTCAAATATTACCGCCGAGATGTTAGATTGGTTTATGTTAGGTTATATCACGTTATTGAAGTATATAAAGGTCCCACGGAGGCGTAGAGGCCAACAAGACAGGAATGTCGTCAAATATTACCGCCGAGATGTTAGATTGGGTTAGGCTAGCTTATATTATGTTATTGATGAATATAAAGGTCCAACGGAGTCGTAGAGGCCAACAAGCCAGGAATGTGGTCAAATATTAGCGCCGAGATGTTAGATTGGGATAGATCAGCTTATACTATGTTATTGATGTATATAAAGGTCACACGGAGACGTAGAGGCCAACTCGCCAGGAATGTTGTCAAATATTACCGCCGAGATGATAGGATGGGTTAGGTTAGGTCATAATACGTTATTGATGTATATGAAGGTCAAACGGAGACGTAGAGGCCAACTCGCCAGGTATGTTATCAAGTATTACCGCCGAGATGTTAGGTTGGCTTAGGTTAGGTTATATTACGTGATTGATGTATATAAATGTCCCACGGAGACGAAGAGGCCAACTCGCCAGGTATGTTTTCAAATATTACCGCCGAGATGTTAGATTGGTTTAGGTTAGGTTATATTACGTTATTGAAGTATATAAAGGTCCCACCGAGACGTAGAGGCCAACAAGCCAGGAATGTGGTCAAATATTACCGCCGAGATGTTAGATTGGGTTAGGCTAGCTTATATTATGTTATTGATGTATATAAAGGTCCCACGGAGACGGAGAAGCCAGCTCGCCAGGAATGTTGTCAAATATTACCGCCGAGATGTTAGGTTGGGTTAGGTTAGGTTACATTACGTTATTGATGTATATAAAGGTCCCACGGAGACGTAGAGGCCAACTCGCCAGGTATGTTATCAAGTATTACCGCCGAGATGTTAGGTTGGGTTAGGTTAGGTTATATTACGTGATTGATGTATATAAAGGTCCCACGGAGACGAAGAGGCCAACTCGCCAGGTATGTTTTCAAATATTACCGCCGGGATGTTAGATTGGTTTAGGTTAGGTTATATTACGTTATTGAAGTATATAAAGGTCCCACGGAGACGTAGAGGCCAACAAGCCAGGTATGTCGTCAAATATTACCGCCGAGATGATAGGATGGGTTAGGTTAGGTTATAATACGTTATTGATGTATATGAAGGTCAAACGGAGACGTAGAGGCCAACTCGCCAGGAATGATGTCAAATATTACCGCCGAGATGTTAGGTTGGGTTAGGTTAGGTTATATTACGTTATTGAAGTATATAAAGGTCCCACGGAGACGTAGAGGCCAACAAGCCAGGAATGTCGTCAAATATAACCGCCGAGATGTTAGATTGGGTTAGGCTAGCTTATATTATGTTATTGATGAATATAGAGGTCCCACGGAGACGTAGAGGCCAACAAGCCAGGAATGTGGTCAAATATTACCGCCGAGATGTTAGATTGGGATAGACTAGCTTATATTATGTTATTGATGTATATAAAGGTCCCACGGAGACGGAGAAGCTAACTCGCCAGGAATGTTGTCAAATATTACCGCCGAGATGTTAGGTTGGGTTAGGTTAAGTTACATTACGTTATTGATGTATATAAAGGTCCCACGGAGACGTAGAGGCCAACTCGCCAGGTATGTTTTCAAATATTACCGCCGAGATGTTAGATTGGGTTAGGCTAGCTTATATTATGTTATTGAAGTATATAAAGGTCCCACGGAGACGTAGGGGCCAACAAGCCAGGTATGTCGTCAAATATTACCGCCGAGATGATAGGATGGGTTAGGTTAGGTTATAATACGTTATTGATGTATATGAAGGTCAAACGGAGACGTAGAGGCCAACTCGCCAGGAATGATGTCAAATATTACCGCCGAGATGTTAGGTTGGGTTAGGTTAGGTTATATTACGTTATTGAAGTATATAAAGGTCCCACGGAGACGTAGAGGCCAACTCGCCAGGTATGTTTTCAAATATTACCGCCGAGATGTTAGGTTGGGTTAGGTTAGGTTATATTACGTGATTGATGTATATAAAGGTCCCACGGAGACGTAGAGGCCAACAAGCCATGTATGTCGTCAAATATTACCGCCGAGATGTTAGATTGGTTTAGGTTAGGTTATATAACGTTATTGAAGTATATAAAGGTCCCACGGTGACGTAGAGGCCAATTCGCCAGGAATGTTGTCAAATATTACCGCCGAGATGATAGGTTGGGTTAGGTTAGGTTATATTACGTTATTGATGTATATAAAGGTCCCACGGAGACGTAGAGACCAACTCGCCAGGTATGTTGTCAAATATTACCGCCGAGATGATAGGATGGGTTAGGTTCGGTTATAATACGTTATTGATGTATATGAAGGTCAAACGGAGACGTAGAGGCCAACTCGCCAGGAATGATGTCAAATATTACCGCCGAGATGTTAGGTTGGGTTAGGTTAGGTTATATTACGTTATTGATGCATATAGAGGTCCCACGGAGACGAAGAGGCCAACTCGCCAGATATGTTTTCAAATATTACCGCCGAGATGTTAGGTTGGTTTAGGTTAGGTTATATTACGTTATTGAAGTATATAAAGGTCCCACGGAGACGTAGAGGCCAACAAGCCAGGAATGTCGTCAAATATTACCGCCGAGATGTTAGATTGGGTTAGGCTAGCTTATATTATGTTACTGATGAATATAAAGGTCCCACGGAGACGTAGAGGCCAACAAGCCAGGAATGTGGTCAAATATTACCGCCGAGATGTAAGATTGGGTTAGGTTAGGTTATATTACGTTATTGATGTATATAAAGGTCCCACGGAGACGTAGAGCCCAACAAGCCAGGAATGTGGTTAAATATTACCGCCGAGATGTTAGGTTGGGTTAGGTTAGGTTATATTACGTTATTGATGTATATAAAGATCCCACGGAGACGTAGAGGCCACCTCGACAGGCATGTTGTCAAATATTACCGCCGAGATGTTAGGTTGGGTTAGGTTAGGTTATATTACGTTATTGATGTATATAAATGTCCCACGGAGACGTAGAGGCCAACTAGCCAGGTATGTTGTCAAATGTTACCGCCGAGATGATAGGTTAGGTTAGGTTAGGTTATATTTCGTTATTGATGTATATGAAGGTCCCACGGAGGCGTAGAGGCCAACTTGCCAGGAATGGTGTCAAATATTAGCGCCGAGATGATAGGTTGGGTTAGGATAGGTTATATTACGTGATTGATGTATATAAAGGTCCCACGGAGACGAAGAGGCCAACTCGCCAGGTATGTTTTCAAATATTACCGCCGAGATGTTAGATTGGTTTAGGTTAGGGTATATAACGTTATTGAAGTATATAAAGGTCCCACGGTGACGTAGAGGCCAATTCGCCAGGAATGTTGTCAAATATTACCGCCGAGATGATAGGTTGGGTTAGGTTAGGTTATATTACGTTATTGATGTATATAAAGGTCCCACGGAGACGTAGAGGCCAACTCGCCAGGTATGTTTTCAAATATTACCGCCGAGATGTTAGGTTGGGTTAGGTTAGGTTATATTACGTGATTGATGTATATAAAGGTCCCACGGAGACGTAGAGGCCAACTCGCCAGGTATGTTTTCAAATATTACCGCCGATATGTTAGATTGGTTTATGTTAAGTTATATTACGTCATTGAAGTATATAAAGGTCCCACGGAGACGTAGAGGCCAACAAGCCAGGTATGTCGTCAAATATTACCGCCGTGATGTTAGATTGGGTTAGGCTAGCTTATATTATGTTATTGATGAATATAAAGGTCCCACGGAGACGTAGAGGCCAACAAGCCAGGAATGTGGTCAAATATTACCGACGAGATGTTAGATTGGGATAGACTAGCTTATATTATGTTATTGATGTATATAAAGGTCCCGCGGAGATGTGGAGGCCAACTCGCCAGGAATGTTATCAAGTATTACCGCCGAGATGTTAGGTTGGGTTAGGTTAGGTTATATTACGTTATTGATGTATATAAAGGTCCCACGGAGACGGAGAAGCTAACTCGCCAGGAATGTTGTCAAATATTACCGCCGAGATGTTAGGTTGGGTTAGGTTAGGTTATATTACGTTATTGATGTATATAAAGGTCCCACGGAGACGAAGAGGCCAACTGGCCAGGTATGTTTTCAAATATTACCGCCGAGATGTTAGATTGGTTTATGTTAGGTTATATCACGTTATTGAAGTATATAAAGGTCCCACGGAGGCGTAGAGGCCAACAAGACAGGTATGTCGTCAAATATTACCGCCGAGATGTTAGATTGGGTTAGGCTAGCTTATATTATGTTATTGATGAATATAAAGGTCCCACGGAGTCGTAGAGGCCAACAAGCCAGGAATGTGGTCAAATATTAGCGCCGAGATGTTAGATTGGGATAGACCAGCTTATACTATGTTATTGATGTATATAAAGGTCACACGGAGACGTAGAGGCCAACTCGCCAGGAATGTTGTCAAATATTACCGCCGAGATGATAGGATGGGTTAGGTTAGGTCATAATACGTTATTGATGTATATGAAGGTCAAACGGAGACGTAGAGGCCAACTCGCCAGGTATGTTATCAAGTATTACCGCCGAGATGTTAGGTTGGCTTAGGTTAGGTTATATTACGTGATTGATGTATATAAATGTCCCACGGAGACGAAGAGGCCAACTCGCCAGGTATGTTTTCAAATATTACCGCCGAGATGTTAGATTGGTTTAGGTTAGGTTATATTACGTTATTGAAGTATATAAAGGTCCCACCGAGACGTAGAGGCCAACAAGCCAGGAATGTGGTCAAATATTACCGCCGAGATGTTAGATTGGGTTAGGCTAGCTTATATTATGTTATTGATGTATATAAAGGTCCCACGGAGACGGAGAAGCCAGCTCGCCAGGAATGTTGTCAAATATTACCGCCGAGATGTTAGGTTGGGTTAGGTTAGGTTACATTACGTTATTGATGTATATAAAGGTCCCACGGAGACGTAGAGGCCAACTCGCCAGGTATGTTATCAAGTATTACCGCCGAGATGTTAGGTTGGGTTAGGTTAGGTTATATTACGTGATTGATGTATATAAAGGTCCCACGGCGACGAAGAGGCCAACTCGCCAGGTATGTTTTCAAATATTACCGCCGGGATGTTAGATTGGTTTAGGTTAGGTTATATTACGTTATTGAAGTATATAAAGGTCCCACCGAGACGTAGAGGCCAACAAGCCAGGAATGTGGTCAAATATTACCGCCGAGATGTTAGATTGGGTTAGGCTAGCTTATATTATGTTATTGATGTATATAAAGGTCCCACGGAGACGGAGAAGCCAGCTCGCCAGGAATGTTGTCAAATATTACCGCCGAGATGTTAGGTTGGGTTAGGTTAGGTTACATTACGTTATTGATGTATATAAAGGTCCCACGGAGACGTAGAGGCCAACTCGCCAGGTATGTTATCAAGTATTACCGCCGAGATGTTAGGTTGGGTTAGGTTAGGTTATATTACGTGATTGATGTATATAAAGGTCCCACGGCGACGAAGAGGCCAACTCGCCAGGTATGTTTTCAAATATTACCGCCGGGATGTTAGATTGGTTTAGGTTAGGTTATATTACGTTATTGAACTATATAAAGGTCCCACGGAGACGTAGAGGCCAACAAGCCAGGTATGTCGTCAAATATTACCGCCGAGATGATAGATTGGGTTAGGCTAGCTTATATTATGTTATTTATGTATATAAATGTCCCACGGAGACGGAGAAGCCAACTCGCCAGGAATGTTGTCAAATATTACCGCCGAGATGTTAGGTTGGGTTAGGTTAGGTTACATTACGTTATTGATGTATATAAAGGTCCCGCGGAGATGTAGAGGCCAACTCGCCAGGAATGTTGTCAAATATTACCGCCGAGATGATAGGTTGGGTTAGGTTAGGTTATAATACGTTATTGATGTATATGAAGGTCAAACGGAGACGTAGAGGCCAACAAGCCAGGTATGTCGTCAAATATTACCGCCGAGATGTTAGATTGGGTTAGGCTAGCTTATATTATGTTACTGATGAATATAAAGTTCCCACGGAGACGTAGAGGCCAACAAGCCAGAAATGTGGTCAAATATTACCGCCGAGATGTAGGATTGTGTTAGGTTAGGTTATATTACGTTATTGAGTTATATAAAGGTCCCACGGAGACGTAGAGCCCAACAAGCCAGGAATGAGGGTAAATATTACCGCCGAGATGTTAGGTTGGGTTAGGTTAGGTTATATTACGTTATTGATGTATATAAAGATCACACGGAGACGTAGAGGCCACCTCGCCAGGTATGTTGTCAAATATTACCGACGAGATGTTAGGTTGGGTTAGGTTAGGTTATATTACGTGATTGATGTATATAAAGGTCCCACGGAGACGTAGAGGCCAACAAGCCATGTATGTCGTCAAATATTACCGCCGAGATGTTAGATTGGTTTAGGTTAGGTTATATAACGTTATTGAAGTATATAAAGGTCCCACGGTGACGTAGAGGCCAATTCGCCAGGAATGTTGTCAAATATTACCGCCGAGATGATAGGTTGGGTTAGGTTAGGTTATATTACGTTATTGATGTATATAAAGGTCCCACGGAGACGTAGAGACCAACTCGCCAGGTATGTTGTCAAATATTACCGCCGAGATGATAGGATGGGTTAGGTTCGGTTATAATACGTTATTGATGTATATGAAGGTCAAACGGAGACGTAGAGGCCAACTCGCCAGGAATGATGTCAAATATTACCGCCGAGATGTTAGGTTGGGTTAGGTTAGGTTATATTACGTTATTGATGCATATAGAGGTCCCACGGAGACGAAGAGGCCAACTCGCCAGATATGTTTTCAAATATTACCGCCGAGATGTTAGGTTGGTTTAGGTTAGGTTATATTACGTTATTGAAGTATATAAAGGTCCCACGGAGACGTAGAGGCCAACAAGCCAGGAATGTCGTCAAATATTACCGCCGAGATGTTAGATTGGGTTAGGCTAGCTTATATTATGTTACTGATGAATATAAAGGTCCCACGGAGACGTAGAGGCCAACAAGCCAGGAATGTGGTCAAATATTACCGCCGAGATGTAAGATTGGGTTAGGTTAGGTTATATTACGTTATTGATGTATATAAAGGTCCCACGGAGACGTAGAGCCCAACAAGCCAGGAATGTGGTTAAATATTACCGCCGAGATGTTAGGTTGGGTTAGGTTAGGTTATATTACGTTATTGATGTATATAAAGATCCCACGGAGACGTAGAGGCCACCTCGACAGGCATGTTGTCAAATATTACCGCCGAGATGTTAGGTTGGGTTAGGTTAGGTTATATTACGTTATTGATGTATATAAATGTCCCACGGAGACGTAGAGGCCAACTAGCCAGGTATGTTGTCAAATGTTACCGCCGAGATGATAGGTTAGGTTAGGTTAGGTTATATTTCGTTAATGATGTATATGAAGGTCCCACGGAGGCGTAGAGGCCAACTTGCCAGGAATGGTGTCAAATATTAGCGCCGAGATGATAGGTTGGGTTAGGATAGGTTATATTACGTGATTGATGTATATAAAGGTCCCACGGAGACGAAGAGGCCAACTCGCCAGGTATGTTTTCAAATATTACCGCCGAGATGTTAGATTGGTTTAGGTTAGGGTATATAACGTTATTGAAGTATATAAAGGTCCCACGGTGACGTAGAGGCCAATTCGCCAGGAATGTTGTCAAATATTACCGCCGAGATGATAGGTTGGGTTAGGTTAGGTTATATTACGTTATTGATGTATATAAAGGTCCCACGGAGACGTAGAGGCCAACTCGCCAGGTATGTTTTCAAATATTACCGCCGAGATGTTAGGTTGGGTTAGGTTAGGTTATATTACGTGATTGATGTATATAAAGGTCCCACGGAGACGTAGAGGCCAACTCGCCAGGTATGTTTTCAAATATTACCGCCGATATGTTAGATTGGTTTATGTTAAGTTATATTACGTCATTGAAGTATATAAAGGTCCCACGGAGACGTAGAGGCCAACAAGCCAGGTATGTCGTCAAATATTACCGCCGTGATGTTAGATTGGGTTAGGCTAGCTTATATTATGTTATTGATGAATATAAAGGTCCCACGGAGACGTAGAGGCCAACAAGCCAGGAATGTGGTCAAATATTACCGACGAGATGTTAGATTGGGATAGACTAGCTTATATTATGTTATTGATGTATATAAAGGTCCCGCGGAGATGTGGAGGCCAACTCGCCAGGAATGTTATCAAGTATTACCGCCGAGATGTTAGGTTGGGTTAGGTTAGGTTATATTACGTTATTGATGTATATAAAGGTCCCACGGAGACGGAGAAGCTAACTCGCCAGGAATGTTGTCAAATATTACCGCCGAGATGTTAGGTTGGGTTAGGTTAGGTTATATTACGTTATTGATGTATATAAAGGTCCCACGGAGACGAAGAGGCCAACTGGCCAGGTATGTTTTCAAATATTACCGCCGAGATGTTAGATTGGTTTATGTTAGGTTATATCACGTTATTGAAGTATATAAAGGTCCCACGGAGGCGTAGAGGCCAACAAGACAGGTATGTCGTCAAATATTACCGCCGAGATGTTAGATTGGGTTAGGCTAGCTTATATTATGTTATTGATGAATATAAAGGTCCCACGGAGTCGTAGAGGCCAACAAGCCAGGAATGTGGTCAAATATTAGCGCCGAGATGTTAGATTGGGATAGACCAGCTTATACTATGTTATTGATGTATATAAAGGTCACACGGAGACGTAGAGGCCAACTCGCCAGGAATGTTGTCAAATATTACCGCCGAGATGATAGGATGGGTTAGGTTAGGTCATAATACGTTATTGATGTATATGAAGGTCAAACGGAGACGTAGAGGCCAACTCGCCAGGTATGTTATCAAGTATTACCGCCGAGATGTTAGGTTGGCTTAGGTTAGGTTATATTACGTGATTGATGTATATAAATGTCCCACGGAGACGAAGAGGCCAACTCGCCAGGTATGTTTTCAAATATTACCGCCGAGATGTTAGATTGGTTTAGGTTAGGTTATATTACGTTATTGAAGTATATAAAGGTCCCACCGAGACGTAGAGGCCAACAAGCCAGGAATGTGGTCAAATATTACCGCCGAGATGTTAGATTGGGTTAGGCTAGCTTATATTATGTTATTGATGTATATAAAGGTCCCACGGAGACGGAGAAGCCAGCTCGCCAGGAATGTTGTCAAATATTACCGCCGAGATGTTAGGTTGGGTTAGGTTAGGTTACATTACGTTATTGATGTATATAAAGGTCCCACGGAGACGTAGAGGCCAACTCGCCAGGTATGTTATCAAGTATTACCGCCGAGATGTTAGGTTGGGTTAGGTTAGGTTATATTACGTGATTGATGTATATAAAGGTCCCACGGCGACGAAGAGGCCAACTCGCCAGGTATGTTTTCAAATATTACCGCCGGGATGTTAGATTGGTTTAGGTTAGGTTATATTACGTTATTGAACTATATAAAGGTCCCACGGAGACGTAGAGGCCAACAAGCCAGGTATGTCGTCAAATATTACCGCCGAGATGATAGATTGGGTTAGGCTAGCTTATATTATGTTATTTATGTATATAAATGTCCCACGGAGACGGAGAAGCCAACTCGCCAGGAATGTTGTCAAATATTACCGCCGAGATGTTAGGTTGGGTTAGGTTAGGTTACATTACGTTATTGATGTATATAAAGGTCCCGCGGAGATGTAGAGGCCAACTCGCCAGGAATGTTGTCAAATATTACCGCCGAGATGATAGGTTGGGTTAGGTTAGGTTATAATACGTTATTGATGTATATGAAGGTCAAACGGAGACGTAGAGGCCAACAAGCCAGGTATGTCGTCAAATATTACCGCCGAGATGTTAGATTGGGTTAGGCTAGCTTATATTATGTTACTGATGAATATAAAGTTCCCACGGAGACGTAGAGGCCAACAAGCCAGAAATGTGGTCAAATATTACCGCCGAGATGTAGGATTGTGTTAGGTTAGGTTATATTACGTTATTGAGTTATATAAAGGTCCCACGGAGACGTAGAGCCCAACAAGCCAGGAATGAGGGTAAATATTACCGCCGAGATGTTAGGTTGGGTTAGGTTAGGTTATATTACGTTATTGATGTATATAAAGATCACACGGAGACGTAGAGGCCACCTCGCCAGGTATGTTGTCAAATATTACCGACGAGATGTTAGGTTGGGTTAGGTTAGGTTATATTACGTTATTGATGTATATAAATGTCCCACGGAGACGTAGAGGCCAACTCGCCAGATATGTTTTCAAATATTACCGGCGAGATGTTAGATGGGGTTAGGTTAGGTTATATTACGTTATTGATGTATATAAAGGTCTCACGGAGACGTGGAGGCCAATTCGCCAGGAATGTTGTCAAATATTACCGCCGAGATGATAGGTTGGGTTAGGTTAGGTTATATTACGTTATTGATGTATATAAAGGTCCCACGGAGACGTAGAGGCCAACTCGCCAGGTATGTTTTCAAATATTACCGGCGAGATGTTAGATTGGCTTAGGCTAGCTTATATTATGTTATTGATGAATATAAAGGTCCCACGGAGTCGTAGAGGCCAACAAGCCAGGAATGTGGTCAAATATTACCGCCGAGATGTTAGATTGGGATAGACCAGCTTATACTATGTTATTGATGTATATAAAGGTCCCACGGAGACGTAGAGGCCAACTCGCCAGGAATGTTGTCAAATATTACCGCCGAGATGATAGGTTGGGTTAGGTTAGGTTATATTACGTTATTGATGTATATAAAGGTCCCACGGAGACGTAGAGGCCAACTCGCCAGGTATGTTTTCAAATATTACCGCCGAGATGTTAGGTTGGGTTAGGTTAGGTTATATTACGTGATTGATGTATATAAAGGTCCCACGGAGACGAAGAGGCCAACTCGCCAGGTATGTTTTCAAATATTACCGCCGAGATGTTAGATTGGTTTAGGTTAGGTTATATAACGTTATTGAAGTATAGAAAGGTCCCACGGTGACGTAGAGGCCAATTCGCCAGGAATGTTGTCAAATATTACCGCCGAGATGATAGGTTGGGTTAGGTTAGGTTATATTACGTTATTGATGTATATAAAGGTCCCACGGAGACGTAGAGGCCAACTCGCCAGGAATGTTGTCAAATATTACCGCCGAGATGTTAGGTTGGGTTAGGTTATGTTATATTACGTTATTGATGTATATAAATGTCCCACGGAGACGGAGAAGCCAACTGGCCAGGTATGTTTTCAAATATTACCGCCGAGATGTTAGATTGGTTTATGTTAGGTTATATCACGTTATTGAAGTATATAAAGGTCCCACGGAGGCGTAGAGGCCAACAAGACAGGTATGTCGTCAAATATTACCGCCGAGATGTTAGATTGGGCTAGGCTAGCTTATATTATGTTATTGATGAATATAAAGGTCCCACGGAGTCGTAGAGGCCAACAAGCCAGGAATGTGGTCAAATATTACCGCCGAGATGTTAGATTGGGATAGACCAGCTTATACTATGTTATTGATGTATATAAAGGTCCCACGGAGACGTAGAGGCCAACTCGCCAGGTATGTTTTCAAATATTACCGCCGAGATGTTAGATTGGTTTAGGTTAGGGTATATTACGTTATTGAAGTATATAAAGGTCCCACCGAGACGTAGAGGCCAACAAGCCAGGAATGTGGTCAAATATTACCGCCGAGATGTTAGATTGGGTTAGGCTAGCTTATATTATGTTATTGATGTATATAAAGGTCCCACGGAGACGGAGAAGCCAGCTCGCCAGGAATGTTGTCAAATGTTACCGCCGAGATGATAGGTTAGGTTAGGTTAGGTTATATTTCGTTATTGATGTATATGAAGGTCCCACGGAGACGTAGAGGCCAACTCGCCAGGAATGTTGTCAAATGTTACCGCCGAGATGATAGGATAGGTTAGGTTAGGTTATATTTCGTTATTGATGTATATGAAGGTCCCACGGAGACGTAGAGGCCAACTCGCCAGGTATGTTGTCAAATATTACCTCCGAGATGTTTGGTTGGGTTAGGTTAGGTTATATAACGTTATTGATGTATATGAAGGTCCCACGGAGACGCAGAGGCCAACTCGCCAGGAATGTTGTCAAATATTACCGCCGAGATGTTAGATTGGGATAGACTAGCTTATATTATGTTATTGATGTATATAAAGGTCCCACGGAGACGGAGAAGCTAACTCGCCAGGAATGTTGTCAAATATTACCGCCGAGATGTTAGATTGGTTTAGGTTAGGTTATATAACGTTATTGAAGTATATAAAGGTCCCACGGTGACGTAGAGGCCAATTCGCCAGGAATGTTGTCAAATATTACCGCCGAGATGTTAGATTGGTTTAGGTTAGGTTATATTACGTTATTGAAGTATATAAAGGTCCCGCGGAGACGTAGAGGCCAACAAGCCAGGAATGTCGTCAAATATTACCGCCGAGATGTTAGATTGGGTTAGGCTAGCTTATATTATGTTACTGATGAATATAAAGGTCCCACGGAGACGTAGAGGCCAACAAGCCAGGAATGTGGTCAAATATTACCGCCGAGATGTAAGATTGGGTTAGGTTAGGTTATATTACGTTATTGATGTATATAAATGTCCCACGGAGACGTAGAGGCCAACTCGCCAGGTATGTTTTCAAATATTACCGGCGAGATGTTAGATTGGGTTAGGTCAGGTTATATTAAGTTATTGATGTATATAAAGGTCCCACGGAGACGTGGAGGCCAATTCGCCAGGAATGTTGTCAAATATTACCGCCGAGATGATAGGTTGGGTTAGGTTAGGTTATATTACGTTATTGATGTATATAAAGGTCCCACGGAGACGTAGAGGCCAACTCGCCAGGTATGTTTTCAAATATTACCGGCGAGAAGTTAGATTGGGTTAGGTTAGGTTATATTACGTTATTGAAGTATATAAAGGTCCCACGGAGACGTAGAGGCCAACTCGCCAGGTATGTTTTCAAATATTACCGCCGAGATGTTAGGTTGGGTTAGGTTAGGTTATATTACGTGATTGATGTATATAAAGGTCCCACGGAGACGAAGAGGCCAACTCGCCAGGTATGTTTTCAAATATTACCGCCGAGATGTTAGATTGGTTTAGGTTAGGGTATATAACGTTATTGAAGTATATAAAGGTCCCACGGTGACGTAGAGGCCAATTCGCCAGGAATGTTGTCAAATATTACCGCCGAGATGATAGGTTGGGTTAGGTTAGGTTATATTACGTTATTGATGTATATAAAGGTCCCACGGAGACGTAGAGGCCAACTCGCCAGGTATGTTTTCAAATATTACCGCCGAGATGTTAGGTTGGGTTAGGTTAGGTTATATTACGTGATTGATGTATATAAAGGTCCCACGGAGACGTAGAGGCCAACTCGCCATGTATGTTTTCAAATATTACCGCCGATATGTTAGATTGGTTTATGTTAAGTTATATTACGTCATTGAAGTATATAAAGGTCCCACGGAGACGTAGAGGCCAACAAGCCAGGTATGTCGTCAAATATTACCGCCGTGATGTTAGATTGGGTTAGGCTAGCTTATATTATGTTATTGATGAATATAAAGGTCCCACGGAGACGTAGAGGCCAACAAGCCAGGAATGTTGTCAAATATTACCGCCGAGATGTTAGGTTGGGTTAGGTTAGGTTATATTACGTTATTGATGTATATAAAGGTCCCACGGAGACGAAGAGGCCAACTGGCCAGGTATGTTTTCAAATATTACCGCCGAGATGTTAGATTGGTTTATGTTAGGTTATATCACGTTATTGAAGTATATAAAGGTCCCACGGAGGCGTAGAGGCCAACAAGACAGGTATGTCGTCTAATATTACCGCCGAGATGTTAGATTGGGTTAGGCTAGCTTATATTATGTTATTGATGAATATAAAGGTCCCACGGAGACGTAGAGGCCAACAAGCCAGGAATCTGGTCAAATATTACCGACGAGATGTTAGATTGGGATAGACTAGCTTATATTATGTTATTGATGTATATAAAGGTCCCGCGGAGATGTGGAGGCCAACTCGCCAGGAATGTTATCAAGTATTACCGCCGAGATGTTAGGTTGGGTTAGGTTAGGTTATATTACGTTATTGATGTATATAAAGGTCCCACGGAGACGGAGAAGCTAACTCGCCAGGAATGTTGTCAAATATTACCGCCGAGATGTTAGGTTGGGTTAGGTTAGGTTATATTACGTTATTGATGTATATAAAGGTCCCACGGAGACGAAGAGGCCAACTGGCCAGGTATGTTTTCAAATATTACCGCCGAGATGTTAGATTGGTTTATGTTAGGTTATATCACGTTATTGAAGTATATAAAGGTCCCACGGAGGCGTAGAGGCCAACAAGACAGGTATGTCGTCAAATATTACCGCCGAGATGTTAGATTGGGTTAGGCTAGCTTATATTATGTTATTGATGAATATAAAGGTCCCACGGAGTCGTAGAGGCCAACAAGCCAGGAATGTGGTCAAATATTAGCGCCGAGATGTTAGATTGGGATAGACCAGCTTATACTATGTTATTGATGTATATAAAGGTCACACGGAGACGTAGAGGCCAACTCGCCAGGAATGTTGTCAAATATTACCGCCGAGATGATAGGATGGGTTAGGTTAGGTCATAATACGTTATTGATGTATATGAAGGTCAAACGGAGACGTAGAGGCCAACTCGCCAGGTATGTTATCAAGTATTACCGCCGAGATGTTAGGTTGGCTTAGGTTAGGTTATATTACGTGATTGATGTATATAAATGTCCCACGGAGACGAAGAGGCCAACTCGCCAGGTATGTTTTCAAATATTACCGCTGAGATGTTAGATTGGTTTAGGTTAGGTTATATTACGTTATTGAAGTATATAAAGGTCCCACCGAGACGTAGAGGCCAACAAGCCAGGAATGTGGTCAAATATTACCGCCGAGATGTTAGATTGGGTTAGGCTAGCTTATATTATGTTATTGATGTATATAAAGGTCCCACGGAGACGGAGAAGCCAGCTCGCCAGGAATGTTGTCAAATATTACCGCCGAGATGTTAGGTTGGGTTAGGTTAGGTTACATTACGTTATTGATGTATATAAAGGTCCCACGGAGACGTAGAGGCCAACTCGCCAGGTATGTTATCAAGTATTACCGCCGAGATGTTAGGTTGGGTTAGGTTAGGTTATATTACGTGATTGATGTATATAAAGGTCCCACGGCGACGAAGTGGCCAACTCGCCAGGTATGTTTTCAAATATTACCGCCGGGATGTTAGATTGGTTTAGGTTATGTTATATTACGTTATTGAACTATATAAAGGTCCCACGGAGACGTAGAGGCCAACAAGCCAGGTATGTCGTCAAATATTACCGCCGAGATGATAGATTGGGTTAGGCTAGCTTATATTATGTTATTGATGAATATAGAGGTCCCACGGAGACGTAGAGGCCAACAAGCCAGGAATGTGGTCAAATATTACCGCCGAGATGTTAGATTGGGATAGACTAGCTTATATTATGTTATTGATGTATATAAAGGTCCCACGGAGACGGAGAAGCTAACTCGCCAGGAATGTTGTCAAATATTACCGCCGAGATGTTAGATTGGTTTAGGTTAGGTTATATAACGTTATTGAAGTATATAAAGGTCCCACGGTGACGTAGACGCCAATTCGCCAGGAATGTTGTCAAATATTACCGCCGAGATGATAGGTTGGGATACGTTAGGTTATAATACGTTATTGATGTATATGAAGGTCAAACGGGGACGTAGAGGCCAACTCGCCAGGAAAGATGTCAAATATTACCGCCGAGATGTTAGGTTGGGTTAGGTTAGGTTATATTACGTTATTGTTGTATATAAAGGTCCCACGGAGACGTAGAGCCCAACAAGCCAGGAATGTGGTTAAATATTACCGCCGAGATGTTAGGTTGGGTTAGGTTAGGTTATATTACGTTATTGATGTATATAAAGATCCCACGGAGACGTAGAGGCCACCTCGCCAGGTATGTTGTCAAATATTACCGCCGAGATGTTAGGTTGGGTTAGGTTAGGTTATATTACGTTATTGATGTATATAAATGTCCCACGGAGACGTAGAGGCCAACTCGCCAGGTATGTTTTCAAATATTACCGGCGAGATGTTAGATTGGGTTAGGTTAGGTTATATTACGTTATTGATGTATATAAAGGTCCCACGGAGACGTGGAGGCCAATTCGACAGGAATGTTGTCAAATATTACCGCCGAGATGATAGGTTGGGTTAGGTTAGGTTATATTACTTTATTGATGTATATAAAGGTCCCACGGAGACGTAGAGCCCAACTCGCCAGGTATGTTTTCAAATATTACCGGCGAGATGTTATATTGGGTTAGGTTAGGTTATATTACGTTATTGAAGTATATAAAGGTCCCGCGGAGACGTAGAGGCCAACAAGCCAGGAATGTGGTCAAATATTACCGCCGAGATGTTAGATTGGGTTAGGCTAGCTTATATTACGTTATTTATGTATATAAATGTCCCACGGAGACGGAGAAGCCAACTCGCCAGGAATGTTGTCAAATATTACCGCCGAGATGTTAGGTTGGGTTAGGTTAGGTTACATTACGTTATTGATGTATATAAAGGTCCCGCGGAGATGTAGAGGCCAACTCGCCAGGAATGTTGTCAAATATTACCGCCGAGATGATAGGTTGGGTTAGGTTAGGTTATAATACGTTATTGATGTATATGAAGGTCAAACGGAGACGTAGAGGCCAACAAGCCAGGTATGTCGTCAAATATTACCGCCGAGATGTTAGATTGGGTTAGGCTAGCTTATATTATGTTACTGATGAATATAAAGTTCCCACGGAGACGTAGAGGCCAACAAGCCAGAAATGTGGTCAAATATTACCGCCGAGATGTAGGATTGTGTTAGGTTAGGTTATATTACGTTATTGAGTTATATAAAGGTCCCACGGAGACGTAGAGCCCAACAAGCCAGGAATGTGGGTAAATATTACCGCCGAGATGTTAGGTTGGGTTAGGTTAGGTTATATTACGTTATTGATGTATATAAAGATCACACGGAGACGTAGAGGCCACCTCGCCAGGTATGTTGTCAAATATTACCGACGAGATGTTAGGTTGGGTTAGGTTAGGTTATATTACGTTATTGATGTATATAAATGTCCCACGGAGACGTAGAGGCCAACTCGCCAGATATGTTTTCAAATATTACCGGCGAGATGTTAGATGGGGTTAGGTTAGGTTATATTACGTTATTGATGTATATAAAGGTCTCACGGAGACGTGGAGGCCAATTCGCCAGGAATGTTGTCAAATATTACCGCCGAGATGATAGGTTGGGTTAGGTTAGGTTATATTACGTTATTGATGTATATAAAGGTCCCACGGAGACGTAGAGGCCAACTCGCCAGGTATGTTTTCAAATATTACCGGCGAGATGTTAGATTGGCTTAGGCTAGCTTATATTATGTTATTGATGAATATAAAGGTCCCACGGAGTCGTAGAGGCCAACAAGCCAGGAATGTGGTCAAATATTACCGCCGAGATGTTAGATTGGGATAGACCAGCTTATACTATGTTATTGATGTATATAAAGGTCCCACGGAGACGTAGAGGCCAACTCGCCAGGAATGTTGTCAAATATTACCGCCGAGATGATAGGTTGGGTTAGGTTAGGTTATATTACGTTATTGATGTATATAAAGGTCCCACGGAGACGTAGAGGCCAACTCGCCAGGTATGTTTTCAAATATTACCGCCGAGATGTTAGGTTGGGTTAGGTTAGGTTATATTACGTGATTGATGTATATAAAGGTCCCACGGAGACGAAGAGGCCAACTCGCCAGGTATGTTTTCAAATATTACCGCCGAGATGTTAGGTTGGGTTAGGTTAGGTTATATTACGTTATTGATGTATATAAAGGTCCCACGGAGACGTAGAGGCCAACTCGCCAGGAATGTTGTCAAATATTACCGCCGAGATGTTAGGTTGGGTTAGGTTAGGTTATATTACGTTATTGATGTATATAAATGTCCCACGGAGACGGAGAAGCCAACTGGCCAGGTATGTTTTCAAATATTACCGCCGAGATGTTAGATTGGTTTATGTTAGGTTATATCACGTTATTGAAGTATATAAAGGTCCCACGGAGGCGTAGAGGCCAACAAGACAGGTATGTCGTCAAATATTACCGCCGAGATGTTAGATTGGGTTAGGCTAGCTTATATTATGTTATTGATGAATATAAAGGTCCCACGGAGTCGTAGAGGCCAACAAGCCAGGAATGTGGTCAAATATTACCGCCGAGATGTTAGATTGGGATAGACCAGCTTATACTATGTTATTGATGTATATAAAGGTCCCACGGAGACGTAGAGGCCAACTCGCCAGGTATGTTTTCAAATATTACCGCCGAGATGTTTGATTGGTTTAGGTTAGGGTATATTACGTTATTGAAGTATATAAAGGTCCCACCGAGACGTAGAGGCCAACAAGCCAGGAATGTGGTCAAATATTACCGCCGAGATGTTAGATTGGGTTAGGCTAGCTTATATTATGTTATTGATGTATATAAAGGTCCCACGGAGACGGAGAAGCCAGCTCGCCAGGAATGTTGTCAAATATTACCGCCGAGATGTTAGGTTGGGTTAGGTTAGGTTATATTACGTGATTGATGTATATAAAGGTCCCACGGAGACGAAGAGGCCAACTCGCCAGGTATGTTTTCAAATATTACCGCCGAGATGTTAGGTTGGGTTAGGTTAGGTTATATTACGTGATTGAAGTATATAAAGGTCCCACGGTGACGTAGAGGCCAATTCGCCAGGAATGTTGTCAAATATTACCGCCGAGATGATAGGTTGGGTTAGGTTAGGTTATATTACGTTATTGATGTATATAAAGGTCCCACGGAGACGTAGAGGCCAACTCGCCAGATATGTTTTCAAATATTACCGGCGAGATGTTAGATGGGGTTAGGTTAGGTTATATTACGTTATTGATGTATATAAAGGTCCCACGGAGACGTAGAGGCCAACTCGCCAGATATGTTTTCAAATATTACCGGCGAGATGTTAGATGGGGTTAGGTTAGGTTATATTACGTTATTGATGTATATAAAGGTCCCACGGAGACGTGGAGGCTAATTCGCCAGGAATGTTGTCAAATATTACCGCCGAGATGATAGGTTGGGTTAGGTTAGGTTATATTACGTTATTGAGTTATATAAAGGTCCCACGGAGACGTAGAGCCCAACAAGCCAGGAATGTGGGTAAATATTACCGCCGAGATGTTAGGTTGTGTTAGGTTAGGTTATATTACGTTATTGATGTATATAAAGATCACACGGAGACGTAGAGGCCACCTCGCCAGGTATGTTGTCAAATATTACCGCCGAGATGTTAGGTTGGGTTAGGTTAGGTTATATTACGTTATTGATGTATATAAATGTCCCACGGAGACGTAGAGGCCAACTCGCCAGGTATGTTTTCAAATATTACCGGCGAGATGTTAGATGGGGTTAGGTTAGGTTATATTACGTTATTGATGTATATAAAGGTCCCACGGAGACGTGGAGGCCAATTCGCCAGAAATGTTGTCAAATATTACCGCCGAGATGATAGGTTGGGTTAGGTTAGGTTATATTACTTTATTGATGTATATAAAGGTCCCACGGAGACGTAGAGCCCAACTCGCCAGGTATGTTTTCAAATATTACCGGCGAGATGTTATATTGGGTTAGGTTAGGTTATATTACGTTATTGAAGTATATAAAGGTCCCGCGGAGACGTAGAGGCCAACAAGCCAGGAATGTGGTCAAATATTACCGCCGAGATGCTAGATTGGGTTAGGCTAGCTTATATTATGTTATTTATGTATATAAATGTCCCACGGAGACGGAGAAGCCAACTCGCCAGGAATGTTGTCAAATATTACCGCCGAGATGTTAGATTGGTTTAGGTTAGGTTATATAACGTTATTGAAGTATATAAAGGTCCCACGGTGACGTAGACGCCAATTCGCCAGGAATGTTGTCAAATATTACCGCCGAGATGATAGGTTGGGTTACGTTAGGTTATAATACGTTATTGATGTATATGAAGGTCAAACGGGGACGTAGAGGCCAACTCGCCAGGAAAGATGTCAAATATTACCGCCGAGATGTTAGGTTGGGTTAGGTTAGGTTATATTACGTTATTGTTGTATATAAAGGTCCCACGGAGACGTAGAGCCCAACAAGCCAGGAATGTGGTTAAATATTACCGCCGAGATGTTAGGTTGGGTTAGGTTAGGTTATATTACGTTATTGATGTATATAAAGATCCCACGGAGACGTAGAGGCCACCTCGCCAGGTATGTTGTCAAATATTACCGCCGAGATGTTAGGTTGGGTTAGGTTAGGTTATATTACGTTATTGATGTATATAAATGTCCCACGGAGACGTAGAGGCCAACTCGCCAGGTATGTTTTCAAATATTACCGGCGAGATGTTAGATTGGGTTAGGTTAGGTTATATTACGTTATTGATGTATATAAAGGTCCCACGGAGACGTGGAGGCCAATTCGACAGGAATGTTGTCAAATATTACCGCCGAGATGATAGGTTGGGTTAGGTTAGGTTATATTACTTTATTGATGTATATAAAGGTCCCACGGAGACGTAGAGCCCAACTCGCCAGGTATGTTTTCAAATATTACCGGCGAGATGTTATATTGGGTTAGGTTAGGTTATATTACGTTATTGAAGTATATAAAGGTCCCGCGGAGACGTAGAGGCCAACAAGCCAGGAATGTGGTCAAATATTACCGCCGAGATGTTAGATTGGATTAGGCTAGCTTATATTACGTTATTTATGTATATAAATGTCCCACGGAGACGGAGAAGCCAACTCGCCAGGAATGTTGTCAAATATTACCGCCGAGATGTTAGGTTGGGTTAGGTTAGGTTACATTACGTTATTGATGTATATAAAGGTCCCGCGGAGATGTAGAGGCCAACTCGCCAGGAATGTTGTCAAATATTACCGCCGAGATGATAGGTTGGGTTAGGTTAGGTTATAATACGTTATTGATGTATATGAAGGTCAAACGGAGACGTAGAGGCCAACAAGCCAGGTATGTCGTCAAATATTACCGCCGAGATGTTAGATTGGGTTAGGCTAGCTTATATTATGTTACTGATGAATATAAAGTTCCCACGGAGACGTAGAGGCCAACAAGCCAGAAATGTGGTCAAATATTACCGCCGAGATGTAGGATTGTGTTAGGTTAGGTTATATTACGTTATTGAGTTATATAAAGGTCCCACGGAGACGTAGAGCCCAACAAGCCAGGAATGTGGGTAAATATTACCGCCGAGATGTTAGGTTGGGTTAGGTTAGGTTATATTACGTTATTGATGTATATAAAGATCACACGGAGACGTAGAGGCCACCTCGCCAGGTATGTTGTCAAATATTACCGACGAGATGTTAGGTTGGGTTAGGTTAGGTTATATTACGTTATTGATGTATATAAATGTCCCACGGAGACGTAGAGGCCAACTCGCCAGATATGTTTTCAAATATTACCGGCGAGATGTTAGATGGGGTTAGGTTAGGTTATATTACGTTATTGATGTATATAAAGGTCTCACGGAGACGTGGAGGCCAATTCGCCAGGAATGTTGTCAAATATTACCGCCGAGATGATAGGTTGGGTTAGGTTAGGTTATATTACGTTATTGATGTATATAAAGGTCCCACGGAGACGTAGAGGCCAACTCGCCAGGTATGTTTTCAAATATTACCGGCGAGATGTTAGATTGGCTTAGGCTAGCTTATATTATGTTATTGATGAATATAAAGGTCCCACGGAGTCGTAGAGGCCAACAAGCCAGGAATGTGGTCAAATATTACCGCCGAGATGTTAGATTGGGATAGACCAGCTTATACTATGTTATTGATGTATATAAAGGTCCCACGGAGACGTAGAGGCCAACTCGCCAGGAATGTTGTCAAATATTACCGCCGAGATGATAGGTTGGGTTAGGTTAGGTTATATTACGTTATTGATGTATATAAAGGTCCCACGGAGACGTAGAGGCCAACTCGCCAGGTATGTTTTCAAATATTACCGCCGAGATGTTAGGTTGGGTTAGGTTAGGTTATATTACGTGATTGATGTATATAAAGGTCCCACGGAGACGAAGAGGCCAACTCGCCAGGTATGTTTTCAAATATTACCGCCGAGATGTTAGATTGGTTTAGGTTAGGTTATATAACGTTATTGAAGTATAGAAAGGTCCCACGGTGACGTAGAGGCCAATTCGCCAGGAATGTTGTCAAATATTACCGCCGAGATGATAGGTTGGGTTAGGTTAGGTTATATTACGTTATTGATGTATATAAAGGTCCCACGGAGACGTAGAGGCCAACTCGCCAGGAATGTTGTCAAATATTACCGCCGAGATGTTAGGTTGGGTTAGGTTAGGTTATATTACGTTATTGATGTATATAAATGTCCCACGGAGACGGAGAAGCCAACTGGCCAGGTATGTTTTCAAATATTACCGCCGAGATGTTAGATTGGTTTATGTTAGGTTATATCACGTTATTGAAGTATATAAAGGTCCCACGGAGGCGTAGAGGCCAACAAGACAGGTATGTCGTCAAATATTACCGCCGAGATGTTAGATTGGGTTAGGCTAGCTTATATTATGTTATTGATGAATATAAAGGTCCCACGGAGTCGTAGAGGCCAACAAGCCAGGAATGTGGTCAAATATTACCGCCGAGATGTTAGATTGGGATAGACCAGCTTATACTATGTTATTGATGTATATAAAGGTCCCACGGAGACGTAGAGGCCAACTCGCCAGGTATGTTTTCAAATATTACCGCCGAGATGTTTGATTGGTTTAGGTTAGGGTATATTACGTTATTGAAGTATATAAAGGTCCCACCGAGACGTAGAGGCCAACAAGCCAGGAATGTGGTCAAATATTACCGCCGAGATGTTAGATTGGGTTAGGCTAGCTTATATTATGTTATTGATGTATATAAAGGTCCCACGGAGACGGAGAAGCCAGCTCGCCAGGAATGTTGTCAAATATTACCGCCGAGATGTTAGGTTGGGTTAGGTTAGGTTATATTACGTGATTGATGTATATAAAGGTCCCACGGAGACGAAGAGGCCAACTCGCCAGGTATGTTTTCAAATATTACCGCCGAGATGTTAGGTTGGGTTAGGTTAGGTTATATTACGTGATTGAAGTATATAAAGGTCCCACGGTGACGTAGAGGCCAATTCGCCAGGAATGTTGTCAAATATTACCGCCGAGATGATAGGTTGGGTTAGGTTAGGTTATATTACGTTATTGATGTATATAAAGGTCCCACGGAGACGTAGAGGCCAACTCGCCAGATATGTTTTCAAATATTACCGGCGAGATGTTAGATGGGGTTAGGTTAGGTTATATTACGTTATTGATGTATATAAAGGTCCCACGGAGACGTAGAGGCCAACTCGCCAGATATGTTTTCAAATATTACCGGCGAGATGTTAGATGGGGTTAGGTTAGGTTATATTACGTTATTGATGTATATAAAGGTCCCACGGAGACGTGGAGGCTAATTCGCCAGGAATGTTGTCAAATATTACCGCCGAGATGATAGGTTGGGTTAGGTTAGGTTATATTACGTTATTGAGTTATATAAAGGTCCCACGGAGACGTAGAGCCCAACAAGCCAGGAATGTGGGTAAATATTACCGCCGAGATGTTAGGTTGTGTTAGGTTAGGTTATATTACGTTATTGATGTATATAAAGATCACACGGAGACGTAGAGGCCACCTCGCCAGGTATGTTGTCAAATATTACCGCCGAGATGTTAGGTTGGGTTAGGTTAGGTTATATTACGTTATTGATGTATATAAATGTCCCACGGAGACGTAGAGGCCAACTCGCCAGGTATGTTTTCAAATATTACCGGCGAGATGTTAGATGGGGTTAGGTTAGGTTATATTACGTTATTGATGTATATAAAGGTCCCACGGAGACGTGGAGGCCAATTCGCCAGAAATGTTGTCAAATATTACCGCCGAGATGATAGGTTGGGTTAGGTTAGGTTATATTACTTTATTGATGTATATAAAGGTCCCACGGAGACGTAGAGCCCAACTCGCCAGGTATGTTTTCAAATATTACCGGCGAGATGTTATATTGGGTTAGGTTAGGTTATATTACGTTATTGAAGTATATAAAGGTCCCGCGGAGACGTAGAGGCCAACAAGCCAGGAATGTGGTCAAATATTACCGCCGAGATGCTAGATTGGGTTAGGCTAGCTTATATTATGTTATTTATGTATATAAATGTCCCACGGAGACGGAGAAGCCAACTCGCCAGGAATGTTGTCAAATATTACCGCCGAGATGTTAGGTTGGGTTAGGTTAGGTTACATTACGTTATTGATGTATATAAAGGTCCCGCGGAGATGTAGAGGCCAACTCGCCAGGAATGTTGTCAAATATTACCGCCGAGATGATAGGTTGGGTTAGGTTAGGTTATAATACGTTATTGATGTATATGAAGGTCAAACGGAGACGTAGAGGCCAACAAGCCAGGTATGTCGTCAAATATTACCGCCGAGATGTTAGATTGGGTTAGGCTAGCTTATATTATGTTACTGATGAATATAAAGTTCCCACGGAGACGTAGAGGCCAACAAGCCAGAAATGTGGTCAAATATTACCGCCGAGATGTAGGATTGTGTTAGGTTAGGTTATATTACGTTATTGAGTTATATAAAGGTCCCACGGAGACGTAGAGCCCAACAAGCCAGGAATGTGGGTAAATATTACCGCCGAGATGTTAGGTTGGGTTAGGTTAGGTTATATTACGTTATTGATGTATATAAAGATCACACGGAGACGTAGAGGCCACCTCGCCAGGTATGTTGTCAAATATTACCGACGAGATGTTAGGTTGGGTTAGGTTAGGTTATATTACGTTATTGATGTATATAAATGTCCCACGGAGACGTAGAGGCCAACTCGCCAGATATGTTTTCAAATATTACCGGCGAGATGTTAGATGGGGTTAGGTTAGGTTATATTACGTTATTGATGTATATAAAGGTCTCACGGAGACGTGGAGGCCAATTCGCCAGGAATGTTGTCAAATATTACCGCCGAGATGATAGGTTGGGTTAGGTTAGGTTATATTACGTTATTGATGTATATAAAGGTCCCACGGAGACGTAGAGGCCAACTCGCCAGGTATGTTTTCAAATATTACCGGCGAGATGTTAGATTGGCTTAGGCTAGCTTATATTATGTTATTGATGAATATAAAGGTCCCACGGAGTCGTAGAGGCCAACAAGCCAGGAATGTGGTCAAATATTACCGCCGAGATGTTAGATTGGGATAGACCAGCTTATACTATGTTATTGATGTATATAAAGGTCCCACGGAGACGTAGAGGCCAACTCGCCAGGAATGTTGTCAAATATTACCGCCGAGATGATAGGTTGGGTTAGGTTAGGTTATATTACGTTATTGATGTATATAAAGGTCCCACGGAGACGTAGAGGCCAACTCGCCAGGTATGTTTTCAAATATTACCGCCGAGATGTTAGGTTGGGTTAGGTTAGGTTATATTACGTGATTGATGTATATAAAGGTCCCACGGAGACGAAGAGGCCAACTCGCCAGGTATGTTTTCAAATATTACCGCCGAGATGTTAGATTGGTTTAGGTTAGGTTATATAACGTTATTGAAGTATAGAAAGGTCCCACGGTGACGTAGAGGCCAATTCGCCAGGAATGTTGTCAAATATTACCGCCGAGATGATAGGTTGGGTTAGGTTAGGTTATATTACGTTATTGATGTATATAAAGGTCCCACGGAGACGTAGAGGCCAACTCGCCAGGAATGTTGTCAAATATTACCGCCGAGATGTTAGGTTGGGTTAGGTTAGGTTATATTACGTTATTGATGTATATAAATGTCCCACGGAGACGGAGAAGCCAACTGGCCAGGTATGTTTTCAAATATTACCGCCGAGATGTTAGATTGGTTTATGTTAGGTTATATCACGTTATTGAAGTATATAAAGGTCCCACGGAGGCGTAGAGGCCAACAAGACAGGTATGTCGTCAAATATTACCGCCGAGATGTTAGATTGGGTTAGGCTAGCTTATGTTATGTTATTGATGAATATAAAGGTCCCACGGAGTCGTAGAGGCCAACAAGCCAGGAATGTGGTCAAATATTACCGCCGAGATGTTAGATTGGGATAGACCAGCTTATACTATGTTATTGATGTATATAAAGGTCCCACGGAGACGTAGAGGCCAACTCGCCAGGTATGTTTTCAAATATTACCGCCGAGATGTTAGATTGGTTTAGGTTAGGGTATATTACGTTATTGAAGTATATAAAGGTCCCACCGAGACGTAGAGGCCAACAAGCCAGGAATGTGGTCAAATATTACCGCCGAGATGTTAGATTGGGTTAGGCTAGCTTATATTATGTTATTGATGTATATAAAGGTCCCACGGAGACGGAGAAGCCAGCTCGCCAGGAATGTTGTCAAATATTACCGCCGAGATGTTAGGTTGGGTTAGGTTAGGTTATATTACGTGATTGATGTATATAAAGGTCCCACGGAGACGAAGAGGCCAACTCGCCAGGTATGTTTTCAAATATTACCGCCGGGATGTTAGATTGGTTTAGGTTAGGTTATATTACGTTATTGAACTATATAAAGGTCCCACGGAGACGTAGAGGCCAACAAGCCAGGTATGTCGTCAAATATTACCGCCGAGATGATAGATTGGGTTAGGCTAGCTTATATTATGTTATTGATGAATGTAGAGGTCCCACGGAGACGTAGAGGCCAACAAGCCAGGAATGTGGTCAAATATTACTGCCGAGATGTTAGATTGGGATAGACTAGCTTATATTATGTTATTGATGTATATAAAGGTCCCACGGAGACGGAGAAGCTAACTCGCCAGGAATGTTGTCAAATATTACCGCCGAGATGTTAGATTGGTTTAGGTTAGGTTATATAACGTTATTGAAGTATATAAAGGTCCCACGGTGACGTAGAGGCCAATTCGCCAGGAATGTTGTCAAATATTACCGCCGAGATGATAGGTTGGGTTAGGTTAGGTTATATTACGTTATTGATGTATATAAAGGTCCCACGGAGACGTAGAGGCCAACTCGCCAGATATGTTTTCAAATATTACCGGCGAGATGTTAGATGGGGTTAGGTTAGGTTATATTACGTTATTGATGTATATAAAGGTCCCACGGTGACGTGGAGGCCAATTCGCCAGGAATGTTGTCAAATATTACCGCCGAGATGATAGGTTGGGTTAGGTTAGGTTATATTACGTTATTGAGTTATATAAAGGTCCACGGAGACGTAGAGCCCAACAAGCCAGGAATGTGGGTAAATATTACCGCCGAGATGTTAGGTTGTGTTAGGTTAGGTTATATTACGTTATTGATGTATATAAAGATCACACGGAGACGTAGAGGCCACCTCGCCAGGTATGTTGTCAAATATTACCGCCGAGATGTTAGGTTGGGTTAGGTTAGGTTATATTACGTTATTGATGTATATAAATGTCCCACGGAGACGTAGAGGCCAACTCGCCAGGTATGTTTTCAAATATTACCGGCGAGATGTTAGATGGGGTTAGGTTAGGTTATATTACGTTATTGATGTATATAAAGGTCCCACGGAGACGTGGAGGCCAATTCGCCAGGAATGTTGTCAAATATTACCGCCGAGATGATAGGTTGGGTTAGGTTAGGTTATATTACGTTATTGATGTATATAAAGGTCCCACGGAGACGTAGAGGCCAACTCGCCAGGTATGTTTTCAAATATTACCGGCGAGATGTTAGATTGGGTTACGTTAGGTTATATTACGTTATTGAAGTATATAAATGTCCCACGGAGACGTAGAGGCCAACAAGCCAGGAATGTGGTCAAATATTACCGCCGAGATGTCGGATTGTGTTAGGTTAGGTTATATTACGTTATTGAGTTATATAAAGGTCCCACGGAGACGTAGAGCCCAACAAGCCAGGAATGTGGGTAAATATTACCGCCGAGATGTTAGGTTGTGTTAGGTTAGGTTATATTACGTTATTGATGTATATAAAGATCACACGGAGACGTAGAGGCCACCTCGCCAGGTATGTTGTCAAATATTACCGCCGAGATGTTAGGTTGGGTTAGGTTAGGTTATATTACGTTATTGATGTATATAAATGTCCCACGGAGACGTAGAGGCCAACTCGCCAGGTATGTTTTCAAATATTACCGGCGAGATGTTAGATGGGGTTAGGTTAGGTTATATTACGTTATTGATGTATATAAAGGTCCCACGGAGACGTGGAGGCCAATTCGCCAGAAATGTTGTCAAATATTACCGCCGAGATGATAGGTTGGGTTAGGTTAGGTTATATTACGTTATTGATGTATATAAAGGTCCCACGGAGACGTAGAGGCCAACTCGCCAGGTATGTTTTCAAATATTACCGGCGAGATGTTAGATTGGGTTAGGTTAGGTTATATTACGTTATTGAAGTATATAAAGGTCCCACGGAGACGTAGAGGCCAACAAGCCAGGAATGTTTTCAAATATTACCGCCGAGATGCTAGATAGGGTTAGGCTAGCTTATATTATGTTATTTATGTATATAAAGGTCCCACGGAGACGTGGAGGCCAATTCGCCAGGAATGTTGTCAAATATTACCGCCGAGATGATAGGTTGGGTTAGGTTAGGTTATATTACGTTATTGATGTATATAAAGGTCCCACGGAGACGTAGAGGCCAACTCGCCAGGTATGTTTTCAAATATTACCGGCGAGATGTTAGATTGGGTTAGGTTAGGTTATATTACGTTATTGAAGTGTATAAAGGTCCCACTGAGACGTAGAGGCCAACAAGCCAGGAATGTGGTCAAATATTACCGCCGAGATGTAGGATTGTGTTAGGTTAGGTTATATTACGTTATTGAGTTATATAAAGGTCCCACGGAGACGTCGAGCCCAACAAGCCAGGAAAGTGGGTAAATATTACCGCCGAGATGTTAGGTTGTGTTAGGTTAGGTTATATTACGTTATTGATGTATATAAAGATCACACGGAGACGAAGAGGCCAACTGGCCAGGTATGTTTTCAAATATTACCGCCGAGATGTTAGATTGGTTTATGTTAGGTTATATCACGTTATTGAAGTATATAAAGGTCCCACGGAGGCGTAGAGGCCAACAAGACAGGTATGTCGTCAAATATTACCGCCGAGATGTTAGATTGGGTTAGGCTAGCTTATATTATGTTATTGATGAATATAAAGGTCCCACGGAGTCGTAGAGGCCAACAAGCCAGGAATGTGGTCAAATATTACCGCCGAGATGTTAGATTGGGATAGACCAGCTTATACTATGTTATTGATGTATATAAAGGTCCCACGGAGACGTAGAGGCCAACTCGCCAGGAATGTTGTCAAATATTACCGCCGAGATGATAGGATGGGTTAGGTTAGGTCATAATACGTTATTGATGTATATGAAGGTCAAACGGAGACGTAGAGGCCACCTCGCCAGGTATGTTATCAAGTATTACCGCCGAGATGTTAGGTTGGGTTAGGTTAGGTTATATTACGTGATTGATGTATATAAATGTCCCACGGAGACGAAGAGGCCAACTCGCCAGGTATGTTTTCAAATATTACCGGCGAGATGTTAGATTGGGTTAGGTTAGGTTATATTCCGTTATTGATGTATATAAAGGTCCCACGGAGACGTGGAGGCCAATTCGCCAGGAATGTTGTCAAATATTACCGCCGAGATGATAGGTTGGGTTAGGTTAGGTTATATTACGTTATTGATGTATATAAAGGTCCCACGGAGACGTAGAGGCCAACTCGCCAGGTATGTTTTCAAATATTACCGGCGAGATGTTAGATTGGGTTACGTTAGGTTATATTACGTTATTGAAGTATATAAATGTCCCACGGAGACGTAGAGGCCAACAAGCCAGGAATGTGGTCAAATATTACCGCCGAGATGTCGGATTGTGTTAGGTTAGGTTATATTACGTTATTGAGTTATATAAAGGTCCCACGGAGACGTAGAGCCCAACAAGCCAGGAATGTGGGTAAATATTACCGCCGAGATGTTAGGTTGTGTTAGGTTAGGTTATATTACGTTATTGATGTATATAAAGATCACACGGAGACGTAGAGGCCACCTCGCCAGGTATGTTGTCAAATATTACCGCCGAGATGTTAGGTTGGGTTAGGTTAGGTTATATTACGTTATTGATGTATATAAATGTCCCACGGAGACGTAGAGGCCAACTCGCCAGGTATGTTTTCAAATATTACCGGCGAGATGTTAGATGGGGTTAGGTTAGGTTATATTACGTTATTGATGTATATAAAGGTCCCACGGAGACGTGGAGGCCAATTCGCCAGAAATGTTGTCAAATATTACCGCCGAGATGATAGGTTGGGTTAGGTTAGGTTATATTACGTTATTGATGTATATAAAGGTCCCACGGAGACGTAGAGGCCAACTCGCCAGGTATGTTTTCAAATATTACCGGCGAGATGTTAGATTGGGTTAGGTTAGGTTATATTACGTTATTGAAGTATATAAAGGTCCCACGGAGACGTAGAGGCCAACAAGCCAGGAATGTTTTCAAATATTACCGCCGAGATGCTAGATAGGGTTAGGCTAGCTTATATTATGTTATTTATGTATATAAAGGTCCCACGGAGACGTGGAGGCCAATTCGCCAGGAATGTTGTCAAATATTACCGCCGAGATGATAGGTTGGGTTAGGTTAGGTTATATTACGTTATTGATGTATATAAAGGTCCCACGGAGACGTAGAGGCCAACTCGCCAGGTATGTTTTCAAATATTACCGGCGAGATGTTAGATTGGGTTAGGTTAGGTTATATTACGTTATTGAAGTGTATAAAGGTCCCACGGAGACGTAGAGGCCAACAAGCCAGGAATGTGGTCAAATATTACCGCCGAGATGTAGGATTGTGTTAGGTTAGGTTATATTACGTTATTGAGTTATATAAAGGTCCCACGGAGACGTAGAGCCCAACAAGCCAGGAATGTGGGTAAATATTACCGCCGAGATGTTAGGTTGTGTTAGGTTAGGTTATATTACGTTATTGATGTATATAAAGATCACACGGAGACGAAGAGGCCAACTGGCCAGGTATGTTTTCAAATATTACCGCCGAGATGTTAGATTGGTTTATGTTAGGTTATATCACGTTATTGAAGTATATAAAGGTCCCACGGAGGCGTAGAGGCCAACAAGACAGGTATGTCGTCAAATATTACCGCCGAGATGTTAGATTGGGTTAGGCTAGCTTATATTATGTTATTGATGAATATAAAGGTCCCACGGAGTCGTAGAAGCCAACAAGCCAGGAATGTGGTCAAATATTACCGCCGAGATGTTAGATTGGGATAGACCAGCTTATACTATGTTATTGATGTATATAAAGGTCCCACGGAGACGTAGAGGCCAACTCGCCAGGTATGTTTTCAAATATTACCGCCGAGATGTTAGATTGGTTTAGGTTAGGGTATATTACGTTATTGAAGTATATAAAGGTCCCACCGAGACGTAGAGGCCAACAAGCCAGGAATGTGGTCAAATATTACCGCCGAGATGTTAGATTGGGTTAGGCTAGCTTATATTATGTTATTGATGTATATAAAGGTCCCACGGAGACGGAGAAGCCAGCTCGCCAGGAATGTTGTCAAATATTACCGCCGAGATGTTAGGTTGGGTTAGGTTAGGTTATATTACGTGATTGATGTATATAAAGGTCCCACGGAGACGAAGAGGCCAACTCGCCAGGTATGTTTTCAAATATTACCGCCGGGATGTTAGATTGGTTTAGGTTAGGTTATATTACGTTATTGAACTATATAAAGGTCCCACGGAGACGTAGAGGCCAACAAGCCAGGTATGTCGTCAAATATTACCGCCGAGATGATAGATTGGGTTAGGCTAGCTTATATTATGTTATTGATGAATGTAGAGGTCCCACGGAGACGTAGAGCCCAACAAGCCAGGAATGTGGTCAAATATTACCGCCGAGATGATAGGTTGGGTTAGGTTAGGTTATATTACGTTATTGATGTATATAAAGGTCCCACGGAGACGTAGAGGCCAACTCGCCAGGTATGTTTTCAAATATTACCGGCGAGATGTTAGATTGGGTTACGTTAGGTTATATTACGTTATTGAAGTATATAAATGTCCCACGGAGACGTAGAGGCCAACAAGCCAGGAATGTGGTCAAATATTACCGCCGAGATGTCGGATTGTGTTAGGTTAGGTTATATTACGTTATTGAGTTATATAAAGGTCCCACGGAGACGTAGAGCCCAACAAGCCAGGAATGTGGGTAAATATTACCGCCGAGATGTTAGGTTGTGTTAGGTTAGGTTATATTACGTTATTGATGTATATAAAGATCACACGGAGACGTAGAGGCCACCTCGCCAGGTATGTTGTCAAATATTACCGCCGAGATGTTAGGTTGGGTTAGGTTAGGTTATATTACGTTATTGATGTATATAAATGTCCCACGGAGACGTAGAGGCCAACAAGCCAGGAATGTGGTCAAATATTACCGCCGAGATGTAGGATTGTGTTAGGTTAGGTTATATTACGTTATTGAGTTATATAAAGGTCCCACGGAGACGTAGAGCCCAACAAGCCAGGAATGTGGGTAAATATTACCGCCGAGATGTTAGGTTGTGTTAGGTTAGGTTATATTACGTTATTGATGTATATAAAGATCACACGGAGACGAAGAGGCCAACTGGCCAGGTATGTTTTCAAATATTACCGCCGAGATGTTAGATTGGTTTATGTTAGGTTATATCACGTTATTGAAGTATATAAAGGTCCCACGGAGGCGTAGAGGCCAACAAGACAGGTATGTCGTCAAATATTACCGCCGAGATGTTAGATTGGGTTAGGCTAGCTTATATTATGTTATTGATGAATATAAAGGTCCCACGGAGTCGTAGAAGCCAACAAGCCAGGAATGTGGTCAAATATTACCGCCGAGATGTTAGATTGGGATAGACCAGCTTATACTATGTTATTGATGTATATAAAGGTCCCACGGAGACGTAGAGGCCAACTCGCCAGGTATGTTTTCAAATATTACCGCCGAGATGTTAGATTGGTTTAGGTTAGGGTATATTACGTTATTGAAGTATATAAAGGTCCCACCGAGACGTAGAGGCCAACAAGCCAGGAATGTGGTCAAATATTACCGCCGAGATGTTAGATTGGGTTAGGCTAGCTTATATTATGTTATTGATGTATATAAAGGTCCCACGGAGACGGAGAAGCCAGCTCGCCAGGAATGTTGTCAAATATTACCGCCGAGATGTTAGGTTGGGTTAGGTTAGGTTATATTACGTGATTGATGTATATAAAGGTCCCACGGAGACGAAGAGGCCAACTCGCCAGGTATGTTTTCAAATATTACCGCCGGGATGTTAGATTGGTTTAGGTTAGGTTATATTACGTTATTGAACTATATAAAGGTCCCACGGAGACGTAGAGGCCAACAAGCCAGGTATGTCGTCAAATATTACCGCCGAGATGATAGATTGGGTTAGGCTAGCTTATATTATGTTATTGATGAATGTAGAGGTCCCACGGAGACGTAGAGCCCAACAAGCCAGGAATGTGGTCAAATATTACTGCCGAGATGTTAGATTGGGATAGACTAGCTTATATTATGTTATTGATGTATATAAAGGTCCCACGGAGACGGAGAAGCTAACTCGCCAGGAATGTTGTCAAATATTACCGCCGAGATGTTAGATTGGTTTAGGTTAGGTTATATAACGTTATTGAAGTATATAAAGGTCCCACGGTGACGTAGAGGCCAATTCGCCAGGAATGTTGTCAAATATTACCGCCGAGATGATAGGTTGGGTTAGGTTAGGTTATATTACGTTATTGATGTATATAAAGGTCCCACGGAGACGTAGAGGCCAACTCGCCAGATATGTTTTCAAATATTACCGCCGAGATGTTAGGTTGGGTTAGGTTAGGTTATATTACGTTATTGATGTATATAAATGTCCCACGGAGACGTAGAGGCCAACTCGCCAGGTATGTTTTCAAATATTACCGGCGAGATGTTAGATGGGGTTAGGTTAGGTTATATTACGTTATTGATGTATATAAAGGTCCCACGGAGACGTGGAGGCCAATTCGCCAGAAATGTTGTCAAATATTACCGCCGAGATGATAGGTTGGGTTAGGTTAGGTTATATTACGTTATTGATGTATATAAAGGTCCCACGGAGACGTAGAGGCCAACTCGCCAGGTATGTTTTCAAATATTACCGGCGAGATGTTAGATTGGGTTAGGTTAGGTTATATTACGTTATTGATGTATATAAAGGTCCCACGGAGACGTAGAGGCCAACTCGCCAGGTATGTTTTCAAATATTACCGGCGAGATGTTAGATTGGGTTAGGTTAGGTTATATTACGTTATTGATGTATATAAAGGTCCCACGGAGACGTGGAGGCCAATTCGCCAGGAATGTTGTCAAATATTACCGCCGAGATGATAGGTTGGGTTAGGTTAGGTTATATTACGTTATTGATGTATATAAAGGTCCCACGGAGACGTAGAGGCCAACTCGCCAGGTATGTTTTCAAATATTACCGGCGAGATGTTAGATTGGGTTACGTTAGGTTATATTACGTTATTGAAGTATATAAATGTCCCACGGAGACGTAGAGGCCAACAAGCCAGGAATGTGGTCAAATATTACCGCCGAGATGTAGGATTGTGTTAGGTTAGGTTATATTACGTTATTGAGTTATATAAAGGTCCCACGGAGACGTAGAGCCCAACAAGCCAGGAATGTGGGTAAATATTACCGCCGAGATGTTAGGTTGTGTTAGGTTAGGTTATATTACGTTATTGATGTATATAAAGATCACACGGAGACGTAGAGGCCACCTCGCCAGGTATGTTGTCAAATATTACCGCCGAGATGTTAGGTTGGGTTAGGTTAGGTTATATTACGTTATTGATGTATATAAATGTCCCACGGAGACGTAGAGGCCAACTCGCCAGGTATGTTTTCAAATATTACCGGCGAGATGTTAGATTGGGTTAGGTTAGGTTATATTACGTTATTGATGTATATAAAGGTCCCACGGAGACGTAGAGGCCAACTCGCCAGGTATGTTTTCAAATATTACCGGCGAGATGTTAGATTGGGTTAGGTTAGGTTATATTACGTTATTGATGTATATAAAGGTCCCACGGAGACGTAGAGGCCAACAAGCCAGGAATGTGGTCAAATATTACCGCCGAGATGTTAGATTGGGATAGACCAGCTTATACTATGTTATTGATGTATATAAAGGTCCCACGGAGACGTAGAGGCCAACTCGCCAGGAATGTTGTCAAATATTACCGCCGAGATGATAGGATGGGTTAGGTTAGGTCATAATACGTTATTGATGTATATGAAGGTCAAACGGAGACGTAGAGGCCAACTCGCCAGGTATGTTATCAAATATTACCGCCGAGATGTTAGGTTGGGTTAGGTTAGGTTATATTACGTGATTGATGTATATAAATGTCCCACGGAGACGAAGAGGCCAACTCGCCAGGTATGTTTTCAAATATTACCGCCGAGATGTTAGATTGGTTTAGGTTAGGTTATATTACGTTATTGAAGTATATAAAGGTCCCACGGAGACGTAGAGGCCAACTCGCCAGGTATGTTTTCAAATATTACCGGCGAGATGTTAGATGGGGTTAGGTTAGGTTATATTACGTTATTGATGTATATAAAGGTCCCACGGAGACGTGGAGGCCAATTCGCCAGAAATGTTGTCAAATATTACCGCCGAGATGATAGGTTGGGTTAGGTTAGGTTATATTACGTTATTGATGTATATAAAGGTCCCACGGAGACGTAGAGGCCAACTCGCCAGGTATGTTTTCAAATATTACCGGCGAGATGTTAGATTGGGTTAGGTTAGGTTATATTACGTTATTGAAGTATATAAAGGTCCCACGGAGACGTAGAGACCAACAAGCCAGGAATGTTTTCAAATATTACCGCCGAGATGCTAGATAGGGTTAGGCTAGCTTATATTATGTTATTTATGTATATAAAGGTCCCACGGAGACGTGGAGGCCAATTCGCCAGGAATGTTGTCAAATATTACCGCCGAGATGATAGGTTGGGTTAGGTTAGGTTATATTACGTTATTGATGTATATAAAGGTCCCACGGAGACGTAGAGGCCAACTCGCCAGGTATGTTTTCAAATATTACCGGCGAGATGTTAGATTGGGTTACGTTAGGTTATATTACGTTATTGAAGTATATAAATGTCCCACGGAGACGTAGAGGCCAACAAGCCAGGAATGTGGTCAAATATTACCGCCGAGATGTCGGATTGTGTTAGGTTAGGTTATATTACGTTATTGAGTTATATAAAGGTCCCACGGAGACGTAGAGCCCAACAAGCCAGGAATGTGGGTAAATATTACCGCCGAGATGTTAGGTTGTGTTAGGTTAGGTTATATTACGTTATTGATGTATATAAAGGTCCCACGGAGACGTAGAGGCCAACAAGCCAGGAATGTGGTCAAATATTACCGCCGAGATGATAGGTTGGGTTAGGTTAGGTTATATTACGTTATTGATGTATATAAAGGTCCCACGGAGACGTAGAGGCCAACTCGCCAGGTATGTTTTCAAATATTACCTTCGAGATGTTAGATTGGGTTACGTTAGGTTATATTACGTTATTGAAGTATATAAATGTCCCACGGAGACGTAGAGGCCAACAAGCCAGGAATGTGGTCAAATATTACCGCCGAGATGTCGGATTGTGTTAGGTTAGGTTATATTACGTTATTGAGTTATATAAAGGTCCCACGGAGACGTAGAGCCCAACAAGCCAGGAATGTGGGTAAATATTACCGCCGAGATGTTAGGTTGTGTTAGGTTAGGTTATATTGCGTTATTGATGTATATAAAGATCACACGGAGACGTAGAGGCCACCTCGCCAGGTATGTTGTCAAATATTACCGCCGAGATGTTAGGTTGGGTTAGGTTAGGTTATATTACGTTATTGATGTATATAAATGTCCCACGGAGACGTAGAGGCCAACTCGCCAGGTATGTTTTCAAATATTACCGGCGAGATGTTAGATGGGGTTAGGTTAGGTTATATTACGTTATTGATGTATATAAAGGTCCCACGGAGACGTGGAGGCCAATTCGCCAGAAATGTTGTCAAATATTACCGCCGAGATGATAGGTTGGGTTAGGTTAGGTTATATTACGTTATTGATGTATATAAAGGTCCCACGGAGACGTAGAGGCCAACTCGCCAGGTATGTTTTCAAATATTACCGGCGAGATGTTAGATTGGGTTAGGTTAGGTTATATTACGTTATTGAAGTATATAAAGGTCCCACGGAGACGTAGAGGCCAACAAGCCAGGAATGTTTTCAAATATTACCGCCGAGATGCTAGATAGGGTTAGGCTAGCTTATATTATGTTATTTATGTATATAAAGGTCCCACGGAGACGTGGAGGCCAATTCGCCAGGAATGTTGTCAAATATTACCGCCGAGATGATAGGTTGGGTTAGGTTAGGTTATATTACGTTATTGATGTATATAAAGGTCCCACGGAGACGTAGAGGCCAACTCGCCAGGTATGTTTTCAAATATTACCGGCGAGATGTTAGATTGGGTTAGGTTAGGTTATATTACGTTATTGAAGTGTATAAAGGTCCCACGGAGACGTAGAGGCCAACAAGCCAGGAATGTGGTCAAATATTACCGCCGAGATGTAGGATTGTGTTAGGTTAGGTTATATTACGTTATTGAGTTATATAAAGGTCCCACGGAGACGTAGAGCCCAACAAGCCAGGAATGTGGGTAAATATTACCGCCGAGATGTTAGGTTGTGTTAGGTTAGGTTATATTACGTTATTGATGTATATAAAGATCACACGGAGACGAAGAGGCCAACTGGCCAGGTATGTTTTCAAATATTACCGCCGAGATGTTAGATTGGTTTATGTTAGGTTATATCACGTTATTGAAGTATATAAAGGTCCCACGGAGGCGTAGAGGCCAACAAGACAGGTATGTCGTCAAATATTACCGCCGAGATGTTAGATTGGGTTAGGCTAGCTTATATTATGTTATTGATGAATATAAAGGTCCCACGGAGTCGTAGAGGCCAACAAGCCAGGAATGTGGTCAAATATTACCGCCGAGATGTTAGATTGGGATAGACCAGCTTATACTATGTTATTGATGTATATAAAGGTCCCACGGAGACGTAGAGGCCAACTCGCCAGGAATGTTGTCAAATATTACCGCCGAGATGATAGGATGGGTTAGGTTAGGTCATAATACGTTATTGATGTATATGAAGGTCAAACGGAGACGTAGAGGCCACCTCGCCAGGTATGTTATCAAGTATTACCGCCGAGATGTTAGGTTGGGTTAGGTTAGGTTATATTACGTGATTGATGTATATAAATGTCCCACGGAGACGAAGAGGCCAACTCGCCAGGTATGTTTTCAAATATTACCGGCGAGATGTTAGATTGGGTTAGGTTAGGTTATATTCCGTTATTGATGTATATAAAGGTCCCACGGAGACGTGGAGGCCAATTCGCCAGGAATGTTGTCAAATATTACCGCCGAGATGATAGGTTGGGTTAGGTTAGGTTATATTACGTTATTGATGTATATAAAGGTCCCACGGAGACGTAGAGGCCTACTCGCCAGGTATGTTTTCAAATATTACCGGCGAGATGTTAGATTGGGTTAGGTTAGGTTATATTACGTTATTGAAGTATATAAAGGTCCCACGGAGACGTAGAGGCCAACAAGCCAGGAATGTGGTCAAATATTACCGCCGAGATGTTATATTGGGTTAGGCTAGCTTATATTATGTTATTGATGAATATAAAGGTCCCACGGAGACGTAGAGGCCAGCAAGCCAGGAATGTGGTCAAATATTACCGACGAGATGTTAGATTGGGATAGACTAGCTTATATTATGTTATTGATGTATATAAAGGTCCCGCGGAGATGTGGAGGCCAACTCGCCAGGAATGTTGTCAAATATTACCGCCGAGATGATAGGTTGGGTTAGGTTAGGTTATAATACGTTATTGATGTATATGAAGGTCAAACGGAGACGTAGAGGCCAACTCGCCAGGAATGATGTCAAATATTACCGCCGAGATGTTAGGTTGGGTTAGGTTAGGTTATATTATGTTATTGATGTATATAAAAGTCCCGCGGAGATCTAGAGGCCAACTCGCCAGTAATGTTGTCAAATATTACCGCCGAGATGATAGGTTGGGTTAGGTTAGGTTATAATACGTTATTGATGTATATGAAGGTCAAACGGGGACGTAGAGGCCAACTCGCCAGGAATGATGTCAAATATAACCGCCGAGATGTTAGATTGGGATAGACTAGCTTATATTATGTTATTGATGTATATAAAGGTCCCACGGAGACGGAGAAGCTAACTCGCCAGGAATGTTGTCAAATATTACCGCCGAGATGTTAGATTGGTTTAGGTTAGGTTATATAACGTTATTGAAGTATATAAAGGTCCCACGGTGACGTAGAGGCCAATTCGCCAGGAATGTTGTCAAATATTACCGCCGAGATGATAGGTTGGGTTAGGTTAGGTTATATTACGTTATTGATGTATATAAAGGTCCCACGGAGACGTAGAGACCAACTCGCCAGGTATGTTGTCAAATATTACCGCCGAGATGATAGGATGGGTTAGGTTAGGTTATAATACGTTATTGATGTATATGAAGGTCAAACGGAGACGTAGAGGCCAACTCGCCAGGAAAGATGTCAAATATTACCGCCGAGATGTTAGGTTGGGTTAGGTTAGGTTATATTACGTTATTGATGCATATAGAGGTCCCACGGGGACGAAGAGGCCAACTCGCCAGATATGCTTTCAAATATTACCGCCGAGATGTTAGATTGGTTTAGGTTAGGTTATATTACGTTATTGAAGTATATAAAGGTCCCACGGTGACGTAGAGGCCAATTCGCCAGGAATGTTGTCAAATATTATCGCCGAGATGATAGGTTGGGATAGGTTAGGTTATATTACGTTATTGATGTATATAAAGGTCCCACGGAGACGTAGAGACCAACTCGCCAGGTATGTTGTCAAATATTACCGCCGAGATGTTAGGTTGTGTTAGGTTAGGTTATATTACGTTATTGATGTATATAAAGATCACACGGAGACGTAGAGGCCACCTCGCCAGGTATGTTGTCAAATATTACCGCCGAGATGTTAGGTTGGGTTAGGTTAGGTTATATTACGTTATTGATGTATATAAATGTCCCACGGAGACGTAGAGGCCAACTCGCCAGGTATGTTTTCAAATATTACCGGCGAGATGTTAGATGGGGTTAGGTTAGGTTATATTACGTTATTGATGTATATAAAGGTCCCACGGAGACGTGGAGGCCAATTCGCCAGAAATGTTGTCAAATATTACCGCCGAGATGATAGGTTGGGTTAGGTTAGGTTATATTACGTTATTGATGTATATAAAGGTCCCACGGAGACGTAGAGGCCAACTCGCCAGGTATGTTTTCAAATATTACCGGCGAGATGTTAGATTGGGTTAGGTTAGGTTATATTACGTTATTGAAGTATATAAAGGTCCCACGGAGACGTAGAGGCCAACAAGCCAGGAATGTGGTCAAATATTACCGCCGAGATGCTAGATAGGGTTAGGCTAGCTTATATTATGTTATTTAAGTATATAAAGGTCCCACGGAGACGTGGAGGCCAATTCGCCAGGAATGTTGTCAAATATTACCGCCGAGATGATAGGTTGGGTTAGGTTAGGTTATATTACGTTATTGATGTATATAAAGGTCCCACGGAGACGTAGAGGCCAACTCGCCAGGTATGTTTTCAAATATTACCGGCGAGATGTTAGATTGGGTTAGGTTAGGTTATATTACGTTATTGAAGTATATAAAGGTCCCACGGAGACGTAGAGGCCAACAAGCCAGGAATGTGGTCAAATATTACCGCCGAGATGTAGGATTGTGTTAGGTTAGGTTATATTACGTTATTGAGTTATATAAAGGTCCCACGGAGACGTAGAGCCCAACAAGCCAGGAATGTGGGTAAATATTACCGCCGAGATGTTAGGTTGTGTTAGGTTAGGTTATATTACGTTATTGATGTATATAAAGATCACACGGAGACGAAGAGGCCAACTGGCCAGGTATGTTTTCAAATATTACCGCCGAGATGTTAGATTGGTTTATGTTAGGTTATATCACGTTATTGAAGTATATAAAGGTCCCACGGAGGCGTAGAGGCCAACAAGACAGGTATGTCGTCAAATATTACCGCCGAGATGTTAGATTGGGTTAGGCTAGCTTATATTATGTTATTGATGAATATAAAGGTCCCACGGAGTCGTAGAGGCCAACAAGCCAGGAATGTGGTCAAATATTACCGACGAGATGTTAGATTGGGATAGACCAGCTTATACTATGTTATTGATGTATATAAAGGTCCCACGGAGACGTAGAGGCCAACTCGCCAGGAATGTTGTCAAATATTACCGCCGAGATGATAGGATGGGTTAGGTTAGGTCATAATACGTTATTGATGTATATGAAGGTCAAACGGAGACGTAGAGGCCACCTCGCCAGGTATGTTATCAAGTATTACCGCCGAGATGTTAGGTTGGGTTAGGTTAGGTTATATTACGTGATTGATGTATATAAATGTCCCACGGAGACGAAGAGGCCAACTCGCCAGGTATGTTTTCAAATATTACCGGCGAGGTGTTAGATTGGGTTAGGTTAGGTTATATTCCGTTATTGATGTATATAAAGGTCCCACGGAGACGTGGAGGCCAATTCGCCAGGAATGTTGTCAAATATTACCGCCGAGATGATAGGTTGGGTTAGGTTAGGTTATATTACGTTATTGATGTATATAAAGGTCCCACGGAGACGTAGAGGCCTACTCGCCAGGTATGTTTTCAAATATTACCGGCGAGATGTTAGATTGGGTTAGGTTAGGTTATATTACGTTATTGAAGTATATAAAGGTCCCACGGAGACGTAGAGGCCAACAAGCCAGGAATGTGGTCAAATATTACCGCCGAGATGTTATATTGGGTTAGGCTAGCTTATATTATGTTATTGATGAATATAAAGGTCCCACGGAGACGTAGAGGCCAGCAAGCCAGGAATGTGGTCAAATATTACCGACGAGATGTTAGATTGGGATAGACTAGCTTATATTATGTTATTGATGTATATAAAGGTCCCGCGGAGATGTGGAGGCCAACTCGCCAGGAATGTTGTCAAATATTACCGCCGAGATGATAGGTTGGGTTAGGTTAGGTTATAATACGTTATTGATGTATATGAAGGTCAAACGGAGACGTAGAGGCCAACTCGCCAGGAATGATGTCAAATATTACCGCCGAGATGTTAGGTTGGGTTAGGTTAGGTTATATTATGTTATTGATGTATATAAAAGTCCCGCGGAGATGTAGAGGCCAACTCGCCAGTAATGTTGTCAAATATTACCGCCGAGATGATAGGTTGGGTTAGGTTAGGTTATAATACGTTATTGATGTATATGAAGGTCAAACGCGGACGTAGAGGCCAACTCGCCAGGAATGATGTCAAATATAACAGCCGAGATGTTAGATTGGGATAGACTAGCTTATATTTTGTTATTGATGTATATAAAGGTCCCACGGAGACGGAGAAGCTAACTCGCCAGGAATGTTGTCAAATATTACCGCCGAGATGTTAGATTGGTTTAGGTTAGGTTATATAACGTTATTGAAGTATATAAAGGTCCCACGGTGACGTAGAGGCCAATTCGCCAGGAATGTTGTCAAATATTACCGCCGAGATGATAGGTTGGGTTAGGTTAGGTTATATTACGTTATTGATGTATATAAAGGTCCCACGGAGACGTAGAGACCAACTCGCCAGGTATGTTGTCAAATATTACCGCCGAGATGATAGGATGGGTTAGGTTAGGTTATAATACGTTATTGATGTATATGAAGGTCAAACGGAGACGTAGAGGCCAACTCGCCAGGAAAGATGTCAAATATTACCGCCGAGATGTTAGGTTGGGTTAGGTTAGGTTATATTACGTTATTGATGCATATAGAGGTCCCACGGAGACGAAGAGGCCAACTCGCCAGATATGCTTTCAAATATTACCGCCGAGATGTTAGATTGGTTTAGGTTAGGTTATATTACGTTATTGAAGTATATAAAGGTCCCACGGTGACGTAGAGGCCAATTCGCCAGGAATGTTGTCAAATATTACCGCCGAGATGATAGGTTGGGTTAGGTTAGGTTATATTACGTTATTGATGTATATAAAGGTCCCACGGAGACGTAGAGACCAACTCGCCAGGTATGTTGTCAAATATTACCGCCGAGATGTTAGGTTGTGTTAGGTTAGGTTATATTACGTTATTGATGTATATAAAGATCACACGGAGACGTAGAGGCCACCTCGCCAGGTATGTTGTCAAATATTACCGCCGAGATGTTAGGTTGGGTTAGGTTAGGTTATATTACGTTATTGATGTATATAAATGTCCCACGGAGACGTAGAGGCCAACTCGCCAGGTATGTTTTCAAATATTACCGGCGAGATGTTAGATGGGGTTAGGTTAGGTTATATTACGTTATTGATGTATATAAAGGTCCCACGGAGACGTGGAGGCCAATTCGCCAGAAATGTTGTCAAATATTACCGCCGAGATGATAGGTTGGGTTAGGTTAGGTTATATTACGTTATTGATGTATATAAAGGTCCCACGGAGACGTAGAGGCCTACTCGCCAGGTATGTTTTCAAATATTACCGGCGAGATGTTAGATTGGGTTAGGTTAGGTTATATTACGTTATTGAAGTATATAAAGGTCCCACGGAGACGTAGAGGCCAACAAGCCAGGAATGTGGTCAAATATTACCGCCGAGATGTTATATTGGGTTAGGCTAGCTTATATTATGTTATTGATGAATATAAAGGTCCCACGGAGACGTAGAGGCCAGCAAGCCAGGAATGTGGTCAAATATTACCGACGAGATGTTAGATTGGGATAGACTAGCTTATATTATGTTATTGATGTATATAAAGGTCCCGCGGAGATGTGGAGGCCAACTCGCCAGGAATGTTGTCAAATATTACCGCCGAGATGATAGGTTGGGTTAGGTTAGGTTATAATACGTTATTGATGTATATGAAGGTCAAACGGAGACGTAGAGGCCAACTCGCCAGGAATGATGTCAAATATTACCGCCGAGATGTTAGGTTGGGTTAGGTTAGGTTATATTATGTTATTGATGTATATAAAAGTCCCGCGGAGATGTAGAGGCCAACTCGCCAGTAATGTTGTCAAATATTACCGCCGAGATGATAGGTTGGGTTAGGTTAGGTTATAATACGTTATTGATGTATATGAAGGTCAAACGGGGACGTAGAGGCCAACTCGCCAGGAATGATGTCAAATATAACCGCCGAGATGTTAGATTGGGATAGACTAGCTTATATTATGTTATTGATGTATATAAAGGTCCCACGGAGACGGAGAAGCTAACTCGCCAGGAATGTTGTCAAATATTACCGCCGAGATGTTAGATTGGTTTAGGTTAGGTTATATAACGTTATTGAAGTATATAAAGGTCCCACGGTGACGTAGAGGCCAATTCGCCAGGAATGTTGTCAAATATTACCGCCGAGATGATAGGTTGGGTTAGGTTAGGTTATATTACGTTATTGATGTATATAAAGGTCCCACGGAGACGTAGAGACCAACTCGCCAGGTATGTTGTCAAATATTACCGCCGAGATGATAGGATGGGTTAGGTTAGGTTATAATACGTTATTGATGTATATGAAGGTCAAACGGAGACGTAGAGGCCAACTCGCCAGGAAAGATGTCAAATATTACCGCCGAGATGTTAGGTTGGGTTAGGTTAGGTTATATTACGTTATTGATGCATATAGAGGTCCCACGGAGACGAAGAGGACAACTCGCCAGATATGCTTTCAAATATTACCGCCGAGATGTTAGATTGGTTTAGGTTAGGTTATATTACGTTATTGAAGTATATAAAGGTCCCACGGAGACGTAGAGGCCAACAAGCCAGGAATGTCGTCAAATATTACCGCCGAGATGTTAGATTGGGTTAGGCTAGCTTATATTATGTTATTTATGTATATAAAGGTCCCACGGAGACGGAGAAGCCAACTCGCCAGGAATGTTGTCAAATATTACCGCCGAGATGTTAGGTTGGGTTAGGTTAGGTTATATTACGTTATTGATGTATATAAATGTCCCACGGAGACGTAGAGGCCAACTCGCCAGATATGTTTTCAAATATTACCGGCGAGATGTTAGATGGGGTTAGGTTAGGTTATATTACGTTATTGATGTATATAAAGGTCCCACGGAGACGTGGAGGCCAATTCGCCAGGAATGTTGTCAAATATTACCGCCGAGATGATAGGTTGGGTTAGGTTAGGTTATATTACGTTATTGATGTATATAAAGGTCCCACGGAGACGTAGAGGCCAACTCGCCAGGTATGTTTTCAAATATTACCGGCGAGATGTTAGATTGGGTTAGGTTAGGTTATATTACGTTATTGATGTATATAAAGGTCCCACGGAGACGTAGAGGCCAACTCGCCAGGAATGTTATCAAGTATTACCGCCGAGATGTTAGGTTGGGTTAGGTTAGGTTATATTACGTGATTGATGTATATAAATGTCCCACGGAGACGAAGAGGCCAACTCGCCAGGTATGTTTTCAAATATTACCGGCGAGATGTTAGATTGGGTTAGGTTAGGTTATATTCCGTTATTGATGTATATAAAGGTCCCACGGAGACGTGGAGGCCAATTCGCCAGGAATGTTGTCAAATATTACCGCCGAGATGATAGGTTGGGTTAGGTTAGGTTATATTACGTTATTGATGTATATAAAGGTCCCACGGAGACGTAGAGGCCTACTCGCCAGGTATGTTTTCAAATATTACCGGCGAGATGTTAGATTGGGTTAGGTTAGGTTATATTACGTTATTGAAGTATATAAAGGTCCCACGGAGACGTAGAGGCCAACAAGCCAGGAATGTGGTCAAATATTACCGCCGAGATGTTATATTGGGTTAGGCTAGCTTATATTATGTTATTGATGAATATAAAGGTCCCACGGAGACGTAGAGGCCAGCAAGCCAGGAATGTGGTCAAATATTACCGACGAGATGTTAGATTGGGATAGACTAGCTTATATTATGTTATTGATGTATATAAAGGTCCCGCGGAGATGTGGAGGCCAACTCGCCAGGAATGTTGTCAAATATTACCGCCGAGATGATAGGATGGGTTAGGTTAGGTCATAATACGTTATTGATGTATATGAAGGTCAAACGGAGACGTAGAGGCCACCTCGCCAGGTATGTTATCAAGTATTACCGCCGAGATGTTAGGTTGGGTTAGGTTAGGTTATATTACGTGATTGATGTATATAAATGTCCCACGGAGACGAAGAGGCCAACTCGCCAGGTATGTTTTCAAATATTACCGGCGAGGTGTTAGATTGGGTTAGGTTAGGTTATATTCCGTTATTGATGTATATAAAGGTCCCACGGAGACGTGGAGGCCAATTCGCCAGGAATGTTGTCAAATATTACCGCCGAGATGATAGGTTGGGTTAGGTTAGGTTATATTACGTTATTGATGTATATAAAGGTCCCACGGAGACGTAGAGGCCTACTCGCCAGGTATGTTTTCAAATATTACCGGCGAGATGTTAGATTGGGTTAGGTTAGGTTATATTACGTTATTGAAGTATATAAAGGTCCCACGGAGACGTAGAGGCCAACAAGCCAGGAATGTGGTCAAATATTACCGCCGAGATGTTATATTGGGTTAGGCTAGCTTATATTATGTTATTGATGAATATAAAGGTCCCACGGAGACGTAGAGGCCAGCAAGCCAGGAATGTGGTCAAATATTACCGACGAGATGTTAGATTGGGATAGACTAGCTTATATTATGTTATTGATGTATATAAAGGTCCCGCGGAGATGTGGAGGCCAACTCGCCAGGAATGTTGTCAAATATTACCGCCGAGATGATAGGTTGGGTTAGGTTAGGTTATATTACGTTATTGATGTATATAAATGTCCCACGGAGACGTAGAGGCCAACTCGCCAGATATGTTTTCAAATATTACCGGCGAGATGTTAGATGGGGTTAGGTTAGGTTATATTACGTTATTGATGTATATAAAGGTCCCACGGAGACGTGGAGGCCAATTCGCCAGGAATGTTGTCAAATATTACCGCCGAGATGATAGGTTGGGTTAGGTTAGGTTATATTACGTTATTGATGTATATAAAGGTCCCACGGAGACGTAGAGGCCAACTCGCCAGGTATGTTTTCAAATATTACCGGCGAGATGTTAGATTGGGTTAGGTTAGGTTATATTACGTTATTGATGTATATAAAGGTCCCACGGAGACGTAGAGGCCAACTCGCCAGGAATGTTATCAAGTATTACCGCCGAGATGTTAGGTTGGGTTAGGTTAGGTTATATTACGTGATTGATGTATATAAATGTCCCACGGAGACGAAGAGGCCAACTCGCCAGGTATGTTTTCAAATATTACCGGCGAGATGTTAGATTGGGTTAGGTTAGGTTATATTCCGTTATTGATGTATATAAAGGTCCCACGGAGACGTGGAGGCCAATTCGCCAGGAATGTTGTCAAATATTACCGCCGAGATGATAGGTTGGGTTAGGTTAGGTTATATTACGTTATTGATGTATATAAAGGTCCCACGGAGACGTAGAGGCCTACTCGCCAGGTATGTTTTCAAATATTACCGGCGAGATGTTAGATTGGGTTAGGTTAGGTTATATTACGTTATTGAAGTATATAAAGGTCCCACGGAGACGTAGAGGCCAACAAGCCAGGAATGTGGTCAAATATTACCGCCGAGATGTTATATTGGGTTAGGCTAGCTTATATTATGTTATTGATGAATATAAAGGTCCCACGGAGACGTAGAGGCCAGCAAGCCAGGAATGTGGTCAAATATTACCGACGAGATGTTAGATTGGGATAGACTAGCTTATATTATGTTATTGATGTATATAAAGGTCCCGCGGAGATGTGGACGCCAACTCGCCAGGAATGTTGTCAAATATTACCGCCGAGATGATAGGATGGGTTAGGTTAGGTCATAATACGTTATTGATGTATATGAAGGTCAAACGGAGACGTAGAGGCCACCTCGCCAGGTATGTTATCAAGTATTACCGCCGAGATGTTAGGTTGGGTTAGGTTAGGTTATATTACGTGATTGATGTATATAAATGTCCCACGGAGACGAAGAGGCCAACTCGCCAGGTATGTTTTCAAATATTACCGGCGAGGTGTTAGATTGGGTTAGGTTAGGTTATATTCCGTTATTGATGTATATAAAGGTCCCACGGAGACGTGGAGGCCAATTCGCCAGGAATGTTGTCAAATATTACCGCCGAGATGATAGGTTGGGTTAGGTTAGGTTATATTACGTTATTGATGTATATAAAGGTCCCACGGAGACGTAGAGGCCTACTCGCCAGGTATGTTTTCAAATATTACCGGCGAGATGTTAGATTGGGTTAGGTTAGGTTATATTACGTTATTGAAGTATATAAAGGTCCCACGGAGACGTAGAGGCCAACAAGCCAGGAATGTGGTCAAATATTACCGCCGAGATGTTATATTGGGTTAGGCTAGCTTATATTATGTTATTGATGAATATAAAGGTCCCACGGAGACGTAGAGGCCAGCAAGCCAGGAATGTGGTCAAATATTACCGACGAGATGTTAGATTGGGATAGACTAGCTTATATTATGTTATTGATGTATATAAAGGTCCCGCGGAGATGTGGAGGCCAACTCGCCAGGAATGTTGTCAAATATTACCGCCGAGATGATAGGTTGGGTTAGGTTAGGTTATAATACGTTATTGATGTATATGAAGGTCAAACGGAGACGTAGAGGCCAACTCGCCAGGAATGATGTCAAATATTACCGCCGAGATGTTAGGTTGGGTTAGGTTAGGTTATATTATGTTATTGATGTATATAAAAGTCCCGCGGAGATGTAGAGGCCAACTCGCCAGTAATGTTGTCAAATATTACCGCCGAGATGATAGGTTGGGTTAGGTTAGGTTATAATACGTTATTGATGTATATGAAGGTCAAACGCGGACGTAGAGGCCAACTCGCCAGGAATGATGTCAAATATAACAGCCGAGATGTTAGATTGGGATAGACTAGCTTATATTTTGTTATTGATGTATATAAAGGTCCCACGGAGACGGAGAAGCTAACTCGCCAGGAATGTTGTCAAATATTACCGCCGAGATGTTAGATTGGTTTAGGTTAGGTTATATAACGTTATTGAAGTATATAAAGGTCCCACGGTGACGTAGAGGCCAATTCGCCAGGAATGTTGTCAAATATTACCGCCGAGATGATAGGTTGGGTTAGGTTAGGTTATATTACGTTATTGATGTATATAAAGGTCCCACGGAGACGTAGAGACCAACTCGCCAGGTATGTTGTCAAATATTACCGCCGAGATGATAGGATGGGTTAGGTTAGGTTATAATACGTTATTGATGTATATGAAGGTCAAACGGAGACGTAGAGGCCAACTCGCCAGGAAAGATGTCAAATATTACCGCCGAGATGTTAGGTTGGGTTAGGTTAGGTTATATTACGTTATTGATGCATATAGAGGTCCCACGGAGACGAAGAGGCCAACTCGCCAGATATGCTTTCAAATATTACCGCCGAGATGTTAGATTGGTTTAGGTTAGGTTATATTACGTTATTGAAGTATATAAAGGTCCCACGGTGACGTAGAGGCCAATTCGCCAGGAATGTTGTCAAATATTACCGCCGAGATGATAGGTTGGGTTAGGTTAGGTTATATTACGTTATTGATGTATATAAAGGTCCCACGGAGACGTAGAGACCAACTCGCCAGGTATGTTGTCAAATATTACCGCCGAGATGTTAGGTTGTGTTAGGTTAGGTTATATTACGTTATTGATGTATATAAAGATCACACGGAGACGTAGAGGCCACCTCGCCAGGTATGTTGTCAAATATTACCGCCGAGATGTTAGGTTGGGTTAGGTTAGGTTATATTACGTTATTGATGTATATAAATGTCCCACGGAGACGTAGAGGCCAACTCGCCAGGTATGTTTTCAAATATTACCGGCGAGATGTTAGATGGGGTTAGGTTAGGTTATATTACGTTATTGATGTATATAAAGGTCCCACGGAGACGTGGAGGCCAATTCGCCAGAAATGTTGTCAAATATTACCGCCGAGATGATAGGTTGGGTTAGGTTAGGTTATATTACGTTATTGATGTATATAAAGGTCCCACGGAGACGTAGAGGCCTACTCGCCAGGTATGTTTTCAAATATTACCGGCGAGATGTTAGATTGGGTTAGGTTAGGTTATATTACGTTATTGAAGTATATAAAGGTCCCACGGAGACGTAGAGGCCAACAAGCCAGGAATGTGGTCAAATATTACCGCCGAGATGTTATATTGGGTTAGGCTAGCTTATATTATGTTATTGATGAATATAAAGGTCCCACGGAGACGTAGAGGCCAGCAAGCCAGGAATGTGGTCAAATATTACCGACGAGATGTTAGATTGGGATAGACTAGCTTATATTATGTTATTGATGTATATAAAGGTCCCGCGGAGATGTGGAGGCCAACTCGCCAGGAATGTTGTCAAATATTACCGCCGAGATGTTAGATTGGTTTAGGTTAGGTTATATAACGTTATTGAAGTATATAAAGGTCCCACGGTGACGTAGAGGCCAATTCGCCAGGAATGTTGTCAAATATTACCGCCGAGATGATAGGTTGGGTTAGGTTAGGTTATATTACGTTATTGATGTATATAAAGGTCCCACGGAGACGTAGAGACCAACTCGCCAGGTATGTTGTCAAATATTACCGCCGAGATGATAGGATGGGTTAGGTTAGGTTATAATACGTTATTGATGTATATGAAGGTCAAACGGAGACGTAGAGGCCAACTCGCCAGGAAAGATGTCAAATATTACCGCCGAGATGTTAGGTTGGGTTAGGTTAGGTTATATTACGTTATTGATGCATATAGAGGTCCCACGGAGACGAAGAGGACAACTCGCCAGATATGCTTTCAAATATTACCGCCGAGATGTTAGATTGGTTTAGGTTAGGTTATATTACGTTATTGAAGTATATAAAGGTCCCACGGAGACGTAGAGGCCAACAAGCCAGGAATGTCGTCAAATATTACCGCCGAGATGTTAGATTGGGTTAGGCTAGCTTATATTATGTTATTTATGTATATAAAGGTCCCACGGAGACGGAGAAGCCAACTCGCCAGGAATGTTGTCAAATATTACCGCCGAGATGTTAGGTTGGGTTAGGTTAGGTTATATTACGTTATTGATGTATATAAATGTCCCACGGAGACGTAGAGGCCAACTCGCCAGATATGTTTTCAAATATTACCGGCGAGATGTTAGATGGGGTTAGGTTAGGTTATATTACGTTATTGATGTATATAAAGGTCCCACGGAGACGTGGAGGCCAATTCGCCAGGAATGTTGTCAAATATTACCGCCGAGATGATAGGTTGGGTTAGGTTAGGTTATATTACGTTATTGATGTATATAAAGGTCCCACGGAGACGTAGAGGCCAACTCGCCAGGTATGTTTTCAAATATTACCGGCGAGATGTTAGATTGGGTTAGGTTAGGTTATATTACGTTATTGATGTATATAAAGGTCCCACGGAGACGTAGAGGCCAACTCGCCAGGAATGTTATCAAGTATTACCGCCGAGATGTTAGGTTGGGTTAGGTTAGGTTATATTACGTGATTGATGTATATAAATGTCCCACGGAGACGAAGAGGCCAACTCGCCAGGTATGTTTTCAAATATTACCGGCGAGATGTTAGATTGGGTTAGGTTAGGTTATATTCCGTTATTGATGTATATAAAGGTCCCACGGAGACGTGGAGGCCAATTCGCCAGGAATGTTGTCAAATATTACCGCCGAGATGATAGGTTGGGTTAGGTTAGGTTATATTACGTTATTGATGTATATAAAGGTCCCACGGAGACGTAGAGGCCTACTCGCCAGGTATGTTTTCAAATATTACCGGCGAGATGTTAGATTGGGTTAGGTTAGGTTATATTACGTTATTGAAGTATATAAAGGTCCCACGGAGACGTAGAGGCCAACAAGCCAGGAATGTGGTCAAATATTACCGCCGAGATGTTATATTGGGTTAGGCTAGCTTATATTATGTTATTGATGAATATAAAGGTCCCACGGAGACGTAGAGGCCAGCAAGCCAGGAATGTGGTCAAATATTACCGACGAGATGTTAGATTGGGATAGACTAGCTTATATTATGTTATTGATGTATATAAAGGTCCCGCGGAGATGTGGAGGCCAACTCGCCAGGAATGTTGTCAAATATTACCGCCGAGATGATAGGTTGGGTTAGGTTAGGTTATAATACGTTATTGATGTATATGAAGGTCAAACGGAGACGTAGAGGCCAACTCGCCAGGAATGATGTCAAATATTACCGCCGAGATGTTAGGTTGGGTTAGGTTAGGTTATATTATGTTATTGATGTATATAAAAGTCCCGCGGAGATGTAGAGGCCAACTCGCCAGTAATGTTGTCAAATATTACCGCCGAGATGATAGGTTGGGTTAGGTTAGGTTATAATACGTTATTGATGTATATGAAGGTCAAACGGGGACGTAGAGGCCAACTCGCCAGGAATGATGTCAAATATAACCGCCGAGATGTTAGATTGGGATAGACTAGCTTATATTATGTTATTGATGTATATAAAGGTCCCACGGAGACGGAGAAGCTAACTCGCCAGGAATGTTGTCAAATATTACCGCCGAGATGTTAGATTGGTTTAGGTTAGGTTATATAACGTTATTGAAGTATATAAAGGTCCCACGGTGACGTAGAGGCCAATTCGCCAGGAATGTTGTCAAATATTACCGCCGAGATGATAGGTTGGGTTAGGTTAGGTTATATTACGTTATTGATGTATATAAAGGTCCCACGGAGACGTAGAGACCAACTCGCCAGGTATGTTGTCAAATATTACCGCCGAGATGATAGGATGGGTTAGGTTAGGTTATAATACGTTATTGATGTATATGAAGGTCAAACGGAGACGTAGAGGCCAACTCGCCAGGAAAGATGTCAAATATTACCGCCGAGATGTTAGGTTGGGTTAGGTTAGGTTATATTACGTTATTGATGCATATAGAGGTCCCACGGAGACGAAGAGGCCAACTCGCCAGATATGCTTTCAAATATTACCGCCGAGATGTTAGATTGGTTTAGGTTAGGTTATATTACGTTATTGAAGTATATAAAGGTCCCACGGAGACGTAGAGGCCAACAAGCCAGGAATGTCGTCAAATATTACCGCCGAGATGTTAGGTTGGGTTAGGTTAGGTTATATTACGTTATTGATGTATATAAAGATCACACGGAGACGTAGAGGCCACCTCGCCAGGTATGTTGTCAAATATTACCGCCGAGATGTTAGGTTGGGTTAGGTTAGGTTATATTACGTTATTGATGTATATAAATGTCCCACGGAGACGTAGAGGCCAACTCGCCAGATATGTTTTCAAATATTACCGGCGAGATGTTAGATGGGGTTAGGTTAGGTTATATTACGTTATTGATGTATATAAAGGTCCCACGGAGACGTGGAGGCCAATTCGCCAGGAATGTTGTCAAATATTACCGCCGAGATGATAGGTTGGGTTAGGTTAGGTTATATTACGTTATTGATGTATATAAAGGTCCCACGGAGACGTAGAGGCCAACTCGCCAGGTATGTTTTCAAATATTACCGGCGAGATGTTAGATTGGGTTAGGTTAGGTTATATTACGTTATTGATGTATATAAAGGTCCCACGGAGACGTAGAGGCCAACTCGCCAGGAATGTTATCAAGTATTACCGCCGAGATGTTAGGTTGGGTTAGGTTAGGTTATATTACGTGATTGATGTATATAAATGTCCCACGGAGACGAAGAGGCCAACTCGCCAGGTATGTTTTCAAATATTACCGGCGAGATGTTAGATTGGGTTAGGTTAGGTTATATTCCGTTATTGATGTATATAAAGGTCCCACGGAGACGTGGAGGCCAATTCGCCAGGAATGTTGTCAAATATTACCGCCGAGATGATAGGTTGGGTTAGGTTAGGTTATATTACGTTATTGATGTATATAAAGGTCCCACGGAGACGTAGAGGCCTACTCGCCAGGTATGTTTTCAAATATTACCGGCGAGATGTTAGATTGGGTTAGGTTAGGTTATATTACGTTATTGAAGTATATAAAGGTCCCACGGAGACGTAGAGGCCAACAAGCCAGGAATGTGGTCAAATATTACCGCCGAGATGTTATATTGGGTTAGGCTAGCTTATATTATGTTATTGATGAATATAAAGGTCCCACGGAGACGTAGAGGCCAGCAAGCCAGGAATGTGGTCAAATATTACCGACGAGATGTTAGATTGGGATAGACTAGCTTATATTATGTTATTGATGTATATAAAGGTCCCGCGGAGATGTGGAGGCCAACTCGCCAGGAATGTTGTCAAATATTACCGCCGAGATGATAGGTTGGGTTAGGTTAGGTTATAATACGTTATTGATGTATATGAAGGTCAAACGGAGACGTAGAGGCCAACTCGCCAGGAATGATGTCAAATATTACCGCCGAGATGTTAGGTTGGGTTAGGTTAGGTTATATTATGTTATTGATGTATATAAAAGTCCCGCGGAGATGTAGAGGCCAACTCGCCAGTAATGTTGTCAAATATTACCGCCGAGATGATAGGTTGGGTTAGGTTAGGTTATAATACGTTATTGATGTATATGAAGGTCAAACGGGGACGTAGAGGCCAACTCGCCAGGAATGATGTCAAATATAACCGCCGAGATGTTAGATTGGGATAGACTAGCTTATATTATGTTATTGATGTATATAAAGGTCCCACGGAGACGGAGAAGCTAACTCGCCAGGAATGTTGTCAAATATTACCGCCGAGATGTTAGATTGGTTTAGGTTAGGTTATATAACGTTATTGAAGTATATAAAGGTCCCACGGTGACGTAGAGGCCAATTCGCCAGGAATGTTGTCAAATATTACCGCCGAGATGATAGGTTGGGTTAGGTTAGGTTATATTACGTTATTGATGTATATAAAGGTCCCACGGAGACGTAGAGGCCAACTCGCCAGGAATGTTGTCAAATATTACCGCCGAGATGATAGGTTGGGTTAGGTTAGGTTATAATACGTTATTGATGTATATGAAGGTCAAACGGAGACGTAGAGGCCAACTCGCCAGGAATGATGTCAAATATTACCGCCGAGATGTTAGGTTGGGTTAGGTTAGGTTATATTATGTTATTGATGTATATAAAAGTCCCGCGGAGATGTAGAGGCCAACTCGCCAGTAATGTTGTCAAATATTACCGCCGAGATGATAGGTTGGGTTAGGTTAGGTTATAATACGTTATTGATGTATATGAAGGTCAAACGGGGACGTAGAGGCCAACTCGCCAGGAATGATGTCAAATATAACCGCCGAGATGTTAGATTGGGATAGACTAGCTTATATTATGTTATTGATGTATATAAAGGTCCCACGGAGACGGAGAAGCTAACTCGCCAGGAATGTTGTCAAATATTACCGCCGAGATGTTAGATTGGTTTAGGTTAGGTTATATAACGTTATTGAAGTATATAAAGGTCCCACGGTGACGTAGAGGCCAATTCGCCAGGAATGTTGTCAAATATTACCGCCGAGATGATAGGTTGGGTTAGGTTAGGTTATATTACGTTATTGATGTATATAAAGGTCCCACGGAGACGTAGAGACCAACTCGCCAGGTATGTTGTCAAATATTACCGCCGAGATGATAGGATGGGTTAGGTTAGGTTATAATACGTTATTGATGTATATGAAGGTCAAACGGAGACGTAGAGGCCAACTCGCCAGGAAAGATGTCAAATATTACCGCCGAGATGTTAGGTTGGGTTAGGTTAGGTTATATTACGTTATTGATGCATATAGAGGTCCCACGGAGACGAAGAGGCCAACTCGCCAGATATGCTTTCAAATATTACCGCCGAGATGTTAGATTGGTTTAGGTTAGGTTATATTACGTTATTGAAGTATATAAAGGTCCCACGGAGACGTAGAGGCCAACAAGCCAGGAATGTCGTCAAATATTACCGCCGAGATGTTAGGTTGGGTTAGGTTAGGTTATATTACGTTATTGATGTATATAAAGATCACACGGAGACGTAGAGGCCACCTCGCCAGGTATGTTGTCAAATATTACCGCCGAGATGTTAGGTTGGGTTAGGTTAGGTTATATTACGTTATTGATGTATATAAATGTCCCACGGAGACGTAGAGGCCAACTCGCCAGATATGTTTTCAAATATTACCGGCGAGATGTTAGATGGGGTTAGGTTAGGTTATATTACGTTATTGATGTATATAAAGGTCCCACGGAGACGTGGAGGCCAATTCGCCAGGAATGTTGTCAAATATTACCGCCGAGATGATAGGTTGGGTTAGGTTAGGTTATATTACGTTATTGATGTATATAAAGGTCCCACGGAGACGTAGAGGCCAACTCGCCAGGTATGTTTTCAAATATTACCGGCGAGATGTTAGATTGGGTTAGGTTAGGTTATATTACGTTATTGATGTATATAAAGGTCCCACGGAGACGTAGAGGCCAACTCGCCAGGAATGTTATCAAGTATTACCGCCGAGATGTTAGGTTGGGTTAGGTTAGGTTATATTACGTGATTGATGTATATAAATGTCCCACGGAGACGAAGAGGCCAACTCGCCAGGTATGTTTTCAAATATTACCGGCGAGATGTTAGATTGGGTTAGGTTAGGTTATATTCCGTTATTGATGTATATAAAGGTCCCACGGAGACGTGGAGGCCAATTCGCCAGGAATGTTGTCAAATATTACCGCCGAGATGATAGGTTGGGTTAGGTTAGGTTATATTACGTTATTGATGTATATAAAGGTCCCACGGAGACGTAGAGGCCTACTCGCCAGGTATGTTTTCAAATATTACCGGCGAGATGTTAGATTGGGTTAGGTTAGGTTATATTACGTTATTGAAGTATATAAAGGTCCCACGGAGACGTAGAGGCCAACAAGCCAGGAATGTGGTCAAATATTACCGCCGAGATGTTATATTGGGTTAGGCTAGCTTATATTATGTTATTGATGAATATAAAGGTCCCACGGAGACGTAGAGGCCAGCAAGCCAGGAATGTGGTCAAATATTACCGACGAGATGTTAGATTGGGATAGACTAGCTTATATTATGTTATTGATGTATATAAAGGTCCCGCGGAGATGTGGAGGCCAACTCGCCAGGAATGTTGTCAAATATTACCGCCGAGATGATAGGTTGGGTTAGGTTAGGTTATAATACGTTATTGATGTATATGAAGGTCAAACGGAGACGTAGAGGCCAACTCGCCAGGAATGATGTCAAATATTACCGCCGAGATGTTAGGTTGGGTTAGGTTAGGTTATATTATGTTATTGATGTATATAAAAGTCCCGCGGAGATGTAGAGGCCAACTCGCCAGTAATGTTGTCAAATATTACCGCCGAGATGATAGGTTGGGTTAGGTTAGGTTATAATACGTTATTGATGTATATGAAGGTCAAACGGGGACGTAGAGGCCAACTCGCCAGGAATGATGTCAAATATAACCGCCGAGATGTTAGATTGGGATAGACTAGCTTATATTATGTTATTGATGTATATAAAGGTCCCACGGAGACGGAGAAGCTAACTCGCCAGGAATGTTGTCAAATATTACCGCCGAGATGTTAGATTGGTTTAGGTTAGGTTATATAACGTTATTGAAGTATATAAAGGTCCCACGGTGACGTAGAGGCCAATTCGCCAGGAATGTTGTCAAATATTACCGCCGAGATGATAGGTTGGGTTAGGTTAGGTTATATTACGTTATTGATGTATATAAAGGTCCCACGGAGACGTAGAGACCAACTCGCCAGGTATGTTGTCAAATATTACCGCCGAGATGATAGGATGGGTTAGGTTAGGTTATAATACGTTATTGATGTATATGAAGGTCAAACGGAGACGTAGAGGCCAACTCGCCAGGAAAGATGTCAAATATTACCGCCGAGATGTTAGGTTGGGTTAGGTTAGGTTATATTACGTTATTGATGCATATAGAGGTCCCACGGAGACGAAGAGGCCAACTCGCCAGATATGCTTTCAAATATTACCGCCGAGATGTTAGATTGGTTTAGGTTAGGTTATATTACGTTATTGAAGTATATAAATGTCCCACGGAGACGTAGAGGCCACCAAGCCAGGAATGTCGTCAAATATTACCGCCGAGATGTTAGATTGGGTTAGGCTAGCTTATATTATGTTATTTATGTATATAAAGGTCCCACGGAGACGGAGAAGCCAACTCGCCAGGAATGTTGTCAAATATTACCGCCGAGATGTTAGGTTGGGTTAGGTTAGGTTACATTACGTTATTGATGTATATAAAGGTCCCGCGGAGATGTAGAGGCCAACTCGCCAGGAATGTTGTCAAATATTACCGCCGAGATGATAGGTTGGGTTAGGTTAGGTTATAATACGTTATTGATGTATATGAAGGTCAAACGGAGACGTAGAGGCCAACAAGCCAGGTATGTCGTCAAATATTACCGCCGAGATGTTAGATTGGGTTAGGCTAGCTTATATTATGTTACTGATGAATATAAAGTTCCCACGGAGACGTAGAGGCCAACAAGCCAGAAATGTGGTCAAATATTACCGCCGAGATGTAGGATTGTGTTAGGTTAGGTTATATTACGTTATTGAGTTATATAAAGGTCCCACGGAGACGTAGAGTCCAACAAGCCAGGAATGTGGGTAAATATTACCGCCGAGATGTTAGGTTGGGTTAGGTTAGGTTATATTACGTTATTGATGTATATAAAGATCACACGGAGACGTAGAGGCCACCTCGCCAGGTATGTTGTCAAATATTACCGCCGAGATGTTAGGTTGGGTTAGGTTAGGTTATATTACGTTATTGATGTATATAAATGTCCCACGGAGACGTAGAGGCCAACTCGCCAGATATGTTTTCAAATATTACCGGCGAGATGTTAGATTGGTTTATGTTAGGTTATATCACGTTATTGAAGTATATAAAGGTCCCACGGAGGCGTAGAGGCCAACGAGACAGGTATGTCGTCTAATATTACCGCCGAGATGTTAGATTGGGTTAGGTTAGCTTATATTATGTTATTGATGAATATAAAGGTCCCACGGAGACGTAGAGGCCAACAAGCCAGGAATGTGGTCAAATATTACCGACGAGATGTTAGATTGGGATAGACTAGCTTATATTATGTTAGTGATGTATATAAAGGTCCCGCGGAGATGTGGAGGCCAACTCGCCAGGAATGTTGTCAAATATTACCGCCGAGATGTTAGGTTGGGTTAGGTTAGGTTATATTACGTTATTGATGTATATAAAGGTCCCACGGAGACGAAGAGGCCAACTGGCCAGGTATGTTTTCAAATATTACCGCCGAGATGTTAGATTGGTTTATGTTAGGTTATATCACGTTATTGAAGTATATAAAGGTCCCACGGAGGCGTAGAGGCCAACAAGACAGGTATGTCGTCAAATATTACCGCCGAGATGTTAGATTGGGTTAGGCTAGCTTATATTATGTTATTGATGAATATAAAGGTCCCACGGAGTCGTAGAGGCCAACAAGCCAGGAATGTGGTCAAATATTACCGCCGAGATGTTAGATTGGGATAGACCAGCTTATACTATGTTATTGATGTATATAAAGGTCCCACGGAGACGTAGAGGCCAACTCGCCAGGAATGTTGTCAAATATTACCGCCGAGATGATAGGATGGGTTAGGTTACGTCATAATACGTTATTGATGTATATGAAGGTCAAACGGAGACGTAGAGGCCAACTCGCCAGGTATGTTATCAAGTATTACCGCCGAGATGTTAGGTTGGGTTAGGTTAGGTTATATTACGTGATTGATGTATATAAATGTCCCACGGAGACGAAGAGGCCAACTCGCCAGGTATGTTTTCAAATATTACCGCCGAGATGTTAGATTGGTTTAGGTTAGGTTATATTACGTTATTGAAGTATATAAAGGTCCCACGGAGACGTAGAGGCCAACTCGCCAGGTATGTTTTCAAATATTACCGGCGAGATGTTAGATTGGGTTAGGTTAGGTTATATTACGTTATTGATGTATATAAAGGTCCCACGGAGACGTGGAGGCCAATTCGCCAGGAATGTTGTCAAATATTACCGCCGAGATGATAGGTTGGGTTAGGTTAGGTTATATTACGTTATTGATGTATATAAAGGTCCCACGGAGACGTAGAGGCCAACTCGCCAGGTATGTTTTCAAATATTACCGGCGAGATGTTAGATTGGGTTAGGTTAGGTTATATTACGTTATTGAAGTATATAAAGGTCCCACGGAGACGTAGAGGCCAACAAGCCAGGAATGTGGTCAAATATTACCGCCGAGATGTTATATTGGGTTAGGCTAGCTTATATTATGTTATTGATGAATATAAAGGTCCCACGGAGACGTAGAGGCCAGCAAGCCAGGAATGTGGTCAAATATTACCGACGAGATGTTAGATTGGGATAGACTAGCTTATATTATGTTATTGATGTATATAAAGGTCCCGCGGAGATGTGGAGGCCAACTCGCCAGGAATGTTGTCAAATATTACCGCCGAGATGATAGGTTGGGTTAGGTTAGGTTATAATACGTTATTGATGTATATGAAGGTCAAACGGAGACGTAGAGGCCAACTCGCCAGGAATGATGTCAAATATTACCGCCGAGATGTTAGGTTGGGTTAGGTTAGGTTATATTATGTTATTGATGTATATAAAAGTCCCGCGGAGATGTAGAGGCCAACTCGCCAGTAATGTTGTCAAATATTACCGCCGAGATGATAGGTTGGGTTAGGTTAGGTTATAATACGTTATTGATGTATATGAAGGTCAAACGGGGACGTAGAGGCCAACTCGCCAGGAATGATGTCAAATATTACCGCCGAGATGTTAGATTGGGATAGACTAGCTTATATTATGTTATTGATGTATATAAAGGTCCCACGGAGACGGAGAAGCTAACTCGCCAGGAATGTTGTCAAATATTACCGCCGAGATGTTAGATTGGTTTAGGTTAGGTTATATAACGTTATTGAAGTATATAAAGGTCCCACGGTGACGTAGAGGCCAATTCGCCAGGAATGTTGTCAAATATTACCGCCGAGATGATAGGTTGGGTTAGGTTAGGTTATATTACGTTATTGATGTATATAAAGGTCCCACGGAGACGTAGAGACCAACTCGCCAGGTATGTTGTCAAATATTACCGCCGAGATGATAGGATGGGTTAGGTTAGGTTATAATACGTTATTGATGTATATGAAGGTCAAACGGAGACGTAGAGGCCAACTCGCCAGGAAAGATGTCAAATATTACCGCCGAGATGTTAGGTTGGGTTAGGTTAGGTTATATTACGTTATTGATGCATATAGAGGTCCCACGGAGACGAAGAGGCCAACTCGCCAGATATGCTTTCAAATATTACCGCCGAGATGTTAGATTGGTTTAGGTTAGGTTATATTACGTTATTGAAGTATATAAAGGTCCCACGGAGACGTAGAGGCCAACAAGCCAGGAATGTCGTCAAATATTACCGCCGAGATGTTAGGTTGGGTTAGGTTAGGTTATATTACGTTATTGATGTATATAAAGATCACACGGAGACGTAGAGGCCACCTCGCCAGGTATGTTGTCAAATATTACCGCCGAGATGTTAGGTTGGGTTAGGTTAGGTTATATTACGTTATTGATGTATATAAATGTCCCACGGAGACGTAGAGGCCAACTCGCCAGATATGTTTTCAAATATTACCGGCGAGATGTTAGATGGGGTTAGGTTAGGTTATATTACGTTATTGATGTATATAAAGGTCCCACGGAGACGTGGAGGCCAATTCGCCAGGAATGTTGTCAAATATTACCGCCGAGATGATAGGTTGGGTTAGGTTAGGTTATATTACGTTATTGATGTATATAAAGGTCCCACGGAGACGTAGAGGCCAACTCGCCAGGTATGTTTCCAAATATTACCGGCGAGATGTTAGATTGGGTTAGGTTAGGTTATATTACGTTATTGATGTATATAAAGGTCCCACGGAGACGTAGAGGCCAACTCGCCAGGAATGTTATCAAGTATTACCGCCGAGATGTTAGGTTGGGTTAGGTTAGGTTATATTACGTGATTGATGTATATAAATGTCCCACGGAGACGAAGAGGCCAACTCGCCAGGTATGTTTTCAAATATTACCGGCGAGATGTTAGATTGGGTTAGGTTAGGTTATATTCCGTTATTGATGTATATAAAGGTCCCACGGAGACGTGGAGGCCAATTCGCCAGGAATGTTGTCAAATATTACCGCCGAGATGATAGGTTGGGTTAGGTTAGGTTATATTACGTTATTGATGTATATAAAGGTCCCACGGAGACGTAGAGGCCTACTCGCCAGGTATGTTTTCAAATATTACCGGCGAGATGTTAGATTGGGTTAGGTTAGGTTATATTACGTTATTGAAGTATATAAAGGTCCCACGGAGACGTAGAGGCCAACAAGCCAGGAATGTGGTCAAATATTACCGCCGAGATGTTATATTGGGTTAGGCTAGCTTATATTATGTTATTGATGAATATAAAGGTCCCACGGAGACGTAGAGGCCAGCAAGCCAGGAATGTGGTCAAATATTACCGACGAGATGTTAGATTGGGATAGACTAGCTTATATTATGTTATTGATGTATATAAAGGTCCCGCGGAGATGTGGAGGCCAACTCGCCAGGAATGTTGTCAAATATTACCGCCGAGATGATAGGTTGGGTTAGGTTAGGTTATAATACGTTATTGATGTATATGAAGGTCAAACGGAGACGTAGAGGCCAACTCGCCAGGAATGATGTCAAATATTACCGCCGAGATGTTAGGTTGGGTTAGGTTAGGTTATATTATGTTATTGATGTATATAAAAGTCCCGCGGAGATGTAGAGGCCAACTCGCCAGTAATGTTGTCAAATATTACCGCCGAGATGATAGGTTGGGTTAGGTTAGGTTATAATACGTTATTGATGTATATGAAGGTCAAACGGGGACGTAGAGGCCAACTCGCCAGGAATGATGTCAAATATAACCGCCGAGATGTTAGATTGGGATAGACTAGCTTATATTATGTTATTGATGTATATAAAGGTCCCACGGAGACGGAGAAGCTAACTCGCCAGGAATGTTGTCAAATATTACCGCCGAGATGTTAGATTGGTTTAGGTTAGGTTATATAACGTTATTGAAGTATATAAAGGTCCCACGGTGACGTAGAGGCCAATTCGCCAGGAATGTTGTCAAATATTACCGCCGAGATGATAGGTTGGGTTAGGTTAGGTTATATTACGTTATTGATGTATATAAAGGTCCCACGGAGACGTAGAGACCAACTCGCCAGGTATGTTGTCAAATATTACCGCCGAGATGATAGGATGGGTTAGGTTAGGTTATAATACGTTATTGATGTATATGAAGGTCAAACGGAGACGTAGAGGCCAACTCGCCAGGAAAGATGTCAAATATTACCGCCGAGATGTTAGGTTGGGTTAGGTTAGGTTATATTACGTTATTGATGCATATAGAGGTCCCACGGAGACGAAGAGGCCAACTCGCCAGATATGCTTTCAAATATTACCGCCGAGATGTTAGATTGGTTTAGGTTAGGTTATATTACGTTATTGAAGTATATAAATGTCCCACGGAGACGTAGAGGCCAACAAGCCAGGAATGTCGTCAAATATTACCGCCGAGATGTTAGATTGGGTTAGGCTAGCTTATATTATGTTATTTATGTATATAAAGGTCCCACGGAGACGGAGAAGCCAACTCGCCAGGAATGTTGTCAAATATTACCGCCGAGATGTTAGGTTGGGTTAGGTTAGGTTACATTACGTTATTGATGTATATAAAGGTCCCGCGGAGATGTAGAGGCCAACTCGCCAGGAATGTTGTCAAATATTACCGCCGAGATGATAGGTTGGGTTAGGTTAGGTTATAATACGTTATTGATGTATATGAAGGTCAAACGGAGACGTAGAGGCCAACAAGCCAGGTATGTCGTCAAATATTACCGCCGAGATGTTAGATTGGGTTAGGCTAGCTTATATTATGTTACTGATGAATATAAAGTTCCCACGGAGACGTAGAGGCCAACAAGCCAGAAATGTGGTCAAATATTACCGACGAGATGTTAGATTGGGATAGACTAGCTTATATTATGTTATTGATGTATATAAAGGTCCCGCGGAGATGTGGAGGCCAACTCGCCAGGAATGTTGTCAAATATTACCGCCGAGATGTTAGGTTGGGTTAGGTTAGGTTATATTACGTTATTGATGTATATAAAGGTCCCACGGAGACGAAGAGGCCAACTGGCCAGGTATGTTTTCAAATATTACCGCCGAGATGTTAGATTGGTTTATGTTAGGTTATATCACGTTATTGAAGTATATAAAGGTCCCACGGAGGCGTAGAGGCCAACAAGACAGGTATGTCGTCAAATATTACCGCCGAGATGTTAGATTGGGTTAGGCTAGCTTATATTATGTTATTGATGAATATAAAGGTCCCACGGAGTCGTAGAGGCCAACAAGCCAGGAATGTGGTCAAATATTACCGCCGAGATGTTAGATTGGGATAGACCAGCTTATACTATGTTATTGATGTATATAAAGGTCCCACGGAGACGTAGAGGCCAACTCGCCAGGAATGTTGTCAAATATTACCGCCGAGATGATAGGATGGGTTAGGTTACGTCATAATACGTTATTGATGTATATGAAGGTCAAACGGAGACGTAGAGGCCAACTCGCCAGGTATGTTATCAAGTATTACCGCCGAGATGTTAGGTTGGGTTAGGTTAGGTTATATTACGTGATTGATGTATATAAATGTCCCACGGAGACGAAGAGGCCAACTCGCCAGGTATGTTTTCAAATATTACCGCCGAGATGTTAGATTGGTTTAGGTTAGGTTATATTACGTTATTGAAGTATATAAAGGTCCCACGGAGACGTAGAGGCCAACTCGCCAGGTATGTTTTCAAATATTACCGGCGAGATGTTAGATTGGGTTAGGTTAGGTTATATTACGTTATTGATGTATATAAAGGTCCCACGGAGACGTGGAGGCCAATTCGCCAGGAATGTTGTCAAATATTACCGCCGAGATGATAGGTTGGGTTAGGTTAGGTTATATTACGTTATTGATGTATATAAAGGTCCCACGGAGACGTAGAGGCCAACTCGCCAGGTATGTTTTCAAATATTACCGGCGAGATGTTAGATTGGGTTAGGTTAGGTTATATTACGTTATTGAAGTATATAAAGGTCCCACGGAGACGTAGAGGCCAACAAGCCAGGAATGTGGTAAAATATTACCGCCGAGATGTAGGATTGTGTTAGGTTAGGTTATATTACGTTATTGAGTTATATAAAGGTCCCACGGAGACGTAGAGCCCAACAAGCCAGGAATGTGGGTAAATATTACCGCCGAGATGTTAGGTTGTGTTAGGTTAGGTTATATTACGTTATTGATGTATATAAAGATCACACGGAGACGTAGAGGCCACCTCGCCAGGTATGTTGTCAAATATTACCGCCGAGATGTTAGGTTGGGTTAGGTTAGGTTATATTACGTTATTGATGTATATAAATGTCCCACGGAAACGTAGAGGCCAACTCGCCAGGTATGTTTTCAAATATTACCGGCGAGATGTTAGATGGGGTTAGGTTAGGTTATATTACGTTATTGATGTATATAAAGGTCCCACGGAGACGTGGAGGCCAATTCGCCAGAAATGTTGTCAAATATTACCGCCGAGATGATAGGTTGGGTTAGGTTAGGTTATATTACGTTATTGATGTATATAAAGGTCCCACGGAGACGTAGAGGCCAACTCGCCAGGTATGTTTTCAAATATTACCGGCGAGATGTTAGATTGGGTTAGGTTAGGTTATATTACGTTATTGAAGTATATAAAGGTCCCACGGAGACGTAGAGGCCAACAAGCCAGGAATGTGGTCAAATATTACCGCCGAGATGCTAGATAGGGTTAGGCTAGCTTATATTAAGTTATTGATGAATATAAAGGTCCCACGGAGTCGTAGAGGCCAACAAGCCAGGAATGTGGTCAAATATTACCGCCGAGATGTTAGATTGGGATAGACCAGCTTATACTATGTTATTGATGTATATAAAGGTCCCACGGAGACGTAGAGGCCAACTCGCCAGGAATGTTGTCAAATATTACCGCCGAGATGATAGGATGGGTTAGGTTAGGTCATAATACGTTATTGATGTATATGAAGGTCAAACGGAGACGTAGAGGCCAACTCGCCAGGTATGTTATCAAGTATTACCGCCGAGATGTTAGGTTGGGTTAGGTTAGGTTATATTACGTGATTGATGTATATAAATGTCCCACGGAGACGAAGAGGCCAACTCGCCAGGTATGTTTTCAAATATTACCGCCGAGATGTTAGATTGGTTTAGGTTAGGTTATATTACGTTATTGAAGTATATAAAGGTCCCACGGAGACGTAGAGGCCAACTCGCCAGGTATGTTTTCAAATATTACCGGCGAGATGTTAGATTGGGTTAGCTTAGGTTATATTCCGTTATTGATGTATATAAAGGTCCCACGGAGACGTGGAGGCCAATTCGCCAGGAATGTTGTCAAATATTACCGCCGAGATGATAGGTTGGGTTAGGTTAGGTTATATTATGTTATTGATGAATATAAAGGTCCCACGGAGACGTAGAGGCCAACAAGCCAGGAATGTGGTCAAATATTACCGACGAGATGTTAGATTGGGATAGACTAGCTTATATTATGTTATTGATGTATATAAAGGTCCCGCGGAGACGAAGAGGCCAACTGGCCAGGTATGTTTTCAAATATTACCGCCGAGATGTTAGATTGGTTTATGTCAGGTTATATCACGTTATTGAAGTATATAAAGGTCCCACGGAGGCGTAGAGGCCAACGAGACAGGTATGTCGTCTAATATTACCGCCGAGATGTTAGATTGGGTTAGGCTAGCTTATATTATGTTATTGATGAATATAAAGGTCCCACGGAGACGTAGAGGCCAACAAGCCAGGAATGTGGTCAAATATTACCGACGAGATGTTAGATTGGGATAGACTAGCTTATATTATGTTATTGATGTATATAAAGGTCCCGCGGAGATGTGGAGGCCAACTCGCCAGGAATGTTGTCAAATATTACCGCCGAGATGTTAGGTTGGGTTAGGTTAGGTTATATTACGTTATTGATGTATATAAAGGTCCCACGGAGACGAAGAGGCCAACTGGCCAGGTATGTTTTCAAATATTACCGCCGAGATGTTAGATTGGTTTATGTTAGGTTATATCACGTTATTGAAGTATATAAAGGTCCCACGGAGGCGTAGAGGCCAACAAGACAGGTATGTCGTCAAATATTACCGCCGAGATGTTAGATTGGGTTAGGCTAGCTTATATTATGTTATTGATGAATATAAAGGTCCCACGGAGTCGTAGAGGCCAACAAGCCAGGAATGTGGTCAAATATTACCGCCGAGATGTTAGATTGGGATAGACCAGCTTATACTATGTTATTGATGTATATAAAGGTCCCACGGAGACGTAGAGGCCAACTCGCCAGGAATGTTGTCAAATATTACCGCCGAGATGATAGGATGGGTTAGGTTAGGTCATAATACGTTATTGATGTATATGAAGGTCAAACGGAGACGTAGAGGCCAACTCGCCAGGTATGTTATCAAGTATTACCGCCGAGATGTTAGGTTGGGTTAGGTTAGGTTATATTACGTGATTGATGTATATAAATGTCCCACGGAGACGAAGAGGCCACCTCGCCAGGTATGTTGTCAAATATTACCGCCGAGATGTTAGGTTGGGTTAGGTTAGGTTATATTACGTTATTGATGTATATAAATGTCCCACGGAGACGTAGAGGCCAACTCGCCAGGTATGTTTTCAAATATTACCGCCGAGATGATAGGATGGGTTAGGTTAGGTTATAATACGTTATTGATGTATATGAAGGTCAAACGGAGACGTAGAGGCCAACTCGCCAGGAAAGATGTCAAATATTACCGCCGAGATGTTAGGTTGGGTTAGGTTAGGTTATATTACGTTATTGATGCATATAGAGGTCCCACGGAGACGAAGAGGCCAACTCGCCAGATATGTTTTCAAATATTACCGCCGAGATGTTAGATTGGTTTAGGTTAGGTTATATTACGTTATTGAAGTATATAAAGGTCCCACGGAGACGTAGAGGCCAACTCGCCAGGTATGTTTTCAAATATTACCGGCGAGATGTTAGATTGGGTTAGGTTAGGTTATATTACGTTATTGATGTATATAAAGGTCCCACGGAGACGTAGAGGCCAACTCGCCAGGAATGTTGTCAAATATTACCGCCGAGATGTTAGGTTGGGTTAGGTTAGGTTATATTACGTTATTGATGTATATAAAGGTCCCACGGAGACGAAGAGGCCAACTGGCCAGGTATGTTTTCAAATATTACCGCCGAGATGTTAGATTGGTTTATGTTAGGTTATATCACGTTATTGAAGTATATAAAGGTCCCACGGAGGCGTAGAGGCCAACGAGACAGGTATGTCGTCTAATATTACACGCCGAGATGTTAGATTGGGTTAGGTTAGCTTATATTATGTTATTGATGAATATAAAGGTCCCACGGAGACGTAGAGGCCAACAAGCCAGGAATGTGGTCAAATATTACCGACGAGATGTTAGATTGGGATAGACTAGCTTATATTATGTTATTGATGTATATAAAGTTCCCGCGGAGATGTGGAGGCCAACTCGCCAGGAATGTTGTCAAATATTACCGCCGAGATGATAGGATGGGTTAGGTTACGTCATAATACGTTATTGATGTATATGAAGGTCAAACGGAGACGTAGAGGCCAACTCGCCAGGTATGTTATCAAGTATTACCGCCGAGATGTTAGGTTGGGTTAGGTTAGGTTATATTACGTGATTGATGTATATAAATGTCCCACGGAGACGAAGAGGCCAACTCGCCAGGTATGTTTTCAAATATTACCGCCGAGATGTTAGATTGGTTTAGGTTAGGTTATATTACGTTATTGAAGTATATAAAGGTCCCACGGAGACGTAGAGGCCAACTCGCCAGGTATGTTTTCAAATATTACCGGCGAGATGTTAGATTGGGTTAGGTTAGGTTATATTACGTTATTGATGTATATAAAGGTCCCACGGAGACGTGGAGGCCAATTCGCCAGGAATGTTGTCAAATATTACCGCCGAGATGATAGGTTGGGTTAGGTTAGGTTATATTACGTTATTGATGTATATAAAGGTCCCACGGAGACGTAGAGGCCAACTCGCCAGGTATGTTTTCAAATATTACCGGCGAGATGTTAGATTGGGTTAGGTTAGGTTATATTACGTTATTGAAGTATATAAAGGTCCCACGGAGACGTAGAGGCCAACAAGCCAGGAATGTGGTCAAATATTACCGACGAGATGTTAGATTGGGATAGACTAGCTTATATTATGTTATTGATGTATATAAAGGTCCCGCGGAGATGTGGAGGCCAACTCGCCAGGAATGTTGTCAAATATTACCGCCGAGATGTTAGGTTGGGTTAGGTTAGGTTATATTACGTTATTGATGTATATAAAGGTCCCACGGAGACGAAGAGGCCAACTGGCCAGGTATGTTTTCAAATATTACCGCCGAGATGTTAGATTGGTTTATGTTAGGTTATATCATGTTATTGAAGTATATAAAGGTCCCACGGAGGCGTAGAGGCCAACAAGACAGGTATGTCGTCAAATATTACCGCCGAGATGTTAGATTGGGTTAGGCTAGCTTATATTATGTTATTGATGAATATAAAGGTCCCACGGAGTCGTAGAGGCCAACAAGCCAGGAATGTGGTCAAATATTACCGCCGAGATGTTAGATTGGGATAGACCAGCTTATACTATGTTATTGATGTATATAAAGGTCCCACGGAGACGTAGAGGCCAACTCGCCAGGAATGTTGTCAAATATTACCGCCGAGATGATAGGATGGGTTAGGTTAGGTCATAATACGTTATTGATGTATATGAAGGTCAAACGGAGACGTAGAGGCCAACTCGCCAGGTATGTTATCAAGTATTACCGCCGAGATGTTAGGTTGGGTTAGGTTAGGTTATATTACGTGATTGATGTATATAAATGTCCCACGGAGACGAAGAGGCCACCTCGCCAGGTATGTTGTCAAATATTACCGCCGAGATGTTAGGTTGGGTTAGGTTAGGTTATATTACGTTATTGATGTATATAAATGTCCCACGGAGACGTAGAGGCCAACTCGCCAGGTATGTTTTCAAATATTACCGCCGAGATGATAGGATGGGTTAGGTTAGGTTATAATACGTTATTGATGTATATGAAGGTCAAACGGAGACGTAGAGGCCAACTCGCCAGGAAAGATGTCAAATATTACCGCCGAGATGTTAGGTTGGGTTAGGTTAGGTTATATTACGTTATTGATGCATATAGAGGTCCCACGGAGACGAAGAGGCCAACTCGCCAGATATGTTTTCAAATATTACCGCCGAGATGTTAGATTGGTTTAGGTTAGGTTATATTACGTTATTGAAGTATATAAAGGTCCCACGGAGACGTAGAGGCCAACAAGCCAGGAATGTCGTCAAATATTACCGCCGAGATGTTAGATTGGGTTAGGCTAGCTTATATTATGTTATTTATGTATATAAAGGTCCCACGGAGACGGAGAAGCCAACTCGCCAGGAATGTTGTCAAATATTACCGCCGAGATGTTAGGTTGGGTTAGGTTAGGTTACATTACGTTATTGATGTATATAAAGGTCCCGCGGAGATGTAGAGGCCTACTCGCCAGGTATGTTTTCAAATATTACCGGCGAGATGTTAGATTGGGTTAGGTTAGGTTATATTACGTTATTGAAGTATATAAAGGTCCCACGGAGACGTAGAGGCCAACAAGCCAGGAATGTGGTCAAATATTACCGCCGAGATGTTATATTGGTTTAGGCTAGCTTATATTATGTTATTGATGAATATAAAGGTCCCACGGAGACGTAGAGGCCAGCAAGCCAGGAATGTGGTCAAATATTACCGACGAGATGTTAGATTGGGATAGACTAGCTTATATTATGTTATTGATGTATATAAAGGTCCCGCGGAGATGTGGAGGCCAACTCGCCAGGAATGTTGTCAAATATTACCGCCGAGATGATAGGTTGGGTTAGGTTAGGTTATAATACGTTATTGATGTATATGAAGGTCAAACGGAGACGTAGAGGCCAACTCGCCAGGAATGATGTCAAATATTACCGCCGAGATGTTAGGTTGGGTTAGGTTAGGTTATATTATGTTATTGATGTATATAAAAGTCCCGCGGAGATGTAGAGGCCAACTCGCCAGTAATGTTGTCAAATATTACCGCCGAGATGATAGGTTGGGTTAGGTTAGGTTATAATACGTTATTGATGTATATGAAGGTCAAACGGGGACGTAGAGGCCAACTCGCCAGGAATGATGTCAAATATAACCGCCGAGATGTTAGATTGGGATAGACTAGCTTATATTATGTTATTGATGTATATAAAGGTCCCACGGAGACGGAGAAGCTAACTCGCCAGGAATGTTGTCAAATATTACCGCCGAGATGTTAGATTGGTTTAGGTTAGGTTATATAACGTTATTGAAGTATATAAAGGTCCCACGGTGACGTAGAGGCCAATTCGCCAGGAATGTTGTCAAATATTACCGCCGAGATGATAGGTTGGGTTAGGTTAGGTTATATTACGTTATTGATGTATATAAAGGTCCCACGGAGACGTAGAGACCAACTCGCCAGGTATGTTGTCAAATATTACCGCCGAGATGATAGGATGGGTTGGGTTAGGTTATAATACGTTATTGATGTATATGAAGGTCAAACGGAGACGTAGAGGCCAACTCGCCAGGAAAGATGTCAAATATTACCGCCGAGATGTTAGGTTGGGTTAGGTTAGGTTATATTACGTTATTGATGCATATAGAGGTCCCACGGAGACGAAGAGGCCAACTCGCCAGATATGCTTTCAAATATTACCGCCGAGATGTTAGATTGGTTTAGGTTAGGTTATATTACGTTATTGAAGTATATAAAGGTCCCACGGAGACGTAGAGGCCAACAAGCCAGGAATGTCGTCAAATATTACCGCCGAGATGATAGGTTGGGTTAGGTTAGGTTATAATACGTTATTGATGTATATGAAGGTCAAACGGAGACGTAGAGGCCAACAAGCCAGGTATGTCGTCAAATATTACCGCCGAGATGTTAGATTGGGTTAGGCTAGCTTATATTATGTTACTGATGAATATAAAGTTCCCACGGAGACGTAGAGGCCAACAAGCCAGAAATGTGGTCAAATATTACCGCCGAGATGTAGGATTGTGTTAGGTTAGGTTATATTACGTTATTGAGTTATATAAAGGTCCCACGGAGACGTAGAGTCCAACAAGCCAGGAATGTGGGTAAATATTACCGCCGAGATGTTAGGTTGGGTTAGGTTAGGTTATATTACGTTATTGATGTATATAAAGATCACACGGAGACGTAGAGGCCACCTCGCCAGGTATGTTGTCAAATATTACCGCCGAGATGTTAGGTTGGGATAGGTTAGGTTATATTACGTTATTGATGTATATAAATGTCCCACGGAGACGTAGAGGCCAACTCGCCAGATATGTTTTCAAATATTACCGGCGAGATGTTAGATGGGGTTAGGTTAGGTTATATTACGTTATTGATGTATATAAAGGTCCCACGGAGACGTGGAGGCCAATTCGCCAGGAATGTTGTCAAATATTACCGCCGAGATGATAGGTTGGGTTAGGTTAGGTTATATTACGTTATTGATGTATATAAAGGTCCCACGGAGACGTAGAGGCCAATTCGCCAGGTATGTTTTCAAATATTACCGGGGAGATGTTAGATTGGGTTAGGTTAGGTTATATTACGTTATTGATGTATATAAAGGTCCCACGGAGACGTAGAGGCCAACTCGCCAGGAATGTTGTCAAATATTACCGCCGAGATGTTAGGTTGGGTTAGGTTAGGTTATATTACGTTATTGATGTATATAAAGGTCCCACGGAGACGAAGAGGCCAACTGGCCAGGTATGTTTTCAAATATTACCGCCGAGATGTTAGATTGGTTTATGTTAGGTTATATCACGTTATTGAAGTATATAAAGGTCCCACGGAGGCGTAGAGGCCAACGAGACAGGTATGTCGTCTAATATTACCGCCGAGATGTTAGATTGGGTTAGGTTAGCTTATATTATGTTATTGATGAATATAAAGGTCCCACGGAGACGTAGAGGCCAACAAGCCAGGAATGTGGTCAAATATTACCGACGAGATGTTAGATTGGGATAGACTAGCTTATATTATGTTATTGATGTATATAAAGGTCCCGCGGAGATGTGGAGGCCAACTCGCCAGGAATGTTGTCAAATATTACCGCCGAGATGTTAGGTTGGGTTAGGTTAGGTTATATTACGTTATTGATGTATATAAAGGTCCCACGGAGACGAAGAGGCCAACTGGCCAGGTATGTTTTCAAATATTACCGCCGAGATGTTAGATTGGTTTATGTTAGGTTATATCACGTTATTGAAGTATATAAAGGTCCCACGGAGGCGTAGAGGCCAACAAGACATGTATGTCGTCAAATATTACCGCCGAGATGTTAGATTGGGTTAGGCTAGCTTATATTATGTTATTGATGAATATAAAGGTCCCACGGAGTCGTAGAGGCCAACAAGCCAGGAATGTGGTCAAATATTACCGCCGAGATGTTAGATTGGGATAGACCAGCTTATACTATGTTATTGATGTATATAAAGGTCCCACGGAGACGTAGAGGCCAACTCGCCAGGAATGTTGTCAAATATTACCGCCGAGATGATAGGATGGGTTAGGTTACGTCATAATACGTTATTGATGTATATGAAGGTCAAACGGAGACGTAGAGGCCAACTCGCCAGGTATGTTATCAAGTATTACCGCCGAGATGTTAGGTTGGGTTAGGTTAGGTTATATTACGTGATTGATGTATATAAATGTCCCACGGAGACGAAGAGGCCAACTCGCCAGGTATGTTTTCAAATATTACCGCCGAGATGTTAGATTGGTTTAGGTTAGGTTATATTACGTTATTGAAGTATATAAAGGTCCCACGGAGACGTAGAGGCCAACTCGCCAGGTATGTTTTCAAATATTACCGGCGAGATGTTAGATTGGGTTAGGTTAGGTTATATTACGTTATTGATGTATATAAAGGTCCCACGGAGACGTGGAGGCCAATTCGCCAGGAATGTTGTCAAATATTACCGCCGAGATGATAGGTTGGGTTAGGTTAGGTTATATTACGTTATTGATGTATATAAAGGTCCCACGGAGACGTAGAGGCCAACTCGCCAGGTATGTTTTCAAATATTACCGGCGAGATGTTAGATTGGGTTAGGTTAGGTTATATTACGTTATTGAAGTATATAAAGGTCCCACGGAGACGTAGAGGCCAACAAGCCAGGAATGTGGTCAAATATTACCGCCGAGATGTAGGATTGTGTTAGGTTAGGTTATATTACGTTATTGAGTTATATAAAGGTCCCACGGAGACGTAGAGCCCAACAAGCCAGGAATGTGGGTAAATATTACCGCCGAGATGTTAGGTTGTGTTAGGTTAGGTTATATTACGTTATTGATGTATATAAAGATCACACGGAGACGTAGAGGCCACCTCGCCAGGTATGTTGTCAAATATAACCGCCGAGATGTTAGGTTGGGTTAGGTTAGGTTATATTACGTTATTGATGTATATAAATGTCCCACGGAAACGTAGAGGCCAACTCGCCAGGTATGTTTTCAAATATTACCGGCGAGATGTTAGATGGGGTTAGGTTAGGTTATATTACGTTATTGATGTATATAAAGGTCCCACGGAGACGTGGAGGCCAATTCGCCAGAAATGTTGTCAAATATTACCGCCGAGATGATAGGTTGGGTTAGGTTAGGTTATATTACGTTATTGATGTATATAAAGGTCCCACGGAGACGTAGAGGCCAACTCGCCAGGTATGTTTTCAAATATTACCGGCGAGATGTTAGATTGGGTTAGGTTAGGTTATATTACGTTATTGAAGTATATAAAGGTCCCACGGAGACGTAGAGGCCAACAAGCCAGGAATGTGGTCAAATATTACCGCCGAGATGCTAGATAGGGTTAGGCTAGCTTATATTATGTTATTGATGAATATAAAGGTCCCACGGAGTCGTAGAGGCCAACAAGCCAGGAATGTGGTCAAATATTACCGCCGAGATGTTAGATTGGGATAGACCAGCTTATACTATGTTATTGATGTATATAAAGGTCCCACGGAGACGTAGAGGCCAACTCGCCAGGAATGTTGTCAAATATTACCGCCGAGATGATAGGATGGGTTAGGTTAGGTCATAATACGTTATTGATGTATATGAAGGTCAAACGGAGACGTAGAGGCCAACTCGCCAGGTATGTTATCAAGTATTACCGCCGAGATGTTAGGTTGGGTTAGGTTAGGTTATATTACGTGATTGATGTATATAAATGTCCCACGGAGACGAAGAGGCCAACTCGCCAGGTATGTTTTCAAATATTACCGCCGAGATGTTAGATTGGTTTAGGTTAGGTTATATTACGTTATTGAAGTATATAAAGGTCCCACGGAGACGTAGAGGCCAACTCGCCAGGTATGTTTTCAAATATTACCGGCGAGATGTTAGATTGGGTTAGCTTAGGTTATATTCCGTTATTGATGTATATAAAGGTCCCACGGAGACGTGGAGACCAATTCGCCAGGAATGTTGTCAAATATTACCGCCGAGATGATAGGTTGGGTTAGGTTAGGTTATATTATGTTATTGATGAATATAAAGGTCCCACGGAGACGTAGAGGCCAACAAGCCAGGAATGTGGTCAAATATTACCGACGAGATGTTAGATTGGGATAGACTAGCTTATATTATGTTATTGATGTATATAAAGGTCCCGCGGAGACGAAGAGGCCAACTGGCCAGGTATGTTTTCAAATATTACCGCCGAGATGTTAGATTGGTTTATGTCAGGTTATATCACGTTATTGAAGTATATAAAGGTCCCACGGAGGCGTAGAGGCCAACGAGACAGGTATGTCGTCTAATATTACCGCCGAGATGTTAGATTGGGTTAGGCTAGCTTATATTATGTTATTGATGAATATAAAGGTCCCACGGAGACGTAGAGGCCAACAAGCCAGGAATGTGGTCAAATATTACCGACGAGATGTTAGATTCGGATAGACTAGCTTATATTATGTTATTGATGTATATAAAGGTCCCGCGGAGATGTGGAGGCCAACTCGCTAGGAATGTTGTCAAATATTACCGCCGAGATGTTAGGTTGGGTTAGGTTAGGTCATAATACGTTATTGATGTATATGAAGGTCAAACGGAGACGTAGAGGCCAACTCGCCAGGTATGTTATCAAGTATTACCGCCGAGATGTTAGGTTGGGTTAGGTTAGGTTATATTACGTGATTGATGTATATAAATGTCCCACGGAGACGAAGAGGCCACCTCGCCAGGTATGTTGTCAAATATTACCGCCGAGATGTTAGGTTGGGTTAGGTTAGGTTATATTACGTTATTGATGTATATAAATGTCCCACGGAGACGTAGAGGCCAACTCGCCAGGTATGTTTTCAAATATTACCGCCGAGATGATAGGATGGGTTAGGTTAGGTTATAATACGTTATTGATGTATAAGAAGGTCAAACGGAGACGTAGAGGCCAACTCGCCAGGAAAGATGTCAAATATTACCGCCGAGATGTTAGGTTGGGTTAGGTTAGGTTATATTACGTTATTGATGCATATAGAGGTCCCACGGAGACGAAGAGGCCAACTCGCCAGATATGTTTTCAAATATTACCGCCGAGATGTTAGATTGGTTTAGGTTAGGTTATATTACGTTATTGAAGTATATAAAGGTCCCACGGAGACGTAGAGGCCAACAAGCCAGGAATGTCGTCAAATATTACCGCCGAGATGTTAGATTGGGTTAGGCTAGCTTATATTATGTTATTTATGTATATAAAGGTCCCACGGAGACGGAGAAGCCAACTCGCCAGGAATGTTGTCAAATATTACCGCCGAGATGTTAGGTTGGGTTAGGTTAGGTTACATTACGTTATTGATGTATATAAAGGTCCCGCGGAGATGTAGAGGCCAACTCGCCAGGAATGTTGTCAAATATTACCGCCGAGATGTTAGGTTGGGTTAGGTTAGGTTATATTACGTTATTGATGTATATTAATGTCCCACGGAGACGTAGAGGCCAACTCGCCAGATATGTTTTCAAATATTACCGGCGAGATGTTAGATGGGGTTAGGTTAGGTTATATTACGTTATTGATGTATATAAAGGTCCCACGGAGACGTGGAGGCCAATTCGCCAGGAATGTTGTCAAATATTACCGCCGAGATGATAGGTTGGGTTAGGTTAGGTTATATTACGTTATTGATGTATATAAAGGTCCCACGGAGACGTAGAGGCCAACTCGCCAGGTATGTTTTCAAATATTACCGGCGAGATGTTAGATTGGGTTAGGTTAGGTTATATTACGTTATTGATGTATATAAAGGTCCCACGGAGACGTGGAGGCCAATTCGCCAGGAATGTTGTCAAATATTACCGCCGAGATGATAGGTTGGGTTAGGTTAGGTTATATTACGTTATTGATGTATATAAAGGTCCCACGGAGACGAAGAGGCCAACTGGCCAGGTATGTTTTCAAATATTACCGCCGAGATGTTAGATTGGTTTATGTTAGGTTATATCACGTTATTGAAGTATATAAAGGTCCCACGGAGGCGTAGAGGCCAACGAGACAGGTATGTCGTCTAATATTACCGCCGAGATGTTAGATTGGGTTAGGCTAGCTTATATTATGTTATTGATGAATATAAAGGTCCCACGGAGACGTAGAGGCCAACAAGCCAGGAATGTGGTCAAATATTACCGACGAGATGTTAGATTGGGATAGACTAGCTTATATTATGTTATTGATGTATATAAAGGTCCCGCGGAGATGTGGAGGCCAACTCGCCAGGAATGTTGTCAAATATTACCGCCGAGATGTTAGGTTGGGTAAGGTTAGGTTATATTACGTTATTGATGTATATAAAGGTCCCACGGAGACGAAGAGGCCAACTGGCCAGGTATGTTTTCAAATATTACCGCCGAGATGTTAGATTGGTTTATGTTAGGTTATATCACGTTATTGAAGTATATAAAGGTCCCACGGAGGCGTAGAGGCCAACAAGACAGGTATGTCGTCAAATATTACCGCCGAGATGTTAGATTGGGTTAGGCTAGCTTATATTATGTTATTGATGAATATAAAGGTCCCACGGAGTCGTAGAGGCCAACAAGCCAGGAATGTGGTCAAATATTACCGCCGAGATGTTACATTGTGATAGACCAGCTTATACTATGTTATTGATGTATATAAAGGTCCCACGGAGACGTAGAGGCCAACTCGCCAGGAATGTTGTCAAATATTACCGCCGAGATGATAGGATGGGTTAGGTTAGGTCATAATACGTTATTGATGTATATGAAGGTCAAACGGAGACGTAGAGGCCAACTCGCCAGGTATGTTATCAAGTATTACCGCCGAGATGTTAGGTTGGGTTAGGTTAGGTTATATTACGTGATTGATGTATATAAATGTCCCACGGAGACGAAGAGGCCAACTCGCCAGGTATGTTTTCAAATATTACCGCCGAGATGTTAGATTGGTTTAGGTTAGGTTATATTACGTTATTGAAGTATATAAAGGTCCCACGGAGACGTAGAGGCCAACTCGCCAGGTATGTTTTCAAATATTACCGGCGAGATGTTAGATTGGGTTAGGTTAGGTTATATTACGTTATTGATGTATATAAAGGTCCCACGGAGACGTGGAGGCCAATTCGCCAGGAATGTTGTCAAATATTACCGCCGAGATGATAGGTTGGGTTAGGTTAGGTTATATTACGTTATTGATGTATATAAAGGTCCCACGGAGACGTAGAGGCCAACTCGCCAGGTATGTTTTCAAATATTACCGGCGAGATGTTAGATTGGGTTAGGTTAGGTTATATTACGTTATTGAAGTATATAAAGGTCCCACGGAGACGTAGAGGCCAACAAGCCAGGAATGTGGTCAAATATTACCGCCGAGATGTTATATTGGGTTAGGCTAGCTTATATTATGTTATTGATGAATATAAAGGTCCCACGGAGACGTAGAGGCCAACAAGCCAGGAATGTGGTCAAATATTACCGACGAGATGTTAGATTGGGATAGACTAGCTTATATTATGTTATTGATGTATATAAAGGTCCCGCGGAGATGTGGAGGCCAACTCGCCAGGAATGTTGTCAAATATTACCGCCGAGATGATAGGTTGGGTTAGGTTAGGTTATAATACGTTATTGATGTATATGAAGGTCAAACGGAGACGTAGAGGCCAACTCGCCAGGAATGATGTCAAATATTACCGCCGAGATGTTAGGTTGGGTTAGGTTAGGTTATATTATGTTATTGATGTATATAAAAGTCCCGCGGAGATGTAGAGGCCAACTCGCCAGTAATGTTGTCAAATATTACCGCCGAGATGATAGGTTGGGTTAGGTTAGGTTATAATACGTTATTGATGTATATGAAGGTCAAACGGGGACGTAGAGGCCAACTCGCCAGGAATGTTATCAAGTATTACCGCCGAGATGTTAGGTTGGGTTAGGTTAGGTTATATTACGTGATTGATGTATATAAATGTCCCACGGAGACGAAGAGGCCAACTCGCCAGGTATGTTTTCAAATATTACCGCCGAGATGTTAGATTGGTTTAGGTTAGGTTATATTACGTTATTGAAGTATATAAAGGTCCCACGGAGACGTAGAGGCCAACTCGCCAGGTATGTTTTCAAATATTACCGGCGAGATGTTAGATTGGGTTAGGTTAGGTTATATTACGTTATTGATGTATATAAAGGTCCCACGGAGACGTGGAGGCCAATTCGCCAGGAATGTTGTCAAATATTACCGCCGAGATGATAGGTTGGGTTAGGTTAGGTTATATTACGTTATTGATGTATATAAAGGTCCCACGGAGACGTAGAGGCCAACTCGCCAGGTATGTTTTCAAATATTACCGGCGAGATGTTAGATTGGGTTAGGTTAGGTTATATTACGTTATTGAAGTATATAAAGGTCCCACGGAGACGTAGAGGCCAACAAGCCAGGAATGTGGTCAAATATTACCGCCGAGATGTTATATTGGGTTAGGCTAGCTTATATTATGTTATTGATGAATATAAAGGTCCCACGGAGACGTAGAGGCCAACAAGCCAGGAATGTGGTCAAATATTACCGACGAGATGTTAGATTGGGATAGACTAGCTTATATTATGTTATTGATGTATATAAAGGTCCCGCGGAGATGTGGAGGCCAACTCGCCAGGAATGTTGTCAAATATTACCGCCGAGATGATAGGTTGGGTTAGGTTAGGTTATAATACGTTATTGATGTATATGAAGGTCAAACGGAGACGTAGAGGCCAACTCGCCAGGAATGATGTCAAATATTACCGCCGAGATGTTAGGTTGGGTTAGGTTAGGTTATATTATGTTATTGATGTATATAAAAGTCCCGCGGAGATGTAGAGGCCAACTCGCCAGTAATGTTGTCAAATATTACCGCCGAGATGATAGGTTGGGTTAGGTTAGGTTATAATACGTTATTGATGTATATGAAGGTCAAACGGGGACGTAGAGGCCAACTCGCCAGGAATGATGTCAAATATAACCGCCGAGATGTTAGATTGGGATAGACCAGCTTATACTATGTTATTGATGTATATGAAGGTCAAACGGAGACGTAGAGGCCAACTCGCCAGGTATGTTATCAAGTATTACCGCCGAGATGTTAGGTTGGGTTAGGTTAGGTTATATTACGTGATTGATGTATATAAATGTCCCACGGAGACGAAGAGGCCAACTCGCCAGGTATGTTTTCAAATATTACCGGCGAGATGTTAGATTGGGTTAGGTTAGGTTATATTACGTGATTGATGTATATAAAGGTCCCACGGAGACGAAGAGGCCAACTCGCCAGGTATGTTTTCAAATATTACCGCCGGGATGTTAGATTGGTTTAGGTTAGGTTATATTACGTTATTGAAGTATATAAAGGTCCCACGGAGACGTAGAGGCCAACAAGCCAGGAATGTGGCCAAATATTACCGCCGAGATGTTAAATTGGGTTAGGCTAGCTTATATTATGTTATTGATGTATATAAAGGTCCCACGGAGACGGAGAAGCCAACTCGCCAGGAATGTTGTCAAATATTACCGCCGGGATGTTAGGTTGGGTTAGGCTAGGTTATATTACGTTATTGATGTATATAAAGGTCCCACGGAGACGAAGAGGCCAACTCGCCAGGTATGTTTTCAAATATTACCGCCGAGATGTTAGATTGGTTTAGGTTAGGTTATATTACGTTATTGAAGTATATAAAGGTCCCACGGAGACGTAGAGGCCAACAAGCCAGGAATGTGGTCAAATATTACCGCCGAGATGTTAGATTGGGTTAGGCTAGCTTATATTATGTTATTGATGAATATAAAGTTCCCACGGAGACGTAGAGGCCAACAAGCCAGGAATGTGGTCAAATATTACCGACGAGATGTTAGATTGGGATAGACTAGCTTATATTATGTTATTGATGTATATAAAGGTCCCGCGGAGATGTGGAGGCCAACTCGCCAGGAATGTTGTCAAATATTACCGCCGAGATGATAGGTTGGGTTAGGTTAGGTTATAATACGTTATTGATGTATATGAAGGTCAAACGGAGACGTAGAGGCCAACTCGCCAGGAATGATGTCAAATATTACCGCCGAGATGTTAGGTTGGGTTAGGTTAGGTTATATTATGTTATTGATGTATATAAAAGTCCCGCGGAGATGTAGAGGCCAACTCGCCAGTAATGTTGTCAAATATTACCGCCGAGATGATAGGTTGGGTTAGGTTAGGTTATAATACGTTATTGATGTATATGAAGGTCAAACGGAGACGTAGAGGCCAACTCGCCAGGAATGATGTCAAATATAACCGCCGAGATGTTAGATTGGGATAGACCAGCTTATACTATGTTATTGATGTATATAAAGGTCCCACGGAGACGTAGAGGCCAACTCGCCAGGAATGTTGTCAAATATTACCGCCGAGATGATAGGATGGGTTAGGTTAGGTCATAATACGTTATTGATGTATATGAAGGTCAAACGGAGACGTAGAGGCCAACTCGCCAGGTATGTTATCAAGTATTACCGCCGAGATGTTAGGTTGGGTTAGGTTAGGTTATATTACGTGATTGATGTATATAAATGTCCCACGGAGACGAAGAGGCCAACTCGCCAGGTATGTTTTCAAATATTACCGCCGAGATGTTAGATTGGTTTAGGTTAGGTTATATTACGTTATTGAAGTATATAAAGGTCCCACGGAGACGTAGAGGCCAACTCGCCAGGTATGTTTTCAAATATTACCGCCGAGATGTTAGATTGGGTTAGGTTAGGTTATATTACGTCATTGATGTATATAAAGGTCCCACGGAGACGTGGAGGCCAATTCGCCAGGAATGTTGTCAAATATTACCGCCGAGATGATAGGTTGGGTTAGGTTAGGTTATATTACGTTATTGATGTATATAAAGGTCCCACGGAGACGTAGAGGCCAACTCGCCAGGTATGTTTTCAAATATTACCGGCGAGATGTTAGATTGGGTTAGGTTAGGTTATATTACGTTATTGAAGTATATAAAGGTCCCACGGAGACGTAGAGGCCAACTCGCCAGGTATGTTTTCAAATATTACCGGCGAGATGTTAGATTGGGTTAGGTTAGGTTATATTACGTGATTGATGTATATAAAGGTCCCACGGAGACGAAGAGGCCAACTCGCCAGGTATGTTTTCAAATATTACCGCCGGGATGTTAGATTGGTTTAGGTTAGGTTATATTACGTTATTGAAGTATATAAAGGTCCCACGGAGACGTAGAGGCCAACAAGCCAGGAATGTGGTCAAATATTACCGCCGAGATGTTAAATTGGGTTAGGCTAGCTTATATTATGTTATTGATGTATATAAAGGTCCCACGGAGACGGAGAAGCCAACTCGCCAGGAATGTTGTCAAATATTACCGCCGGGATGTTAGGTTGGGTTAGGCTAGGTTATATTACGTTATTGATGTATATAAAGGTCCCACGGAGACGAAGAGGCCAACTGGGCAGGTATGTTTTCAAATATTACCGCCGAGATGTTAGATTGGTTTAGGTTAGGTTATATTACGTTATTGAAGTATATAAAGGTCCCACGGAGACGTAGAGGCCAACTCGCCAGGTATGTTTTCAAATATTACCGCCGAGATGTTAGATTGGGTTAGGTTAGGTTATATTACGTTATTGATGTATATAAAGGTCCCACGGAGACGTGGAGGCCAATTCGCCAGGAATGTTGTCAAATATTACCGCCGAGATGATAGGTTGGGTTAGGTTAGGTTATATTACGTTATTGATGTATATAAAGGTCCCACGGAGACGTAGAGGCCAACTCACCAGGTATGTTTTCAAATATTACCGGCGCGATGTTAGATTGGTTTATGTTAGGTTATATCAGGTTATTGAAGTATATAAAGGTCCCACGGAGGCGTAGAGGCCAACAAGACAGGTATGTCGTCAAATATTACCGCCGAGATGTTAGATTGGGTTAGGCTAGCTTATATTATGTTATTGATGAATATAAAGGTCCCACGGAGTCGTAGAGGCCAACAAGCCAGGAATGTGGTCAAATATTACCGCCGAGATGTTAGATTGGGATAGACCAGCTTATACTATGTTATTGATGTATATAAAGGTCCCACGGAGACGTAGAGGCCAACTCGCCAGGAATGTTGTCAAATATTACCGCCGAGATGATAGGATGGGTTAGGTTAGGTCATAATACGTTATTGATGTATATGAAGGTCAAACGGAGACGTAGAGGCCAACTCGCCAGGTATGTTATCAAGTATTACCGCCGAGATGTTAGGTTGGGTTAGGTTAGGTTATATTACGTGATTGATGTATATAAATGTCCCACGGAGACGAAGAGGCCAACTTGCCAGGTATGTTTTCAAATATTACCGCCGAGATGTTAGATTGGTTTAGGTTAGGTTATATTACGTTATTGAAGTATATAAAGGTCCCACGGAGACGTAGAGGCCAACTCGCCAGGTATGTTTTCAAATATTACCGGCGAGATGTTAGATTGGGTTAGGTTAGGTTATATTACGTTATTGATGTATATAAAGGTCCCACGGAGACGTGGAGGCCAATTCGCCAGGAATGTTGTCAAATATTACCGCCGAGATGATAGGTTGGGTTAGGTTAGGTTATATTACGTTATTGATGTATATAAAGGTCCCACGGAGACGTAGAGGCCAACTCGCCAGGTATGTTTTCAAATATTACCGGCGAGATGTTAGATTGGGTTAGGTTAGGTTATATTACGTTATTGAAGTATATAAAGGTCCCACGGAGACGTAGAGGCCAACAAGCCAGGAATGTGGTCAAATATTACCGCCGAGATGTTATATTGGGTTAGGCTAGCTTATATTATGTTATTGATGAATATAAAGGTCCCACGGAGACGTAGAGGCCAACAAGCCAGGAATGTGGTCAAATATTACCGACGAGATGTTAGATTGGGATAGACTAGCTTATATTATGTTATTGATGTATATAAAGGTCCCGCGGAGATGTGGAGGCCAACTCGCCAGGAATGTTGTCAAATATTACCGCCGAGATGATAGGTTGGGTTAGGTTAGGTTATAATACGTTATTGATGTATATGAAGGTCAAACGGAGACGTAGAGGCCAACTCGCCAGGAATGATGTCAAATATTACCGCCGAGATGTTAGGTTGGGTTAGGTTAGGTTATATTATGTTATTGATGTATATAAAAGTCCCGCGGAGATGTAGAGGCCAACTCGCCAGTAATGTTGTCAAATATTACCGCCGAGATGATAGGTTGGGTTAGGTTAGGTTATAATACGTTATTGATGTATATGAAGGTCAAACGGGGACGTAGAGGCCAACTCGCCAGGAATGATGTCAAATATAACCGCCGAGATGTTAGGTTGGGTTAGGTTAGGTTATATTATGTTATTGATGTATATAAAAGTCCCGCGGAGATGTAGAGGCCAACTCGCCAGTAATGTTGTCAAATATTACCGCCGAGATGATAGGTTGGGTTAGGTTAGGTTATAATACGTTATTGATGTATATGAAGGTCAAACGGGGACGTAGAGGCCAACTCGCCAGGAATGATGTCAAATATAACCGCCGAGATGTTAGATTGGGATAGACCAGCTTATACTATGTTATTGATGTATATGAAGGTCAAACGGAGACGTAGAGGCCAACTCGCCAGGTATGTTATCAAGTATTACCGCCGAGATGTTAGGTTGGGTTAGGTTAGGTTATATTACGTGATTGATGTATATAAATGTCCCACGGAGACGAAGAGGCCAACTCGCCAGGTATGTTTTCAAATATTACCGGCGAGATGTTAGATTGGGTTAGGTTAGGTTATATTACGTTATTGAAGTATATAAAGGTCCCACGGAGACGTAGAGGCCAACAAGCCAGGAATGTGGTCAAATATTACCGCCGAGATGTTAGATTGGGTTAGGCTAGCTTATATTATGTTATTGATGAATATAAAGTTCCCACGGAGACGTAGAGGCCAACAAGCCAGGAATGTGGTCAAATATTACCGCCGAGATGTTAGATTGGGTTAGGTTAGGTTATATTACGTCATTGATGTATATAAAGGTCCCACGGAGACGTGGAGGCCAATTCGCCAGGAATGTTGTCAAATATTACCGCCGAGATGATAGGTTGGGTTAGGTTAGGTTATATTACGTTATTGATGTATATAAAGGTCCCACGGAGACGTAGAGGCCAACTCGCCAGGTATGTTTTCAAATATTACCGGCGAGATGTTAGATTGGGTTAGGTTAGGTTATATTACGTTATTGAAGTATATAAAGGTCCCACGGAGACGTAGAGGCCAACTCGCCAGGTATGTTTTCAAATATTACCGGCGAGATGTTAGATTGGGTTAGGTTAGGTTAGGTTATATTACGTGATTGATGTATATAAAGGTCCCACGGAGACGAAGAGGCCAACTCGCCAGGTATGTTTTCAAATATTACCGCCGGGATGTTAGATTGGTTTAGGTTAGGTTATATTACGTTATTGAAGTATATAAAGGTCCCACGGAGACGTAGAGGCCAACAAGCCAGGAATGTGGTCAAATATTACCGCCGAGATGTTAGATTGGGTTAGGCTAGCTTATATTATGTTATTAATGTATATAAAGGTCCCACGGAGACGGAGAAGCCAGCTCGCCAGGAATGTTGTCAAATATTACCGCCGAGATGTTAGGTTGGGTTAGGTTAGGTTACATTACGTTATTGATGTATATAAAGGTCCCACGGAGACGTAGAGGCCAACTCGCCAGGTATGTTATCAAGTATTACCGCCGAGATGTTAGGTTGGGTTAGGTTAGGTTATATTACGTGATTGATGTATATAAGGGTCCCACGGAGACGAAGAGGCCAACGCGCCAGGTATGTTTTCAAATATTACCGCCGAGATGTTAGATTGGTTTAGGTTAGGTTATATTACGTTATTGAAGTATATAAAGGTCCCACGGAGACGTAGAGGCCAACAAGCCAGGAATGTGGTCAAATATTACCGCCGAGATGTTAGATTGGGTTAGGCTAGCTTATATTATGTTATTGATGTATATAAAGGTCCCACGGAGACGGAGAAGCCAACTCGCCAGGAATGTTGTCAAATATTACCGCCGGGATGTTAGGTTGGGTTAGGCTAGGTTATATTACGTTATTGATGTATATAAAGGTCCCACGGAGACGAAGAGGCCAACTGGGCAGGTATGTTTTCAAATATTACCGCCGAGATGTTAGATTGGTTTAGGTTAGGTTATATTACGTTATTGAAGTATATAAAGGTCCCACGGAGACGTAGAGGCCAACTCGCCAGGTATGTTTTCAAATATTACCGCCGAGATGTTAGATTGGGTTAGGTTAGGTTATATTACGTTATTGATGTATATAAAGGTCCCACGGAGACGTGGAGGCCAATTCGCCAGGAATGTTGTCAAATATTACCGCCGAGATGATAGGTTGGGTTAGGTTAGGTTATATTACGTTATTGATGTATATAAAGGTCCCACGGAGACGTAGAGGCCAACTCACCAGGTATGTTTTCAAATATTACCGGCGAGATGTTAGATTGGGTTAGGTTAGGTTATATTACGTTATTGAAGTATATAAAGGTCCCACGGAGACGTAGAGGCCAACAAGCCAGGAATGTGGTCAAATATTACCGCCGAGATGTTATATTGGGTTAGGCTAGCTTATATTATGTTATTGATGAATATAAAGGTCCCACGGAGACGTAGAGGCCAACAAGCCAGGAATGTGGTCAAATATTACCGACGAGATGTTAGATTGGGATAGACTAGCTTATATTATGTTATTGATGTATATAAAGGTCCCGCGGAGATGTGGAGGCCAACTCGCCAGGAATGTTGTCAAATATTACCGCCGAGATGATAGGTTGGGTTAGGTTAGGTTATAATACGTTATTGATGTATATGAAGGTCAAACGGAGACGTAGAGGCCAACTCGCCAGGAATGATGTCAAATATTACCGCCGAGATGTTAGGTTGGGTTAGGTTAGGTTATATTATGTTATTGATGTATATAAAAGTCCCGCGGAGATGTAGAGGCCAACTCGCCAGTAATGTTGTCAAATATTACCGCCGAGATGATAGGTTGGGTTAGGTTAGGTTATAATACGTTATTGATGTATATGAAGGTCAAACGGGGACGTAGAGGCCAACTCGCCAGGAATGATGTCAAATATAACCGCCGAGATGTTAGATTGGGATAGACCAGCTTATACTATGTTATTGATGTATATGAAGGTCAAACGGAGACGTAGAGGCCAACTCGCCAGGTATGTTATCAAGTATTACCGCCGAGATGTTAGGTTGGGTTAGGTTAGGTTATATTACGTGATTGATGTATATAAATGTCCCACGGAGACGAAGAGGCCAACTCGCCAGGTATGTTTTCAAATATTACCGCCGAGATGTTAGATTGGTTTAGGTTAGGTTATATTACGTTATTGAAGTATATAAAGGTCCCACGGAGACGTAGAGGCCAACTCGCCAGGTATGTTTTCAAATATTACCGCCGAGATGTTAGATTGGGTTAGGTTAGGTTATATTACGTCATTGATGTATATAAAGGTTCCACGGAGACGTGGAGGCCAATTCGCCAGGAATGTTGTCAAATATTACCGCCGAGATGATAGGTTGGGTTAGGTTAGGTTATATTACGTTATTGATGTATATAAAGGTCCCACGGAGACGTAGAGGCCAACTCGCCAGGTATGTTTTCAAATATTACCGGCGAGATGTTAGATTGGGTTAGGTTAGGTTATATTACGTTATTGAAGTATATAAAGGTCCCACGGAGACGTAGAGGCCAACAAGCCAGGAATGTGGTCAACTATTACCGCCGAGATGTTAGATTGGGTTAGGCTAGCTTATATTATGTTATTGATTAATATAAAGGTCCCACGGAGTCGTAGAGGCCAACAAGCCAGGAATGTGGTCAAATATTACCGCCGAGATGTTAGATTGGGATAGACCAGCTTATACTATGTTATTGATGTATATAAAGGTCCCACGGAGACGTAGAGGCCAACTCGCCAGGAATGTTGTCAAATATTACCGCCGAGATGATAGGATGGGTTAGGTTAGGTCATAATACGTTATTGATCTATATGAAGGTCAAACGGAGACGTAGAGGCCAACTCGCCAGGTATGTTATCAAGTATTACCGCCGAGATGTTAGGTTGGGTTAGGTTAGGTTATATTACGTGATTGATGTATATAAATGTCCCACGGAGACGAAGAGGCCAACTCGCCAGGTATGTTTTCAAATATTACCGCCGAGATGTTAGATTGGTTTAGGTTAGGTTATATTACGTTATTGAAGTATATAAAGGTCCCACGGAGACGTAGAGGCCAACTCGCCAGGTATGTTTTCAAATATTACCGGCGATATGTTAGATTGGGTTAGGTTAGGTTATATTACGTGATTGATGTATATAAAGGTCCCACGGAGACGAAGAGGCCAACTCGCCAGGTATGTTTTCAAATATTACCGCCGGGATGTTAGATTGGTTTAGGTTAGGTTATATTACGCTATTGAAGTATATAAAGGTCCCACGGAGACGTAGAGGCCAACAAGCCAGGAATGTGATCAAATATTACCGCCGAGATGTTAGATTGGGTTAGGCTAGCTTATATTATGTTATTAATGTATATAAAGGTCCCACGGAGACGGAGAAGCCAGCTCGCCAGGAATGTTGTCAAATATTACCGCCGAGATGTTAGGTTGGGTTAGGTTAGGTTACATTACGTTATTGATGTATATAAAGGTCCCACGGAGACGTAGAGGCCAACTCGCCAGGTATGTTATCAAGTATTACCGCCGAGATGTTAGGTTGGGTTAGGTTAGGTTATATTACGTGATTGATGTATATAAGGGTCCCACGGAGACGAAGAGGCCAACGCGCCAGGTATGTTTTCAAATATTACCGCCGAGATGTTAGATTGGTTTAGGTTAGGTTATATTACGTTATTGAAGTATATAAAGGTCCCACGGAGACGTAGAGGCCAACAAGCCAGGAATGTGGTCAAATATTACCGCCGAGATGTTAGATTGGGTTAGGCTAGCTTATATTATGTTATTGATGTATATAAAGGTCCCACGGAGACGGAGAAGCCAACTCGCCAGGAATGTTGTCAAATATTACCGCCGGGATGTTAGGTTGGGTTAGGCTAGGTTATATTACGTTATTGATGTATATAAAGGTCCCACGGAGACGAAGAGGCCAACTGGGAAGGTATGTTTTCAAATATTACCGCCGAGATGTTAGATTGGTTTAGGTTAGGTTATATTACGTTATTGAAGTATATAAAGGTCCCACGGAGACGTAGAGGCCAACTCGCCAGGTATGTTTTCAAATATTACCGCCGAGATGTTAGATTGGGTTAGGTTAGGTTATATTACGTTATTGATGTATATAAAGGTCCCACGGAGACGTGGAGGCCAATTCGCCAGGAATGTTGTCAAATATTACCGCCGAGATGATAGGTTGGGTTAGGTTAGGTTATATTACGTTATTGATGTATATAAAGGTCCCACGGAGACGTAGAGGCCAACTCACCAGGTATGTTTTCAAATATTACCGGCGAGATGTTAGATTGGTTTATGTTAGGTTATATCACGTTATTGAAGTATATAAAGGTCCCACGGAGGCGTAGAGGCCAACAAGACAGGTATGTCGTCAAATATTACCGCCGAGATGTTAGATTGGGTTAGGCTAGCTTATATTATGTTATTGATGAATATAAAGGTCCCACGGAGTCGTAGAGGCCAACAAGCCAGGAATGTGGTCAAATATTACCGCCGAGATGTTAGATTGGGATAGACCAGCTTATACTATGTTATTGATGTATATAAAGGTCCCACGGAGACGTAGAGGCCAACTCGCCAGGAATGTTGTCAAATATTACCGCCGAGATGATAGGATGGGTTAGGTTAGGTCATAATACGTTATTGATGTATATGAAGGTCAAACGGAGACGTAGAGGCCAACTCGCCAGGTATGTTATCAAGTATTACCGCCGAGATGTTAGGTTGGGTTAGGTTAGGTTATATTACGTGATTGATGTATATAAATGTCCCACGGAGACGAAGAGGCCAACTCGCCAGGTATGTTTTCAAATATTACCGCCGAGATGTTAGATTGGTTTAGGTTAGGTTATATTACGTTATTGAAGTATATAAAGGTCCCACGGAGACGTAGAGGCCAACTCGCCAGGTATGTTTTCAAATATTACCGGCGAGATGTTAGATTGGGTTAGGTTAGGTTATATTACGTTATTGATGTATATAAAGGTCCCACGGAGACGTGGAGGCCAATTCGCGAGGAATGTTGTCAAATATTACCGCCGAGATGATAGGTTGGGTTAGGTTAGGTTATATTACGTTATTGATGTATATAAAGGTCCCACGGAGACGTAGAGGCCAACTCGCCAGGTATGTTTTCAAATATTACCGGCGAGATGTTAGATTGGGTTAGGTTAGGTTATATTACGTTATTGAAGTATATAAAGGTCCCACGGAGACGTAGAGGCCAACAAGCCAGGAATGTGGTCAAATATTACCGCCGAGATGTTATATTGGGTTAGGCTAGCTTATATTATGTTATTGATGAATATAAAGGTCGCACGGAGACGTAGAGGCCAACAAGCCAGGAATGTGGTCAAATATTACCGACGAGATGTTAGATTGGGATAGACTAGCTTATATTATGTTATTGATGTATATAAAGGTCCCGCGGAGATGTGGAGGCCAACTCGCCAGGAATGTTGTCAAATATTACCGCCGAGATGATAGGTTGGGTTAGGTTAGGTTATAATACGTTATTGATGTATATGAAGGTCAAACGGAGACGTAGAGGCCAACTCGCCAGGAATGATGTCAAATATTACCGCCGAGATGTTAGGTTGGGTTAGGTTAGGTTATATTATGTTATTGATGTATATAAAAGTCCCGCGGAAATGTAGAGGCCAACTCGCCAGTAATGTTGTCAAATATTACCGCCGAGATGATAGGTTGGGTTAGGTTAGGTTATAATACGTTATTGATGTATATGAAGGTCAAACGGGGACGTAGAGGCCAACTCGCCAGGAATGATGTCAAATATAACCGCCGAGATGTTAGATTGGGATAGACCAGCTTATACTATGTTATTGATGTATATAAAGGTCCCACGGAGACGTAGAGGCCAACTCGCCAGGAATGTTGTCAAATATTACCGCCGAGATGATAGGATGGGTTAGGTTAGGTCATAATACGTTATTGATGTATATGAAGGTCAAACAGAGACGTAGAGGCCAACTCGCCAGGTATGTTATCAAGTATTACCGCCGAGATGTTAGGTTGGGTTAGGTTAGGTTACATTACGTTATTGATGTATATAAAGGTCCCACGGAGACGTAGAGGCCAACTCGCCAGGTATGTTATCAAGTATTACCGCCGAGATGTTAGGTTGGGATAGGTTAGGTTATATTACGTGATTGATGTATATAAAGGTCCCACGGAGACGAAGAGGCCAACTCGCCAGGTATGTTTTCAAATATTACCGCCGGGATGTTAGATTGGTTTAGGTTAGGTTATATTACGTTATTGAAGTATATAAAGGTCCCACGGAGACGTAGAGGCCAACAAGCCAGGAATGTGGTCAAATATTACCGCCGAGATGTTAGATTGGGTTAGGCTAGCTTGTATTATGTTATTAATGTATATAAAGGTCCCACGGAGACGGAGAAGCCAGCTCGCCAGGAATGTTGTCAAATATTACCGCCGAGATGTTAGGTTGGGTTAGGTTAGGTTACATTATGTTATTGATGTATATAAAGGTCCCACGGAGACGGAGAAGCCAACTCGCCAGGAATGTTGTCAAATATTACCGCCGGGATGTTAGGTTGGGTTAGGCTAGGTTATATTACGTTATTGATGTATATAAAGGTCCCACGGAGACGAAGAGGCCAACTGGGCAGGTATGTTTTCAAATATTACCGCCGAGATGTTAGATTGGTTTATGTTAAGTTATATTACGTCATTGAAGTATATAAAGGTCCCACGGAGACGTAGAGGCCAACAAGCCAGGTATGTCGTCAAATATTACCGCCGTGATGTTAGATTGGGATAGACCAGCTTATACTATGTTATTGATGTATATAAAGGTCCCACGGAGACGTAGAGGCCAACTCGCCAGGAATGTTGTCAAATATTACCGCCGAGATGATAGGATGGGTTAGGTTAGGTCATAATACGTTATTGATGTATATGAAGGTCAAACGGAGACGTAGAGGCCAATTCGCCAGGTATGTTATCAAGTATTACCGCCGAGATGTTAGGTTGGGTTAGGTTAGGTTATATTACGTGATTGATGTATATAAATGTCCCACGGAGACGAAGAGGCCAACTCGCCAGGTATGTTTTCAAATATTACCGCCGAGATGTTAGATTGGGTTAGGTTAGGTTATATTACGTTATTGAAGTATATAAAGGTCCCACGGAGACGTAGAGGCCAACAAGCCAGGAATGTGGTCAAATATTACCGCCGAGATGTTAGATTGGGTTAGGCTAGCTTATATTATGTTATTGATTAATATAAAGGTCCCACGGAGTCGTAGAGGCCAACAAGCCAGGAATGTGGTCAAATATTACCGCCGAGATGTTAGATTGGGATAGACCAGCTTATACTATGTTATTGATGTATATAAAGGTCCCACGGAGACGTAGAGGCCAACTCGCCAGGAATGTTGTCAAATATTACCGCCGAGATGATAGGATGGGTTAGGTTAGGTCATAATACGGTTTTGATGTATATGAAGGTCAAACGGAGACGTAGAGGCCAACTCGCCAGGTATGTTATCAAGTATTACCGCCGAGATGTTAGGTTGGGTTAGGTTAGGTTATATTACGTGATTGATGTATATAAATGTCCCACGGAAACGAAGAGGCCAACTCGCCAGATATGTTTTCAAATATTACCGCCGAGATGTTAGATTGGTTTAGGTTAGGTTATATTACGTTATTGAAGTATATAAAGGTCCCACGGAGACGTAGAGGCCAACTCGCCAGGTATGTTTTCAAATATTACCGGCGAGATGTTAGATTGGGTTAGGTTAGGTTATATTACGTTATTGATGTATATAAAGGTCCCACCGAGACGTGGAGGCCAATTCGCCAGGAATGTTGTCAAATATTACCGCCGAGATGATAGGTTGGGTTAGGTTAGGTTATATTACGTTATTGATGTATATAAAGGTCCCACGGAGACGTAGAGGCCAACTCGCCAGGTATGTTTTCAAATATTACCGGCGAGATGTTAGATTGGGTTAGGTTAGGTTATATTACGTTATTGAAGTATATAAAGGTCCCACGGAGACGTAGAGGCCAACAAGCCAGGAATGTGGTCAAATATTACCGCCGAGATGTTAGATTGGGTTAGGCTAGCTTATATTATGTTATTGATGAATATAAAGGTCCCACGGAGACGTAGAGGCCAACAAGCCAGGAATGTGGTCAAATATTACCGACGAGATGTTAGATTGGGATAGACTAGCTTATATTATGTTATTGATGTATATAAAGGTCCCGCCGAGATGTGGAGGCCAACTCGCCAGGAATGTTGTCAAATATTACCGCCGAGATGATAGGTTGGGTTAGGTTAGGTTATAATACGTTATTGATGTATATGAAGGTCAAACGGAGACGTAGAGGCCAACTCGCCAGGAATGATGTCAAATATTACCGCCGAGATGTTAGGTTGGGTTAGGTTAGGTTATATTATGTTATTGATGTATATAAAAGTCCCGCGGAGATGTAGAGGCCAACTCGCCAGTAATGTTGTCAAATATTACCGCCGAGATGATAGGTTGGGTTAGGTTAGGTTATAATACGTTATTGATGTATATGAAGGTCAAACGGAGACGTAGAGGCCAACTCGCCAGGAATGATGTCAAATATAACCGCCGAGATGTTAGATTGGGATAGACCAGCTTATACTATGTTATTGATGTATATAAAGGTCCCACGGAGACGTAGAGGCCAACTCGCCAGGAATGTTGTCAAATATTACCGCCGAGATGATAGGATGGGTTAGGTTAGGTCATAATACGTTATTGATGTATATGAAGGTCAAACGGAGACGTAGAGGCCAACTCGCCAGGTATGTTATCAAGTATTACCGCCGAGATGTTAGGTTGGGTTAGGTTAGGTTATATTACGTGATTGATGTATATAAATGTCCCACGGAGACGAAGAGGCCAACTCGCCAGGTATGTTTTCAAATATTACCGCCGAGATGTTAGATTGGTTTAGGTTAGGTTATATTACGTTATTGAAGTATATAAAGGTCCCACGGAGACGTAGAGGCCAACAAGCCAGGAATGTGGTCAAATATTACCGCCGAGATGTTAGATTGGGTTAGGCTAGCTTATATTATGTTATTAATGTATATAAAGGTCCCACGGAAACGGAGAAGCCAGCTCGCCAGGAATGTTGTCAAATATTACCGCCGAGATGTTAGGTTGGGTTAGGTTAGGTTACATTACGTTATTGATGTATATAAAGGTCCCACGGAGACGTAGAGGCCAACTCGCCAGGTATGTTATCAAGTATTACCGCCGAGATGTTAGGTTGGGTTAGGTTAGGTTATATTACGTGATTGATGTATATAAGGGTCCCACGGAGACGAAGAGGCCAACGCGCCAGGTATGTTTTCAAATATTACCGCCGAGATGTTAGATTGGTTTAGGTTAGGTTATATTACGTTATTGAAGTATATAAAGGTCCCACGGAGACGTAGAGGCCAGCAAGCCAGAAATGTGGTCAAATATTACCGCCGAGATGTTAGATTGGGTTAGGCTAGCTTATATTATGTTATTGATGTATATAAAGGTCCCACGGAGACGGAGAAGCCAACTCGCCAGGAATGTTGTCAAATATTACCGCCGGGATGTTAGGTTGGGTTAGGCTAGGTTATATTACGTTATTGATGTATATAAAGGTCCCACGGAGACGAAGAGGCCAACTGGGCAGGTATGTTTTCAAATATTACCGCCGAGATGTTAGATTGGTTTAGGTTAGGTTATATTACGTTATTGAAGTATATAAAGGTCCCACGGAGACGTAGAGGCCAACTCGCCAGGTATGTTTTCAAATATTACCGCCGAGATGTTAGATTGGGTTAGGTTAGGTTATATTACGTTATTGATGTATATAAAGGTCCCACGGAGACGTGGAGGCCAATTCGCCAGGAATGTTGTCAAATATTACCGCCGAGATGATAGGTTGGGTTAGGTTAGGTTATATTACGTTATTGATGTATATAAAGGTCACACGGAGACGTAGAGGCCAACTCGCCAGGTATGTTTTCAAATATTACCGGCGAGATGTTAGATTGGGTTAGGTTAGGTTATATTACGTTATTAAGTATATAAAGGTCCCACGGAGACGTAGAGGCCAACAAGCCAGGAATGTGGTCAAATATTACCGCCGAGATGTTAGATTGGGTTAGGCTAGCTTATATTATGTTATTGATTAATATAAAGGTCCCACGGAGTCGTAGAGGCCAACAAGCCAGGAATGTGGTCAAATATTACCGCCGAGATGTTAGATTGGGATAGACCAGCTTATACTATGTTATTGATGTATATAAAGGTCCCACGGGGACGTAGAGGCCAACTCGCCAGGAATGTTGTCAAATATTACCGCCGAGATGATAGGATGGGTTAGGTTAGGTCATAATACGTTATTGATGTATATGAAGGCCAAACGGAGACGTAGAGGCCAACTCGCCAGGTATGTTATCAAGTATTACCGCCGAGATGTTAGGTTGGGTTAGGTTAGGTTATATTACGTGATTGATGTATATAAATGTCCCACGGAGACGAAGAGGCCAACTCGCCAGGTATGTTTTCAAATATTACCGCCGAGATGTTAGATTGGTTTAGGTTAGGTTATATTACGTTATTGAAGTATATAAAGGTCCCACGGAGACGTAGAGGCCAACTCGCCAGGTATGTTTTCAAATATTACCGGCGAGATGTTAGATTGGGTTAGGTTAGGTTATATTACGTGATTGATGTATATAAAGGTCCCACGGAGACGAAGAGGCCAACTCGCCAGGTATGTTTTCAAATATTACCGCCGGGATGTTAGATTGGTTTAGGTTAGGTTATATTACGTTATTGAAGTATATAAAGGTCCCACGGAGACGTAGAGGCCAACAAGCCAGGAATGTGGTCAAATATTACCGCCGAGATGTTAGATTGGGTTAGGCTAGCTTATATTATGTTATTAATGTATATAAAGGTCCCACGGAGACGGAGAAGCCAGCTCGCCAGGAATGTTGTCAAATATTACCGCCGAGATGTTAGGTTGGGTTAGGTTAGGTTACATTACGTTATTGATGTATATAAAGTTCCCACGGAGACGTAGAGGCCAACTCGCCAGGTATGTTATCAAGTATTACCGCCGAGATGTTAGGTTGGGTTAGGTTAGGTTATATTACGTGATTGATGTATATAAATGTCCCACGGAGACGAAGAGGCCAACTCGCCAGGTATGTTTTCAAATATTACCGCCGAGATGTTAGATTGGGTTAGGTTAGGTTATATTACGTTATTGAAGTATATAAAGGTCCCACGGAGACGTAGAGGCCAACAAGCCAGGAATGTGGTCAAATATTACCGCCGAGATGTTAGATTGGGTTAGGCTAGCTTATATTATGTTATTGATTAATATAAAGGTCCCACGGAGTCGTAGAGGCCAACAAGCCAGGAATGTGGTCAAATATTACCGCCGAGATGTTAGATTGGGATAGACCAGCTTATACTATGTTATTGATGTATATAAAGGTCCCACGGAGACGTAGAGGCCAACTCGCCAGGAATGTTGTCAAATATTACCGCCGAGATGATAGGATGGGTTAGGTTAGGTCATAATACGGTTTTGATGTATATGAAGGTCAAACGGAGACGTAGAGGCCAACTCGCCAGGTATGTTATCAAGTATTACCGCCGAGATGTTAGGTTGGGTTAGGTTAGGTTATATTACGTGATTGATGTATATAAATGTCCCACGGAAACGAAGAGGCCAACTCGCCAGATATGTTTTCAAATATTACCGCCGAGATGTTAGATTGGTTTAGGTTAGGTTATATTACGTTATTGAAGTATATAAAGGTCCCACGGAGACGTAGAGGCCAACTCGCCAGGTATGTTTTCAAATATTACCGGCGAGATGTTAGATTGGGTTAGGTTAGGTTATATTACGTTATTGATGTATATAAAGGTCCCACCGAGACGTGGAGGCCAATTCGCCAGGAATGTTGTCAAATATTACCGCCGAGATGATAGGTTGGGTTAGGTTAGGTTATATTACGTTATTGATGTATATAAAGGTCCCACGGAGACGTAGAGGCCAACTCGCCAGGTATGTTTTCAAATATTACCGGCGAGATGTTAGATTGGGTTAGGTTAGGTTATATTACGTTATTGAAGTATATAAAGGTCCCACGGAGACGTAGAGGCCAACAAGCCAGGAATGTGGTCAAATATTACCGCCGAGATGTTAGATTGGTTTAGGTTAGGTTATATTACGTTATTGAAGTATATAAAGGTCCCACGGAGACGTAGAGGCCAGCAAGCCAGGAATGTGGTCAAATATTACCGCCGAGATGTTAGATTGGGTTAGGCTAGCTTATATTATGTTATTGATGTATATAAAGGTCCCACGGAGACGGAGAAGCCAACTCGCCAGGAATGTTGTCAAATATTACCGCCGGGATGTTAGGTTGGGTTAGGCTAGGTTATATTACGTTATTGATGTATATAAAGGTCCCACGGAGACGAAGAGGCCAACTGGGCAGGTATGTTTTCAAATATTACCGCCGAGATGTTAGATTGGTTTAGGTTAGGTTATATTACGTTATTGAAGTATATAAAGGTCCCACGGAGACGTAGAGGCCAACTCGCCAGGTATGTTTTCAAATATTACCGCCGAGATGTTAGATTGGGTTAGGTTAGGTTATATTACGTTATTGATGTATATAAAGGTCCCACGGAGACGTGGAGGCCAATTCGCCAGGAATGTTGTCAAATATTACCGCCGAGATGATAGGTTGGGTTAGGTTAGGTTATATTACGTTATTGATGTATATAAAGGTCACACGGAGACGTAGAGGCCAACTCGCCAGGTATGTTTTCAAATATTACCGGCGAGATGTTAGATTGGGTTAGGTTAGGTTATATTACGTTATTAAGTATATAAAGGTCCCACGGAGACGTAGAGGCCAACAAGCCAGGAATGTGGTCAAATATTACCGCCGAGATGTTAGATTGGGTTAGGCTAGCTTATATTATGTTATTGATTAATATAAAGGTCCCACGGAGTCGTAGAGGCCAACAAGCCAGGAATGTGGTCAAATATTACCGCCGAGATGTTAGATTGGGATAGACCAGCTTATACTATGTTATTGATGTATATAAAGGTCCCACGGGGACGTAGAGGCCAACTCGCCAGGAATGTTGTCAAATATTACCGCCGAGATGATAGGATGGGTTAGGTTAGGTCATAATACGTTATTGATGTATATGAAGGCCAAACGGAGACGTAGAGGCCAACTCGCCAGGTATGTTATCAAGTATTACCGCCGAGATGTTAGGTTGGGTTAGGTTAGGTTATATTACGTGATTGATGTATATAAATGTCCCACGGAGACGAAGAGGCCAACTCGCCAGGTATGTTTTCAAATATTACCGCCGAGATGTTAGATTGGTTTAGGTTAGGTTATATTACGTTATTGAAGTATATAAAGGTCCCACGGAGACGTAGAGGCCAACTCGCCAGGTATGTTTTCAAATATTACCGGCGAGATGTTAGATTGGGTTAGGTTAGGTTATATTACGTGATTGATGTATATAAAGGTCCCACGGAGACGAAGAGGCCAACTCGCCAGGTATGTTTTCAAATATTACCGCCGGGATGTTAGATTGGTTTAGGTTAGGTTATATTACGTTATTGAAGTATATAAAGGTCCCACGGAGACGTAGAGGCCAACAAGCCAGGAATGTGGTCAAATATTACCGCCGAGATGTTAGATTGGGTTAGGCTAGCTTATATTATGTTATTGATGTATATAAAGGTCCCACGGAGACGGAGAAGCCAACTCGCCAGGAATGTTGTCAAATATTACCGCCGGGATGTTAGGTTGGGTTAGGTTAGGTTACATTACGTTATTGATGTATATAAAGTTCCCACGGAGACGTAGAGGCCAACTCGCCAGGTATGTTATCAAGTATTACCGCCGAGATGTTAGGTTGGGTTAGGTTAGGTTATATTACGTGATTGATGTATATAAGGGTCCCACGGAGACGAAGAGGCCAACGCGCCAGGTATGTTTTCAAATATTACCGCCGAGATGTTAGATTGGTTTAGGTTAGGTTATATTACGTTATTGAAGTATATAAAGGTCCCACGGAGACGTAGAGGCCAACAAGCCAGGAATGTGGTCAAATATTACCGCCGAGATGTTAGATTGGGTTAGGCTAGCTTATATTATGTTATTGATGTATATAAAGGTCCCACGGAGACGGAGAAGCCAACTCGCCAGGAATGTTGTCAAATATTACCGCCGGGATGTTAGGTTGGGTTAGGCTAGGTTATATTACGTTATTGATGTATATAAAGGTCCCACGGAGACGAAGAGGCCAACTCGCCAGGTATGTTTTCAAATATTACCGCCGGGATGTTAGATTGGTTTAGGTTAGGTTATATTACGTTATTGAAGTATATAAAGGTCCCACGGAGACGTAGAGGCCAACAAGCCAGGAATGTGGTCAAATATTACCGCCGAGATGTTAGATTGGGTTAGGCTAGCTTATATTATGTTATTAATGTATATAAAGGTCCCACGGAGACGGAGAAGCCAGCTCGCCAGGAATGTTGTCAAATATTACCGCCGAGATGTTAGGTTGGGTTAGGTTAGGTTACATTACGTTATTGATGTATATAAAGTTCCCACGGAGACGTAGAGGCCAACTCGCCAGGTATGTTATCAAGTATTACCGCCGAGATGTTAGGTTGGGTTAGGTTAGGTTATATTACGTGATTGATGTATATAAGGGTCCCACGGAGACGAAGAGGCCAACGCGCCAGGTATGTTTTCAAATATTACCGCCGAGATGTTAGATTGGTTTAGGTTAGGTTATATTACGTTATTGAAGTATATAAAGGTCCCACGGAGACGTAGAGGCCAACAAGCCAGGAATGTGGTCAAATATTACCGCCGAGATGTTAGATTGGGTTAGGCTAGCTTATATTATGTTATTGATGTATATAAAGGTCCCACGGAGACGGAGAAGCCAACTCGCCAGGAATGTTGTCAAATATTACCGCCGGGATGTTAGGTTGGGTTAGGCTAGGTTATATTACGTTATTGATGTATATAAAGGTCCCACGGAGACGAAGAGGCCAACTGGGCAGGTATGTTTTCAAATATTACCGCCGAGATGTTAGATTGGTTTATGTTAAGTTATATTACGTCATTGAAGTATATAAAGGTCCCACGGAGACGTAGAGGCCAACAAGCCAGGTATGTCGTCAAATATTACCGCCGTGATGTTAGATTGGGTTAGGCTAGCTTATATTATGTTATTGATGAATATAAAGGTCCCACGGAGACGTAGAGGCCAACAAGCCAGGAATGTGGTCAAATATTACCGACGAGATGTTAGATTGGGATAGACTAGCTTATATTATGTTATTGATGTATATAAAGGTCCCGCGGAGATGTAGAGGCCAACTCGCCAGGAATGTTGTCAAATATTACCGCCGAGGTGATAGGTTGGGTTAGGTTAGGGTATAATACGTTATTGATGTATATGAAGGTCAAACGGAGACGTAGAGGCCAACTCGCCAGGAATGATGTCAAATATTACCGCCGAGATGTTAGGTTCGGTTAGGTTAGGTTATATTACGTTATTGATGTATATAAAGTTCCCACGGAGACGTAGAGGCCAACAAGCCAGGAATGTGGTTAAGTATTACCGCCGAGATGTTAGGTTGGGTTAGGTTAGGTTATATTACGTTATTGATGTATATAAAGGTCAAACGGAGACGTAGAGGCCAACTCGCCAGGAATGATGTCAAATATTACCGCCGAGATGATAGGATGGGTTAGGTTAGGTTATATTACGTGATTGATGTATATAAAGGTCCCACGGAGACGAAGAGGCCAACTCGCCAGGTATGTTTTCAAATATTACCGCCGGGATGTTAGATTGGTTTAGGTTAGGTTATATTACGTTATTGAAGTATATAAAGGTCCCACGGAGACGTAGAGGCCAACAAGCCAGGAATGTGGTCAAATATTACCGCCGAGATGTTAGATTGGGTTAGGCTAGCTTATATTATGTTATTGATTAATATAAAGGTCCCACGGAGTCGTAGAGGCCAACAAGCCAGGAATGTGGTCAAATATTACCGCCGAGATGTTAGATTGGGATAGACCAGCTTATACTATGTTATTGATGTATATAAAGGTCCCACGGAGACGTAGAGGCCAACTCGCCAGGAATGTTGTCAAATATTACCGCCGAGATGATAGGATGGGTTAGGTTAGGTCATAATACGGTTTTGATGTATATGAAGGTCAAACGGAGACGTAGAGGCCAACTCGCCAGGTATGTTATCAAGTATTACCGCCGAGATGTTAGGTTGGGTTAGGTTAGGTTATATTACGTGATTGATGTATATAAATGTCCCACGGAAACGAAGAGGCCAACTCGCCAGATATGTTTTCAAATATTACCGCCGAGATGTTAGATTGGTTTAGGTTAGGTTATATTACGTTATTGAAGTATATAAAGGTCCCACGGAGACGTAGAGGCCAACTCGCCAGGTATGTTTTCAAATATTACCGGCGAGATGTTAGATTGGGTTAGGTTAGGTTATATTACGTTATTGATGTATATAAAGGTCCCACCGAGACGTGGAGGCCAATTCGCCAGGAATGTTGTCAAATATTACCGCCGAGATGATAGGTTGGGTTAGGTTAGGTTATATTACGTTATTGATGTATATAAAGGTCCCACGGAGACGTAGAGGCCAACTCGCCAGGTATGTTTTCAAATATTACCGGCGAGATGTTAGATTGGGTTAGGTTAGGTTATATTACGTTATTGAAGTATATAAAGGTCCCACGGAGACGTAGAGGCCAACAAGCCAGGAATGTGGTCAAATATTACCGCCGAGATGTTAGATTGGTTTAGGTTAGGTTATATTACGTTATTGAAGTATATAAAGGTCCCACGGAGACGTAGAGGCCAGCAAGCCAGGAATGTGGTCAAATATTACCGCCGAGATGTTAGATTGGGTTAGGCTAGCTTATATTATGTTATTGATGTATATAAAGGTCCCACGGAGACGGAGAAGCCAACTCGCCAGGAATGTTGTCAAATATTACCGCCGGGATGTTAGGTTGGGTTAGGCTAGGTTATATTACGTTATTGATGTATATAAAGGTCCCACGGAGACGAAGAGGCCAACTGGGCAGGTATGTTTTCAAATATTACCGCCGAGATGTTAGATTGGTTTAGGTTAGGTTATATTACGTTATTGAAGTATATAAAGGTCCCACGGAGACGTAGAGGCCAACTCGCCAGGTATGTTTTCAAATATTACCGCCGAGATGTTAGATTGGGTTAGGTTAGGTTATATTACGTTATTGATGTATATAAAGGTCCCACGGAGACGTGGAGGCCAATTCGCCAGGAATGTTGTCAAATATTACCGCCGAGATGATAGGTTGGGTTAGGTTAGGTTATATTACGTTATTGATGTATATAAAGGTCACACGGAGACGTAGAGGCCAACTCGCCAGGTATGTTTTCAAATATTACCGGCGAGATGTTAGATTGGGTTAGGTTAGGTTATATTACGTTATTAAGTATATAAAGGTCCCACGGAGACGTAGAGGCCAACAAGCCAGGAATGTGGTCAAATATTACCGCCGAGATGTTAGATTGGGTTAGGCTAGCTTATATTATGTTATTGATTAATATAAAGGTCCCACGGAGTCGTAGAGGCCAACAAGCCAGGAATGTGGTCAAATATTACCGCCGAGATGTTAGATTGGGATAGACCAGCTTATACTATGTTATTGATGTATATAAAGGTCCCACGGGGACGTAGAGGCCAACTCGCCAGGAATGTTGTCAAATATTACCGCCGAGATGATAGGATGGGTTAGGTTAGGTCATAATACGTTATTGATGTATATGAAGGCCAAACGGAGACGTAGAGGCCAACTCGCCAGGTATGTTATCAAGTATTACCGCCGAGATGTTAGGTTGGGTTAGGTTAGGTTATATTACGTGATTGATGTATATAAATGTCCCACGGAGACGAAGAGGCCAACTCGCCAGGTATGTTTTCAAATATTACCGCCGAGATGTTAGATTGGTTTAGGTTAGGTTATATTACGTTATTGAAGTATATAAAGGTCCCACGGAGACGTAGAGGCCAACTCGCCAGGTATGTTTTCAAATATTACCGGCGAGATGTTAGATTGGGTTAGGTTAGGTTATATTACGTGATTGATGTATATAAAGGTCCCACGGAGACGAAGAGGCCAACTCGCCAGGTATGTTTTCAAATATTACCGCCGGGATGTTAGATTGGTTTAGGTTAGGTTATATTACGTTATTGAAGTATATAAAGGTCCCACGGAGACGTAGAGGCCAACAAGCCAGGAATGTGGTCAAATATTACCGCCGAGATGTTAGATTGGGTTAGGCTAGCTTATATTATGTTATTGATGTATATAAAGGTCCCACGGAGACGGAGAAGCCAACTCGCCAGGAATGTTGTCAAATATTACCGCCGGGATGTTAGGTTGGGTTAGGTTAGGTTACATTACGTTATTGATGTATATAAAGTTCCCACGGAGACGTAGAGGCCAACTCGCCAGGTATGTTATCAAGTATTACCGCCGAGATGTTAGGTTGGGTTAGGTTAGGTTATATTACGTGATTGATGTATATAAGGGTCCCACGGAGACGAAGAGGCCAACGCGCCAGGTATGTTTTCAAATATTACCGCCGAGATGTTAGATTGGTTTAGGTTAGGTTATATTACGTTATTGAAGTATATAAAGGTCCCACGGAGACGTAGAGGCCAACAAGCCAGGAATGTGGTCAAATATTACCGCCGAGATGTTAGATTGGGTTAGGCTAGCTTATATTATGTTATTGATGTATATAAAGGTCCCACGGAGACGGAGAAGCCAACTCGCCAGGAATGTTGTCAAATATTACCGCCGGGATGTTAGGTTGGGTTAGGCTAGGTTATATTACGTTATTGATGTATATAAAGGTCCCACGGAGACGAAGAGGCCAACTCGCCAGGTATGTTTTCAAATATTACCGCCGGGATGTTAGATTGGTTTAGGTTAGGTTATATTACGTTATTGAAGTATATAAAGGTCCCACGGAGACGTAGAGGCCAACAAGCCAGGAATGTGGTCAAATATTACCGCCGAGATGTTAGATTGGGTTAGGCTAGCTTATATTATGTTATTAATGTATATAAAGGTCCCACGGAGACGGAGAAGCCAGCTCGCCAGGAATGTTGTCAAATATTACCGCCGAGATGTTAGGTTGGGTTAGGTTAGGTTACATTACGTTATTGATGTATATAAAGTTCCCACGGAGACGTAGAGGCCAACTCGCCAGGTATGTTATCAAGTATTACCGCCGAGATGTTAGGTTGGGTTAGGTTAGGTTATATTACGTGATTGATGTATATAAGGGTCCCACGGAGACGAAGAGGCCAACGCGCCAGGTATGTTTTCAAATATTACCGCCGAGATGTTAGATTGGTTTAGGTTAGGTTATATTACGTTATTGAAGTATATAAAGGTCCCACGGAGACGTAGAGGCCAACAAGCCAGGAATGTGGTCAAATATTACCGCCGAGATGTTAGATTGGGTTAGGCTAGCTTATATTATGTTATTGATGTATATAAAGGTCCCACGGAGACGGAGAAGCCAACTCGCCAGGAATGTTGTCAAATATTACCGCCGGGATGTTAGGTTGGGTTAGGCTAGGTTATATTACGTTATTGATGTATATAAAGGTCCCACGGAGACGAAGAGGCCAACTGGGCAGGTATGTTTTCAAATATTACCGCCGAGATGTTAGATTGGTTTATGTTAAGTTATATTACGTCATTGAAGTATATAAAGGTCCCACGGAGACGTAGAGGCCAACAAGCCAGGTATGTCGTCAAATATTACCGCCGTGATGTTAGATTGGGTTAGGCTAGCTTATATTATGTTATTGATGAATATAAAGGTCCCACGGAGACGTAGAGGCCAACAAGCCAGGAATGTGGTCAAATATTACCGACGAGATGTTAGATTGGGATAGACTAGCTTATATTATGTTATTGATGTATATAAAGGTCCCGCGGAGATGTAGAGGCCAACTCGCCAGGAATGTTGTCAAATATTACCGCCGAGGTGATAGGTTGGGTTAGGTTAGGGTATAATACGTTATTGATGTATATGAAGGTCAAACGGAGACGTAGAGGCCAACTCGCCAGGAATGATGTCAAATATTACCGCCGAGATGTTAGGTTCGGTTAGGTTAGGTTATATTACGTTATTGATGTATATAAAGTTCCCACGGAGACGTAGAGGCCAACAAGCCAGGAATGTGGTTAAGTATTACCGCCGAGATGTTAGGTTGGGTTAGGTTAGGTTATATTACGTTATTGATGTATATAAAGGTCAAACGGAGACGTAGAGGCCAACTCGCCAGGAATGATGTCAAATATTACCGCCGAGATGATAGGATGGGTTAGGTTAGGTTATATTACGTGATTGATGTATATAAAGGTCCCACGGAGACGAAGAGGCCAACTCGCCAGGTATGTTTTCAAATATTACCGCCGGGATGTTAGATTGGTTTAGGTTAGGTTATATTACGTTATTGAAGTATATAAAGGTCCCACGGAGACGTAGAGGCCAACAAGCCAGGAATGTGGTCAAATATTACCGCCGAGATGTTAGATTGGGTTAGGCTAGCTTATATTATGTTATTGATGTATATAAAGGTCCCACGGAGACGGAGAAGCCAACTCGCCAGGAATGTTGTCAAATATTACCGCCGGGATGTTAGGTTGGGTTAGGCTAGGTTATATTACGTTATTGATGTATATAAAGGTCCCACGGAGACGAAGAGGCCAACTGGGCAGGTATGTTTTCAAATATTACCGCCGAGATGTTAGATTGGTTTATGTTAAGTTATATTACGTCATTGAAGTATATAAAGGTCCCACGGAGACGTAGAGGCCAACAAGCCAGGTATGTCGTCAAATATTACCGCCGTGATGTTAGATTGGGATAGACCAGCTTATACTATGTTATTGATGTATATAAAGGTCCCACGGAGACGTAGAGGCCAACTCGCCAGGAATGTTGTCAAATATTACCGCCGAGATGATAGGATGGGTTAGGTTAGGTCATAATACGTTATTGATGTATATGAAGGTCAAACGGAGACGTAGAGGCCAACTCGCCAGGTATGTTATCAAGTATTACCGCCGAGATATTAGGTTGGGTTAGGTTAGGTTATATTACGTGATTGATGTATATAAAGGTCCCACGGAGACGTAGAGGCCAACAAGCCAGGAATGTGGTCAAATATTACCGCCGAGATGTTAGATTGGGTTAGGCTAGCTTATATTATGTTATTGATGTATATAAAGGTCCCACGGAGACGGAGAAGCCAACTCGCCAGGAATGTTGTCAAATATTACCGCCGGGATGTTAGGTTGGGTTAGGCTAGGTTATATTACGTTATTGATGTATATAAAGGTCCCACGGAGACGAAGAGGCCAACTGGGCAGGTATGTTTTCAAATATTACCGCCGAGATGTTAGATTGGTTTATGTTAAGTTATATTACGTCATTGAAGTATATAAAGGTCCCACGGAGACGTAGAGGCCAACAAGCCAGGTATGTCGTCAAATATTACCGCCGTGATGTTAGATTGGGATAGACCAGCTTATACTATGTTATTGATGTATATAAAGGTCCCACGGAGACGTAGAGGCCAACTCGCCAGGAATGTTGTCAAATATTACCGCCGAGATGATAGGATGGGTTAGGTTAGGTCATAATACGTTATTGATGTATATGAAGGTCAAACGGAGACGTAGAGGCCAACTCGCCAGGTATGTTATCAAGTATTACCGCCGAGATATTAGGTTGGGTTAGGTTAGGTTATATTACGTGATTGATGTATATAAATGTCCCACGGAGACGAAGAGGCCAACTCGCCAGGTATGTTTTCAAATATTACCGCCGAGATGTTAGATTGGGTTAGGCTAGCTTATATTATGTTATTGATGTATATAAAGGTCCCACGGAGACGGAGAAGCCAACTCGCCAGGAATGTTGTCAAATATTACCGCCGGGATGTTAGGTTGGGTTAGGCTAGGTTATATTACGTTATTGATGTATATAAAGGTCCCACGGAGACGAAGAGGCCAACTGGGCAGGTATGTTTTCAAATATTACCGCCGAGATGTTAGATTGGTTTATGTTAAGTTATATTACGTCATTGAAGAATATAAAGGTCCCACGGAGACGTAGAGGCCAACAAGCCAGGTATGTCGTCAAATATTACCGCCGTGATGTTAGATTGGGATAGACCAGCTTATACTATGTTATTGATGTATATAAAGGTCCCACGGAGACGTAGAGGCCAACTCGCCAGGAATGTTGTCAAATATTACCGCCGAGATGATAGGATGGGTTAGGTTAGGTCATAATACGTTATTGATGTATATGAAGGTCAAACGGAGACGTAGAGGCCAACTCGCCAGGTATGTTATCAAGTATTACCGCCGAGATGTTAGGTTGGGTTAGGTTAGGTTATATTACGTGATTGATGTATATAAATGTCCCACGGAGACGAAGAGGCCAACTCGCCAGGTATGTTTTCAAATATTACCGCCGAGATGTTAGATTGGTTTAGGTTAGGTTATATTACGTTATTGAAGTATATAAAGGTCCCACGGAGACGTAGAGGCCAACTCGCCAGGTATGTTTTCAAATATTACCGGCGAGATGTTAGATTGGGTTAGGTTAGGTTATATTACGTTATTGAAGTATATAAAGGTCCCACGGAGACGTAGAGGCCAACAAGCCAGGAATGTGGTCAAATATTACCGCCGAGATGTTAGATTGGGTTAGGCTAGCTTATATTATGTTATTGATGAATATAAAGGTCCCACGGAGACGTAGAGGCCAACAAGCCAGGAATGTGGTCAAATATTACCGACGAGATGTTAGATTGGGATAGACTAGCTTATATTATGTTATTGATGTATATAAAGGTCCCGCGGAGATGTGGAGGCCAACTCGCCAGGAATGTTGTCAAATATTACCGCCGAGATGTTAGATTGGTTTAGGTTAGGTTATATTACGTTATTGAAGTATATAAAGGTCCCACGGAGACGAAGAGGCCAACTGGGCAGGTATGTTTTCAAATATTACCGCCGAGATGTTAGATTGGTTTATGTTAAGTTATATTACGTCATTGAAGTATATAAAGGTCCCACGGAGACGTAGAGGCCAACAAGCCAGGTATGTCGTCAAATATTACCGCCGTGATGTTAGATTGGGTTAGGCTAGCTTATATTATGTTATTGATGAATATAAAGGTCCCACGGAGACGTAGAGGCCAACAAGCCAGGAATGTGGTCAAATATTACCGACGAGATGTTAGATTGGGATAGACTAGCTTATATTATGTTATTGATGTATATAACGGTCCCGCGGAGATGTAGAGGCCAACTCGCCAGGAATGTTGTCAAATATTACCGCCGAGATGTTAGGTTGGGTTAGGTTAGGTTATATTACGTTATTGATGTATATAAAGGTCAAACGGAGACGTAGAGGCCAACTCGCCAGGAATGATGTCAAATATTACCGCCGAGATGATAGGATGGGTTAGGTTAGGTTATATTACTTGATTGATATATTTAAAGGTCCCACGGAGACGAAGAGGCCAACTCGCCAGGTATGTTTTCAAATATTACCGCCGAGATGTTAGATTGGTTTAGGTTAGGTTATATCACGTTATTGAAGTATATAAAGGTCCCACGGAGGCGTAGAGGCCAACAAGACAGGTATGTCGTCAAATATTACCGCCGAGATGTTAGATTGGGTTAGGCTAGCTTATATTATGTTATTGATGAATATAAAGGTCCTACGGAGACGTAGAGGCCAACAAGCCAGGAATGTGGTCAAATATTACCGACGAGATGTTAGATTGGGATAGACTAGCTTATATTATGTTATTGATGTATATAAAGGTCCCGCGGAGATGTGGAGGCCAACTCGCCAGGAATGTTGTCAAATATTACCGCCGAGATGATAGGTTGGGTTAGGTTAGGTTATAATACGTTATTGATGTATATGAAGGTCAAACGGAGACGTAGAGGCCAACTCGCCAGGAATGATGTCAAATATTACCGCCGAGATGTTAGGTTGGGTTAGGTTAGGTTACATTACGTTATTGATGTATATAAAGGTCCCACGGAGACGTAGAGGCCAACTCGCCAGGTATGTTATCAAGTATTACCGCCGAGATGTTAGGTTGGTTTAGGTTAGGTTATATTACGTGATTGATGTATATAAAGGTCCCACGGAGACGAAGAGGCCAACTCGCCAGGTATGTTTTCAAATATTACCGCCGTGATGTTAGATTGGGATAGACTAGCTTATATTATGTTATTGATGTATATAAAGGTCCCGCGGAGATGTAGAGGCCTACTCGCCAGGAATGTTGTCAAATATTACCGCCGAGATGATAGGTTGGGTTAGGTTAGGTTATAATACGTTATTGATGTATATGAAGGTCAAACGGAGACGTAGAGGCCAACTCGCCAGGAATGATGTCAAATATGTCCGCCGAGATGTTAGGTTGGGTTAGGTTAGGTTATATTACGTTATTGATGTATATAAAGGTCCCACGGAGACGTAGAGGCCAATTCGCCAGGTATGTTTTCAAATATGACCGCCGAGATGTTAGATTGGTTTAGGTTAGGTTATATTACGTTATTGAAGTATATAAAGGTCCCACGGAGACGTAGAGGCCAACAAGCCAGGAATGTGGTTAAATATTACCACCGAGATGTTAGGTTGGGTTAGGTTAGGTTATATTACGTTATTGATGTATATAAAGATCCCACGGAGACGAAGAGGCCAACTGGCCAGGTATGTCGTCAAATATTACCGCCGAGATGTTAGATTGGGTTAGGCTAGCTTCTATTATGTTATTGATGTATATAAAGATCCCACGGAGACGTAGAGGCCAACAAGCCAGGTATGTCGTCAAATATTACCGCCGTGATGTTAGATTGGGATAGACTAGCTTATATTATGTTATTGATGTATATAAAGGTCCCGCGGAGATGTAGAGGCCTACTCGCCAGGAATGTTGTCAAATATTACCGCCGAGATGATAGGTTGGGTTAGGTTAGGTTATAATACGTTATTGATGTATATGAAGGTCAAACGGAGACGTAGAGGCCAACAAGCCAGGAATGTGGTTAAATATTACCGCCGAGATGTTAGGTTGGGTTAGGTTAGGTTATATTACGTTATTGATGTATATAAAGATCCCACGGAGACGTAGAGGCCAACTCGCCAGGTATGTTGTCAAATATTACCGCCGAGATGTTGGGTTGGGTTAGGTTAGGTTATAATACGTTATTGATGTATATGAAGGTCAAACGGAGACGTAGAGGCCGCCTCGCCAGGAATGATGTCAAATATTACCGCCGAGATGATAGGATGGGTTAGATTAGGTTATATTACTTGATTGATATATTTAAAGGTCCCAAGGAGACGAAGAGGCCAACTCGCCAGGTATGTTTTCAAATATTACCGCCGAGATGTTAGATTGGTTTAGGTTAGGTTATATTACGTTATTGAAGTATATAAAGGTCCCACGGAGACGTAGAGGCCAACAAGCCAGGAATGTGGTCAAATATTACCGCCGAGATGTTAGATTGGGTTAGGCTAGCTTATGTTATGTTATTGATGTTTATAAAGGTCCCACGGAGACGGAGAAGCCAACTCGCCAGGAATGTTGTCAAATATTACCGCCGAGATGTTAGGTTGGGTTAGGTTAGGTTATATTACGTTATTGATGTATATAAAGGTCAAACGGAGACGTAGAGGCCAACTCGCCAGGAATGATGTCAAATATTACCGCCGAGATGATAGGATGGGTTAGGTTAGGTTATATTACGTGATTGATGTATATAAAGGTCCCACGGAGACGAAGAGGCCAACTCGCCAGGTATGTTTTCAAATATTACCGCCGGGATGTTAGATTGGTTTAGGTTAGGTTATATTACGTTATTGAAGTATATAAAGGTCCCACGGAGACGTAGAGGCCAACAAGCCAGGAATGTGGTCAAATATTACCGCCGAGATGTTAGATTGGGTTAGGCTAGCTTATATTATGTTATTAATGTATATAAAGGTCCCACGGAGACGGAGAAGCCAGCTCGCCAGGAATGTTGTCAAATATTACCGCCGAGATGTTAGGTTGGGTTAGGTTAGGTTACATTACGTTATTGATGTATATAAAGGTCCCACGGAGACGTAGAGGCCAACTCGCCAGGTATGTTATCAAGTATTACCGCCGAGATGTTAGGTTGGGTTAGGTTAGGTTATATTACGTGATTGATGTATATAAAGGTCCCACGGAGACGAGGAGGCCAACTCGCCAGGTATGTTTTCAAATATTACCGCCGAGATGTTAGATTGGTTTAGGTTAGGTTATATTACGTTATTGAAGTATATAAAGGTCCCACGGAGACGTAGAGGCCAACACGCCAGGAATGTGGTCAAATATTACCGCCGAGATGTTAGATTGGGTTAGGCTAGCTTATATTATGTTATTGATGTATATAAAGGTCCCACGGAGACGGAGAAGCCAACTCGCCAGGAATGTTGTCAAATATTACCGCCGGGATGTTAGGTTGGGTTAGGCTAGGTTATATTACGTTATTGATGTATATAAAGGTCCCACGGAGACTAAGAGGCCAACTGGGCAGGTATGCTTTCAAATATTACCGCCGAGATGTTAGATTGGTTTATGTTAAGTTATATTACGTCATTGAAGTATATAAAGGTCCCACGGAGACGTAGAGGCCAACAAGCCAGGTATGTCGTCAAATATTACCGCCGTGATGTTAGATTGGGATAGACCAGCTTATACTATGTTATTGATGTATATAAAGGTCCCACGGAGACGTAGAGGCCAACTCGCCAGGAATGTTGTCAAATATTACCGCCGAGATGATAGGATGGGTTAGGTTAGGTCATAATACGTTATTGATGTATATGAAGGTCAAACGGAGACGTAGAGGCCAACTCGCCAGGTATGTTATCAAGTATTACCGCCGAGATGTTAGGTTGGGTTAGGTTAGGTTATATTACGTGATTGATGTATATAAATGTCCCACGGAGACGAAGAGGCCAACTCGCCAGTTATATTTTCAAATATTACCGCCGAGATGTTAGATTGGGTTAGGCTAGCTTATATTATGTTATTGATGTATATAAAGGTCCCACGGAGACGGAGAAGCCAACTCGCCAGGAATGTTGTCAAATATTACCGCTGGGATGTTAGGTTGGGTTAGGCTAGGTTATATTACGTTATTGATGTATATAAAGGTCCCACGGAGACGAAGAGGCCAACTGGGCAGGTATGTTTTCAAATATTACCGCCGAGATGTTAGGTTGGTTTATGTTAAGTTATATTACGTCATTGAAGTATATAAAGGTCCCACGGAGACGTAGAGGCCAACAAGCCAGGTATGTCGTCAAATATTACCGCCGTGATGTTAGATTGGGATAGACCAGCTTATACTATGTTATTGATGTATATAAAGGTCCCACGGAGACGTAGAGGCCAACTCGCCAGGAATGTTGTCAAATATTACCGCCGAGATGATAGGATGGGTTAGGTTAGGTCATAATACGTTATTGATGTATATGAAGGTCAAACGGAGACGTAGAGGCCAACTCGCCAGGAATGATGTCAAATATGTCCGCCGAGATGTTAGGTTGGGTTAGGTTAGGTTATATTACGTTATTGATGTATATAAAGGTCCCACGGAGACGTAGAGGCCAATTCGCCAGGTATGTTTTCAAATATGACCGCCGAGATGTTAGATTGGTTTAGGTTAGGTTATATTACGTTATTGAAGTATATAAAGGTCCCACGGAGACGTAGAGGCCAACAAGCCAGGAATGTGGTTAAATATTACCACCGAGATGTTAGGTTGGGTTAGGTTAGGTTATATTACGTTATTGATGTATATAAAGATCCCACGGAGACGAAGAGGCCAACTGGCCAGGTATGTCGTCAAATATTACCGCCGAGATGTTAGATTGGGTTAGGCTAGCTTCTATTATGTTATTGATGTATATAAAGATCCCACGGAGACGTAGAGGCCAACAAGCCAGGTATGTCGTCAAATATTACCGCCGTGATGTTAGATTGGGATAGACTAGCTTATATTATGTTATTGATGTATATAAAGGTCCCGCGGAGATGTAGAGGCCTACTCGCCAGGAATGTTGTCAAATATTACCGCCGAGATGATAGGTTGGGTTAGGTTAGGTTATAATACGTTATTGATGTATATGAAGGTCAAACGGAGACGTAGAGGCCAACAAGCCAGGAATGTGGTTAAATATTACCGCCGAGATGTTAGGTTGGGTTAGGTTAGGTTATATTACGTTATTGATGTATATAAAGATCCCACGGAGACGTAGAGGCCAACTCGCCAGGTATGTTGTCAAATATTACCGCCGAGATGTTGGGTTGGGTTAGGTTAGGTTATAATACGTTATTGATGTATATGAAGGTCAAACGGAGACGTAGAGGCCAACTCGCCAGGAATGATGTCAAATATTACCGCCGAGATGATAGGATGGGTTAGATTAGGTTATATTACGTTATTGATGTATATAAAGGTCAAACGGAGACGTAGAGGCCAACTCGCCAGGAATGATGTCAAATATTACCGCCGAGATGATAGGATGGGTTAGGTTAGGTTATATTACTTGATTGATATATTTAAAGGTCCCACGGAGACGAAGAGGCCAACTCGCCAGGTATGTTTTCAAATATTACCGCCGAGATGTTAGATTGGTTTAGGTTAGGTTATATTACGTTATTGAAGTATATAAAGGTCCCGCGGAGATGTAGAGGCCAACTCGCCAGGAATGTTGTCAAATATTACCGCCGAGATGTTAGGTTGGGTTAGGTTAGGTTATATTACGTTATTGATGTATATAAAGGTCAAACGGAGACGTAGAGGCCAACTCGCCAGGAATGATGTCAAATATTACCGCCGAGATGATAGGATGGGTTAGGTTAGGTTATATTACTTGATTGATATATTTAAAGGTCCCACGGAGACGAAGAGGCCAACTCGCCAGGTATGTTTTCAAATATTACCGCCGAGATGTTAGATTGGTTTAGGTTAGGTTATATTACGTTATTGAAGTATATAAAGGTCCCACGGAGACGTAGAGGCCAACTCGCCAGGTATGTTATCAAGTATTACCGCCGAGATGTTAGGTTGGTTTAGGTTAGGTTATATTACGTGATTGATGTATATAAAGGTCCCACGGAGACGAAGAGGCCAACTCGCCAGGTATGTTTTCAAATATTACCGCCGTGATGTTAGATTGGGATAGACTAGCTTATATTATGTTATTGATGTATATAAAGGTCCCGCGGAGATGTAGAGGCCTACTCGCCAGGAATGTTGTCAAATATTACCGCCGAGATGATAGGTTGGGTTAGGTTAGGTTATAATACGTTATTGATGTATATGAAGGTCAAACGGAGACGTAGAGGCCAACTCGCCAGGAATGATGTCAAATATGTCCGCCGAGATGTTAGGTTGGGTTAGGTTAGGTTATATTACGTTATTGATGTATATAAAGGTCCCACGGAGACGTAGAGGCCAATTCGCCAGGTATGTTTTCAAATATGACCGCCGAGATGTTAGATTGGTTTAGGTTAGGTTATATTACGTTATTGAAGTATATAAAGGTCCCACGGAGACGTAGAGGCCAACAAGCCAGGAATGTGGTTAAATATTACCACCGAGATGTTAGGTTGGGTTAGGTTAGGTTATATTACGTTATTGATGTATATAAAGATCCCACGGAGACGAAGAGGCCAACTGGCCAGGTATGTCGTCAAATATTACCGCCGAGATGTTAGATTGGGTTAGGCTAGCTTCTATTATGTTATTGATGTATATAAAGATCCCACGGAGACGTAGAGGCCAACAAGCCAGGTATGTCGTCAAATATTACCGCCGTGATGTTAGATTGGGATAGACTAGCTTATATTATGTTATTGATGTATATAAAGGTCCCGCGGAGATGTAGAGGCCTACTCGCCAGGAATGTTGTCAAATATTACCGCCGAGATGATAGGTTGGGTTAGGTTAGGTTATAATACGTTATTGATGTATATGAAGGTCAAACGGAGACGTAGAGGCCAACAAGCCAGGAATGTGGTTAAATATTACCGCCGAGATGTTAGGTTGGGTTAGGTTAGGTTATATTACGTTATTGATGTATATAAAGATCCCACGGAGACGTAGAGGCCAACTCGCCAGGTATGTTGTCAAATATTACCGCCGAGATGTTGGGTTGGGTTAGGTTAGGTTATAATACGTTATTGATGTATATGAAGGTCAAACGGAGACGTAGAGGCCGCCTCGCCAGGAATGATGTCAAATATTACCGCCGAGATGATAGGATGGGTTAGATTAGGTTATATTACTTGATTGATATATTTAAAGGTCCCAAGGAGACGAAGAGGCCAACTCGCCAGGTATGTTTTCAAATATTACCGCCGAGATGTTAGATTGGTTTAGGTTAGGTTATATTACGTTATTGAAGTATATAAAGGTCCCACGGAGACGTAGAGGCCAACAAGCCAGGAATGTGGTCAAATATTACCGCCGAGATGTTAGATTGGGTTAGGCTAGCTTATATTATGTTATTAATGTATATAAAGGTCCCACGGAGACGGAGAAGCCAGCTCGCCAGGAATGTTGTCAAATATTACCGCCGAGATGTTAGGTTGGGTTAGGTTAGGTTACATTACGTTATTGATGTATATAAAGGTCCCACGGAGACGTAGAGGCCAACTCGCCAGGTATGTTATCAAGTATTACCGCCGAGATGTTAGGTTGGGTTAGGTTAGGTTATATTACGTGATTGATGTATATAAAGGTCCCACGGAGACGAGGAGGCCAACTCGCCAGGTATGTTTTCAAATATTACCGCCGAGATGTTAGATTGGTTTAGGTTAGGTTATATTACGTTATTGAAGTATATAAAGGTCCCACGGAGACGTAGAGGCCAACACGCCAGGAATGTGGTCAAATATTACCGCCGAGATGTTAGATTGGGTTAGGCTAGCTTATATTATGTTATTGATGTATATAAAGGTCCCACGGAGACGGAGAAGCCAACTCGCCAGGAATGTTGTCAAATATTACCGCCGGGATGTTAGGTTGGGTTAGGCTAGGTTATATTACGTTATTGATGTATATAAAGGTCCCACGGAGACTAAGAGGCCAACTGGGCAGGTATGCTTTCAAATATTACCGCCGAGATGTTAGATTGGTTTATGTTAAGTTATATTACGTCATTGAAGTATATAAAGGTCCCACGGAGACGTAGAGGCCAACAAGCCAGGTATGTCGTCAAATATTACCGCCGTGATGTTAGATTGGGATAGACCAGCTTATACTATGTTATTGATGTATATAAAGGTCCCACGGAGACGTAGAGGCCAACTCGCCAGGAATGTTGTCAAATATTACCGCCGAGATGATAGGATGGGTTAGGTTAGGTCATAATACGTTATTGATGTATATGAAGGTCAAACGGAGACGTAGAGGCCAACTCGCCAGGAATGATGTCAAATATGTCCGCCGAGATGTTAGGTTGGGTTAGGTTAGGTTATATTACGTTATTGATGTATATAAAGGTCCCACGGAGACGTAGAGGCCAATTCGCCAGGTATGTTTTCAAATATGACCGCCGAGATGTTAGATTGGTTTAGGTTAGGTTATATTACGTTATTGAAGTATATAAAGGTCCCACGGAGACGTAGAGGCCAACAAGCCAGGAATGTGGTTAAATATTACCACCGAGATGTTAGGTTGGGTTAGGTTAGGTTATATTACGTTATTGATGTATATAAAGATCCCACGGAGACGAAGAGGCCAACTGGCCAGGTATGTCGTCAAATATTACCGCCGAGATGTTAGATTGGGTTAGGCTAGCTTCTATTATGTTATTGATGTATATAAAGATCCCACGGAGACGTAGAGGCCAACAAGCCAGGTATGTCGTCAAATATTACCGCCGTGATGTTAGATTGGGATAGACTAGCTTATATTATGTTATTGATGTATATAAAGGTCCCGCGGAGATGTAGAGGCCTACTCGCCAGGAATGTTGTCAAATATTACCGCCGAGATGATAGGTTGGGTTAGGTTAGGTTATAATACGTTATTGATGTATATGAAGGTCAAACGGAGACGTAGAGGCCAACAAGCCAGGAATGTGGTTAAATATTACCGCCGAGATGTTAGGTTGGGTTAGGTTAGGTTATATTACGTTATTGATGTATATAAAGATCCCACGGAGACGTAGGGGCCAACTCGCCAGGTATGTTGTCAAATATTACCGCCGAGATGTTGGGTTGGGTTAGGTTAGGTTATAATACGTTATTGATGTATATGAAGGTCAAACGGAGACGTAGAGGCCAACTCGCCAGGAATGATGTCAAATATTACCGCCGAGATGATAGGATGGGTTAGATTAGGTTATATTACGTTATTGATGTATATAAAGGTCAAACGGAGACGTAGAGGCCAACTCGCCAGGAATGATGTCAAATATTACCGCCGAGATGATAGGATGGGTTAGGTTAGGTTATATTACTTGATTGATATATTTAAAGGTCCCACGGAGACGAAGAGGCCAACTCGCCAGGTATGTTTTCAAATATTACCGCCGAGATGTTAGATTGGTTTAGGTTAGGTTATATTACGTTATTGAAGTATATAAAGGTCCCGCGGAGATGTAGAGGCCAACTCGCCAGGAATGTTGTCAAATATTACCGCCGAGATGTTAGGTTGGGTTAGGTTAGGTTATATTACGTTATTGATGTATATAAAGGTCAAACGGAGACGTAGAGGCCAACTCGCCAGGAATGATGTCAAATATTACCGCCGAGATGATAGGATGGGTTAGGTTAGGTTATATTACTTGATTGATATATTTAAAGGTCCCACGGAGACGAAGAGGCCAACTCGCCAGGTATGTTTTCAAATATTACCGCCGAGATGTTAGATTGGTTTAGGTTAGGTTATATTACGTTATTGAAGTATATAAAGGTCCCACGGAGACGTAGAGGCCAACAAGCCAGGAATGTGGTCAAATATTACCGCCGAGATGTTAGATTGGGTTAGGCTAGCTTATATTATGTTATTGATGTATACAAAGGTCCCACGGAGACGGAGAAGCCAGCTCGCCAGGAATGTTGTCAAATATTACCGCCGGGATGTTAGGTTGGGTTAGGCTAGGTTATATTACGTTATTGATGTATATAAAGGTCCCACGGAGACGAAGAGGCCAACTGGGCAGGTATGTTTTCAAATATTACCGCCGAGATGTTAGATTGGTTTATGTTAAGTTATATTACGTCATTGAAGTATATAAAGGTCCCACGGAGACGTAGAGGCCAACAAGCCAGGTATGTCGTCAAATATTACCGCCGTGATGTTAGATTGGGTTAGGTTAGGTTATATTACGTTATTGATGTATATAAAGGTCAAACGGAGACGTAGAGGCCAACTCGCCAGGAATGATGTCAAATATTACCGCCGAGATGATAGGATGGGTTAGGTTAGGTTATATTACTTGATTGATATATTTAAAGGTCCCAAGGAGACGAAGAGGCCAACTCGCCAGGTATGTTTTCAAATATTACCGCCGAGATGTTAGATTGGTTTAGGTTAGGTTATATTACGTTATTGAAGTATATAAAGGTCCCACGGAGACGTAGAGGCCAACAAGCCAGGAATGTGGTCAAATATTACCGCCGAGATGTTAGATTGGGTTAGGTTAGGTTATATTACGTTATTGATGTATATAAAGGTCCCACGGAGGCGGAGAAGCTAACTCGCCAGGAATGTTGTCAAATATTACCGCCGAGATGTTAAGTTGGGTTAGGTTAGGTTATATTACGTTATTGATGTATATGAAGGTCAAACGGAAACGTAGATGCCATCTCGCCAGGAATGATGTCAAATATTACCGCCGAGATGTTAGGTTGGGTTAGGTTAGGTTATATTACGTTATTGATGTATATAAAGGTCCCACGGAGACGGAGAAGCTAACTCGCCAGGAATGTTGTCAAATATTACCGCCGAGATGTTAGGTTGGGTTAGGTTAGGTTATATTACGTTATTGATGTATATAAAGGTCCCACGGAGACGAAGAGGCCAACTGGCCAGGTATGTTTTCAAATATTACCGCCGAGATGTTAGATTGGTTTATGTTAGGTTATATCACGTTATTGAAGTATATAAAGGTCCCACGGAGGCGTAGAGGCCAACAAGACAGGTATGTCGTCAAATATTACCGCCGAGATGTTAGATTGGGTTAGGTTAGGTTACATTACGTTATTGATGTATATAAAGGTCCCACGGAGACGTAGAGGCCAACTCGCCAGGTATGTTATCAAGTATTACCGCCGAGATGTTAGGTTGGTTTAGGTTAGGTTATATTACGTGATTGATGTATATAAAGGTCCCACGGAGACGAAGAGGCCAACTCGCCAGGTATGTTTTCAAATATTACCGCCGTGATGTTAGATTGGGATAGACTAGCTTATATTATGTTATTGATGTATATAAAGGTCCCGCGGAGATGTAGAGGCCTACTCGCCAGGAATGTTGTCAAATATTACCGCCGAGATGATAGGTTGGGTTAGGTTAGGTTATAATACGTTATTGATGTATATGAAGGTCAAACGGAGACGTAGAGGCCAACTCGCCAGGAATGATGTCAAATATGTCCGCCGAGATGTTAGGTTGGGTTAGGTTAGGTTATATTACGTTATTGATGTATATAAAGGTCCCACGGAGACGTAGAGGCCAATTCGCCAGGTATGTTTTCAAATATGACCGCCGAGATGTTAGATTGGTTTAGGTTAGGTTATATTACGTTATTGAAGTATATAAAGGTCCCACGGAGACGTAGAGGCCAACAAGCCAGGAATGTGGTTAAATATTACCACCGAGATGTTAGGTTGGGTTAGGTTAGGTTATATTACGTTATTGATGTATATAAAGATCCCACGGAGACGAAGAGGCCAACTGGCCAGGTATGTCGTCAAATATTACCGCCGAGATGTTAGATTGGGTTAGGCTAGCTTCTATTATGTTATTGATGTATATAAAGATCCCACGGAGACGTAGAGGCCAACAAGCCAGGTATGTCGTCAAATATTACCGCCGTGATGTTAGATTGGGATAGACTAGCTTATATTATGTTATTGATGTATATAAAGGTCCCGCGGAGATGTAGAGGCCTACTCGCCAGGAATGTTGTCAAATATTACCGCCGAGATGATAGGTTGGGTTAGGTTAGGTTATAATACGTTATTGATGTATATGAAGGTCAAACGGAGACGTAGAGGCCAACAAGCCAGGAATGTGGTTAAATATTACCGCCGAGATGTTAGGTTGGGTTAGGTTAGGTTATATTACGTTATTGATGTATATAAAGATCCCACGGAGACGTAGAGGCCAACTCGCCAGGTATGTTGTCAAATATTACCGCCGAGATGTTGGGTTGGGTTAGGTTAGGTTATAATACGTTATTGATGTATATGAAGGTCAAACGGAGACGTAGAGGCCAACTCGCCAGGAATGATGTCAAATATTACCGCCGAGATGATAGGATGGGTTAGATTAGGTTATATTACTTGATTGATATATTTAAAGGTCCCAAGGAGACGAAGAGGCCAACTCGCCAGGTATGTTTTCAAATATTACCGCCGAGATGTTAGATTGGTTTAGGTTAGGTTATATTACGTTATTGAAGTATATAAAGGTCCCACGGAGACGTAGAGGCCAACAAGCCAGGAATGTGGTCAAATATTACCGCCGAGATGTTAGATTGGGTTAGGCTAGCTTATGTTATGTTATTGATGTTTATAAAGGTCCCACGGAGACGGAGAAGCCAACTCGCCAGGAATGTTGTCAAATATTACCGCCGAGATGTTAGGTTGGGTTAGGTTAGGTTATATTACGTTATTGATGTATATAAAGGTCAAACGGAGACGTAGAGGCCAACTCGCCAGGAATGATGTCAAATATTACCGCCGAGATGATAGGATGGGTTAGGTTAGGTTATATTACGTGATTGATGTATATAAAGGTCCCACGGAGACGAAGAGGCCAACTCGCCAGGTATGTTTTCAAATATTACCGCCGGGATGTTAGATTGGTTTAGGTTAGGTTATATTACGTTATTGAAGTATATAAAGGTCCCACGGAGACGTAGAGGCCAACAAGCCAGGTATGTCGTCAAATATTACCGCCGTGATGTTAGATTGGGATAGACCAGCTTATACTATGTTATTGATGTATATAAAGGTCCCACGGAGACGTAGAGGCCAACTCGCCAGGAATGTTGTCAAATATTACCGCCGAGATGATAGGATGGGTTAGGTTAGGTCATAATACGTTATTGATGTATATGAAGGTCAAACGGAGACGTAGAGGCCAACTCGCCAGGTATGTTATCAAGTATTACCGCCGAGATGTTAGGTTGGGTTAGGTTAGGTTATATTACGTGATTGATGTATATAAATGTCCCACGGAGACGAAGAGGCCAACTCGCCAGTTATGTTTTCAAATATTACCGCCGAGATGTTAGATTGGGTTAGGCTAGCTTATATTATGTTATTGATGTATATAAAGGTCCCACGGAGACGGAGAAGCCAACTCGCCAGGAATGTTGTCAAATATTACCGCTGGGATGTTAGGTTGGGTTAGGCTAGGTTATATTACGTTATTGATGTATATAAAGGTCCCACGGAGACGAAGAGGCCAACTGGGCAGGTATGTTTTCAAATATTACCGCCGAGATGTTAGGTTGGTTTATGTTAAGTTATATTACGTCATTGAAGTATATAAAGGTCCCACGGAGACGTAGAGGCCAACAAGCCAGGTATGTCGTCAAATATTACCGCCGTGATGTTAGATTGGGATAGACCAGCTTATACTATGTTATTGATGTATATAAAGGTCCCACGGAGACGTAGAGGCCAACTCGCCAGGAATGTTGTCAAATATTACCGCCGAGATGATAGGATGGGTTAGGTTAGGTCATAATACGTTATTGATGTATATGAAGGTCAAACGGAGACGTAGAGGCCAACTCGCCAGGAATGATGTCAAATATGTCCGCCGAGATGTTAGGTTGGGTTAGGTTAGGTTATATTACGTTATTGATGTATATAAAGGTCCCACGGAGACGTAGAGGCCAATTCGCCAGGTATGTTTTCAAATATGACCGCCGAGATGTTAGATTGGTTTAGGTTAGGTTATATTACGTTATTGAAGTATATAAAGGTCCCACGGAGACGTAGAGGCCAACAAGCCAGGAATGTGGTTAAATATTACCACCGAGATGTTAGGTTGGGTTAGGTTAGGTTATATTACGTTATTGATGTATATAAAGATCCCACGGAGACGAAGAGGCCAACTGGCCAGGTATGTCGTCAAATATTACCGCCGAGATGTTAGATTGGGTTAGGCTAGCTTCTATTATGTTATTGATGTATATAAAGATCCCACGGAGACGTAGAGGCCAACAAGCCAGGTATGTCGTCAAATATTACCGCCGTGATGTTAGATTGGGATAGACTAGCTTATATTATGTTATTGATGTATATAAAGGTCCCGCGGAGATGTAGAGGCCTACTCGCCAGGAATGTTGTCAAATATTACCGCCGAGATGATAGGTTGGGTTAGGTTAGGTTATAATACGTTATTGATGTATATGAAGGTCAAACGGAGACGTAGAGGCCAACAAGCCAGGAATGTGGTTAAATATTACCGCCGAGATGTTAGGTTGGGTTAGGTTAGGTTATATTACGTTATTGATGTATATAAAGATCCCACGGAGACGTAGAGGCCAACTCGCCAGGTATGTTGTCAAATATTACCGCCGAGATGTTGGGTTGGGTTAGGTTAGGTTATAATACGTTATTGATGTATATGAAGGTCAAACGGAGACGTAGAGGCCGCCTCGCCAGGAATGATGTCAAATATTACCGCCGAGATGATAGGATGGGTTAGATTAGGTTATATTACTTGATTGATATATTTAAAGGTCCCAAGGAGACGAAGAGGCCAACTCGCCAGGTATGTTTTCAAATATTACCGCCGAGATGTTAGATTGGTTTAGGTTAGGTTATATTACGTTATTGAAGTATATAAAGGTCCCACGGAGACGTAGAGGCCAACAAGCCAGGAATGTGGTCAAATATTACCGCCGAGATGTTAGATTGGGTTAGGCTAGCTTATGTTATGTTATTGATGTTTATAAAGGTCCCACGGAGACGGAGAAGCCAACTCGCCAGGAATGTTGTCAAATATTACCGCCGAGATGTTAGGTTGGGTTAGGTTAGGTTATATTACGTTATTGATGTATATAAAGGTCAAACGGAGACGTAGAGGCCAACTCGCCAGGAATGATGTCAAATATTACCGCCGAGATGATAGGATGGGTTAGGTTAGGTTATATTACGTGATTGATGTATATAAAGGTCCCACGGAGACGAAGAGGCCAACTCGCCAGGTATGTTTTCAAATATTACCGCCGGGATGTTAGATTGGTTTAGGTTAGGTTATATTACGTTATTGAAGTATATAAAGGTCCCACGGAGACGTAGAGGCCAACAAGCCAGGAATGTGGTCAAATATTACCGCCGAGATGTTAGATTGGGTTAGGCTAGCTTATATTATGTTATTAATGTATATAAAGGTCCCACGGAGACGGAGAAGCCAGCTCGCCAGGAATGTTGTCAAATATTACCGCCGAGATGTTAGGTTGGGTTAGGTTAGGTTACATTACGTTATTGATGTATATAAAGGTCCCACGGAGACGTAGAGGCCAACTCGCCAGGTATGTTATCAAGTATTACCGCCGAGATGTTAGGTTGGGTTAGGTTAGGTTATATTACGTGATTGATGTATATAAAGGTCCCACGGAGACGAGGAGGCCAACTCGCCAGGTATGTTTTCAAATATTACCGCCGAGATGTTAGATTGGTTTAGGTTAGGTTATATTACGTTATTGAAGTATATAAAGGTCCCACGGAGACGTAGAGGCCAACACGCCAGGAATGTGGTCAAATATTACCGCCGAGATGTTAGATTGGGTTAGGCTAGCTTATATTATGTTATTGATGTATATAAAGGTCCCACGGAGACGGAGAAGCCAACTCGCCAGGAATGTTGTCAAATATTACCGCCGGGATGTTAGGTTGGGTTAGGCTAGGTTATATTACGTTATTGATGTATATAAAGGTCCCACGGAGACTAAGAGGCCAACTGGGCAGGTATGCTTTCAAATATTACCGCCGAGATGTTAGATTGGTTTATGTTAAGTTATATTACGTCATTGAAGTATATAAAGGTCCCACGGAGACGTAGAGGCCAACAAGCCAGGTATGTCGTCAAATATTACCGCCGTGATGTTAGATTGGGATAGACCAGCTTATACTATGTTATTGATGTATATAAAGGTCCCACGGAGACGTAGAGGCCAACTCGCCAGGAATGTTGTCAAATATTACCGCCGAGATGATAGGATGGGTTAGGTTAGGTCATAATACGTTATTGATGTATATGAAGGTCAAACGGAGACGTAGAGGCCAACTCGCCAGGTATGTTATCAAGTATTACCGCCGAGATGTTAGGTTGGGTTAGGTTAGGTTATATTACGTGATTGATGTATATAAATGTCCCACGGAGACGAAGAGGCCAACTCGCCAGTTATATTTTCAAATATTACCGCCGAGATGTTAGATTGGGTTAGGCTAGCTTATATTATGTTATTGATGTATATAAAGGTCCCACGGAGACGGAGAAGCCAACTCGCCAGGAATGTTGTCAAATATTACCGCTGGGATGTTAGGTTGGGTTAGGCTAGGTTATATTACGTTATTGATGTATATAAAGGTCCCACGGAGACGAAGAGGCCAACTGGGCAGGTATGTTTTCAAATATTACCGCCGAGATGTTAGGTTGGTTTATGTTAAGTTATATTACGTCATTGAAGTATATAAAGGTCCCACGGAGACGTAGAGGCCAACAAGCCAGGTATGTCGTCAAATATTACCGCCGTGATGTTAGATTGGGATAGACCAGCTTATACTATGTTATTGATGTATATAAAGGTCCCACGGAGACGTAGAGGCCAACTCGCCAGGAATGTTGTCAAATATTACCGCCGAGATGATAGGATGGGTTAGGTTAGGTCATAATACGTTATTGATGTATATGAAGGTCAAACGGAGACGTAGAGGCCAACTCGCCAGGAATGATGTCAAATATGTCCGCCGAGATGTTAGGTTGGGTTAGGTTAGGTTATATTACGTTATTGATGTATATAAAGGTCCCACGGAGACGTAGAGGCCAATTCGCCAGGTATGTTTTCAAATATGACCGCCGAGATGTTAGATTGGTTTAGGTTAGGTTATATTACGTTATTGAAGTATATAAAGGTCCCACGGAGACGTAGAGGCCAACAAGCCAGGAATGTGGTTAAATATTACCACCGAGATGTTAGGTTGGGTTAGGTTAGGTTATATTACGTTATTGATGTATATAAAGATCCCACGGAGACGAAGAGGCCAACTGGCCAGGTATGTCGTCAAATATTACCGCCGAGATGTTAGATTGGGTTAGGCTAGCTTCTATTATGTTATTGATGTATATAAAGATCCCACGGAGACGTAGAGGCCAACAAGCCAGGTATGTCGTCAAATATTACCGCCGTGATGTTAGATTGGGATAGACTAGCTTATATTATGTTATTGATGTATATAAAGGTCCCGCGGAGATGTAGAGGCCTACTCGCCAGGAATGTTGTCAAATATTACCGCCGAGATGATAGGTTGGGTTAGGTTAGGTTATAATACGTTATTGATGTATATGAAGGTCAAACGGAGACGTAGAGGCCAACAAGCCAGGAATGTGGTTAAATATTACCGCCGAGATGTTAGGTTGGGTTAGGTTAGGTTATATTACGTTATTGATGTATATAAAGATCCCACGGAGACGTAGAGGCCAACTCGCCAGGTATGTTGTCAAATATTACCGCCGAGATGTTGGGTTGGGTTAGGTTAGGTTATAATACGTTATTGATGTATATGAAGGTCAAACGGAGACGTAGAGGCCAACTCGCCAGGAATGATGTCAAATATTACCGCCGAGATGATAGGATGGGTTAGATTAGGTTATATTACGTTATTGATGTATATAAAGGTCAAACGGAGACGTAGAGGCCAACTCGCCAGGAATGATGTCAAATATTACCGCCGAGATGATAGGATGGGTTAGGTTAGGTTATATTACTTGATTGATATATTTAAAGGTCCCACGGAGACGAAGAGGCCAACTCGCCAGGTATGTTTTCAAATATTACCGCCGAGATGTTAGATTGGTTTAGGTTAGGTTATATTACGTTATTGAAGTATATAAAGGTCCCGCGGAGATGTAGAGGCCAACTCGCCAGGAATGTTGTCAAATATTACCGCCGAGATGTTAGGTTGGGTTAGGTTAGGTTATATTACGTTATTGATGTATATAAAGGTCAAACGGAGACGTAGAGGCCAACTCGCCAGGAATGATGTCAAATATTACCGCCGAGATGATAGGATGGGTTAGGTTAGGTTATATTACTTGATTGATATATTTAAAGGTCCCACGGAGACGAAGAGGCCAACTCGCCAGGTATGTTTTCAAATATTACCGCCGAGATGTTAGATTGGTTTAGGTTAGGTTATATTACGTTATTGAAGTATATAAAGGTCCCACGGAGACGTAGAGGCCAACAAGCCAGGAATGTGGTCAAATATTACCGCCGAGATGTTAGATTGGGTTAGGCTAGCTTATATTATGTTATTGATGTATACAAAGGTCCCACGGAGACGGAGAAGCCAGCTCGCCAGGAATGTTGTCAAATATTACCGCCGGGATGTTAGGTTGGGTTAGGCTAGGTTATATTACGTTATTGATGTATATAAAGGTCCCACGGAGACGAAGAGGCCAACTGGGCAGGTATGTTTTCAAATATTACCGCCGAGATGTTAGATTGGTTTATGTTAAGTTATATTACGTCATTGAAGTATATAAAGGTCCCACGGAGACGTAGAGGCCAACAAGCCAGGTATGTCGTCAAATATTACCGCCGTGATGTTAGATTGGGTTAGGTTAGGTTATATTACGTTATTGATGTATATAAAGGTCAAACGGAGACGTAGAGGCCAACTCGCCAGGAATGATGTCAAATATTACCGCCGAGATGATAGGATGGGTTAGGTTAGGTTATATTACTTGATTGATATATTTAAAGGTCCCAAGGAGACGAAGAGGCCAACTCGCCAGGTATGTTTTCAAATATTACCGCCGAGATGTTAGATTGGTTTAGGTTAGGTTATATTACGTTATTGAAGTATATAAAGGTCCCACGGAGACGTAGAGGCCAACAAGCCAGGAATGTGGTCAAATATTACCGCCGAGATGTTAGATTGGGTTAGGTTAGGTTATATTACGTTATTGATGTATATAAAGGTCCCACGGAGGCGGAGAAGCTAACTCGCCAGGAATGTTGTCAAATATTACCGCCGAGATGTTAAGTTGGGTTAGGTTAGGTTATATTACGTTATTGATGTATATGAAGGTCAAACGGAAACGTAGATGCCATCTCGCCAGGAATGATGTCAAATATTACCGCCGAGATGTTAGGTTGGGTTAGGTTAGGTTATATTACGTTATTGATGTATATAAAGGTCCCACGGAGACGGAGAAGCTAACTCGCCAGGAATGTTGTCAAATATTACCGCCGAGATGTTAGGTTGGGTTAGGTTAGGTTATATTACGTTATTGATGTATATAAAGGTCCCACGGAGACGAAGAGGCCAACTGGCCAGGTATGTTTTCAAATATTACCGCCGAGATGTTAGATTGGTTTATGTTAGGTTATATCACGTTATTGAAGTATATAAAGGTCCCACGGAGGCGTAGAGGCCAACAAGACAGGTATGTCGTCAAATATTACCGCCGAGATGTTAGATTGGGTTAGGTTAGGTTACATTACGTTATTGATGTATATAAAGGTCCCACGGAGACGTAGAGGCCAACTCGCCAGGTATGTTATCAAGTATTACCGCCGAGATGTTAGGTTGGTTTAGGTTAGGTTATATTACGTGATTGATGTATATAAAGGTCCCACGGAGACGAAGAGGCCAACTCGCCAGGTATGTTTTCAAATATTACCGCCGTGATGTTAGATTGGGATAGACTAGCTTATATTATGTTATTGATGTATATAAAGGTCCCGCGGAGATGTAGAGGCCTACTCGCCAGGAATGTTGTCAAATATTACCGCCGAGATGATAGGTTGGGTTAGGTTAGGTTATAATACGTTATTGATGTATATGAAGGTCAAACGGAGACGTAGAGGCCAACTCGCCAGGAATGATGTCAAATATGTCCGCCGAGATGTTAGGTTGGGTTAGGTTAGGTTATATTACGTTATTGATGTATATAAAGGTCCCACGGAGACGTAGAGGCCAATTCGCCAGGTATGTTTTCAAATATGACCGCCGAGATGTTAGATTGGTTTAGGTTAGGTTATATTACGTTATTGAAGTATATAAAGGTCCCACGGAGACGTAGAGGCCAACAAGCCAGGAATGTGGTTAAATATTACCACCGAGATGTTAGGTTGGGTTAGGTTAGGTTATATTACGTTATTGATGTATATAAAGATCCCACGGAGACGAAGAGGCCAACTGGCCAGGTATGTCGTCAAATATTACCGCCGAGATGTTAGATTGGGTTAGGCTAGCTTCTATTATGTTATTGATGTATATAAAGATCCCACGGAGACGTAGAGGCCAACAAGCCAGGTATGTCGTCAAATATTACCGCCGTGATGTTAGATTGGGATAGACTAGCTTATATTATGTTATTGATGTATATAAAGGTCCCGCGGAGATGTAGAGGCCTACTCGCCAGGAATGTTGTCAAATATTACCGCCGAGATGATAGGTTGGGTTAGGTTAGGTTATAATACGTTATTGATGTATATGAAGGTCAAACGGAGACGTAGAGGCCAACAAGCCAGGAATGTGGTTAAATATTACCGCCGAGATGTTAGGTTGGGTTAGGTTAGGTTATATTACGTTATTGATGTATATAAAGATCCCACGGAGACGTAGAGGCCAACTCGCCAGGTATGTTGTCAAATATTACCGCCGAGATGTTGGGTTGGGTTAGGTTAGGTTATAATACGTTATTGATGTATATGAAGGTCAAACGGAGACGTAGAGGCCAACTCGCCAGGAATGATGTCAAATATTACCGCCGAGATGATAGGATGGGTTAGATTAGGTTATATTACTTGATTGATATATTTAAAGGTCCCAAGGAGACGAAGAGGCCAACTCGCCAGGTATGTTTTCAAATATTACCGCCGAGATGTTAGATTGGTTTAGGTTAGGTTATATTACGTTATTGAAGTATATAAAGGTCCCACGGAGACGTAGAGGCCAACAAGCCAGGAATGTGGTCAAATATTACCGCCGAGATGTTAGATTGGGTTAGGCTAGCTTATGTTATGTTATTGATGTTTATAAAGGTCCCACGGAGACGGAGAAGCCAACTCGCCAGGAATGTTGTCAAATATTACCGCCGAGATGTTAGGTTGGGTTAGGTTAGGTTATATTACGTTATTGATGTATATAAAGGTCAAACGGAGACGTAGAGGCCAACTCGCCAGGAATGATGTCAAATATTACCGCCGAGATGATAGGATGGGTTAGGTTAGGTTATATTACGTGATTGATGTATATAAAGGTCCCACGGAGACGAAGAGGCCAACTCGCCAGGTATGTTTTCAAATATTACCGCCGGGATGTTAGATTGGTTTAGGTTAGGTTATATTACGTTATTGAAGTATATAAAGGTCCCACGGAGACGTAGAGGCCAACAAGCCAGGTATGTCGTCAAATATTACCGCCGTGATGTTAGATTGGGATAGACCAGCTTATACTATGTTATTGATGTATATAAAGGTCCCACGGAGACGTAGAGGCCAACTCGCCAGGAATGTTGTCAAATATTACCGCCGAGATGATAGGATGGGTTAGGTTAGGTCATAATACGTTATTGATGTATATGAAGGTCAAACGGAGACGTAGAGGCCAACTCGCCAGGTATGTTATCAAGTATTACCGCCGAGATGTTAGGTTGGGTTAGGTTAGGTTATATTACGTGATTGATGTATATAAATGTCCCACGGAGACGAAGAGGCCAACTCGCCAGTTATGTTTTCAAATATTACCGCCGAGATGTTAGATTGGGTTAGGCTAGCTTATATTATGTTATTGATGTATATAAAGGTCCCACGGAGACGGAGAAGCCAACTCGCCAGGAATGTTGTCAAATATTACCGCTGGGATGTTAGGTTGGGTTAGGCTAGGTTATATTACGTTATTGATGTATATAAAGGTCCCACGGAGACGAAGAGGCCAACTGGGCAGGTATGTTTTCAAATATTACCGCCGAGATGTTAGGTTGGTTTATGTTAAGTTATATTACGTCATTGAAGTATATAAAGGTCCCACGGAGACGTAGAGGCCAACAAGCCAGGTATGTCGTCAAATATTACCGCCGTGATGTTAGATTGGGATAGACCAGCTTATACTATGTTATTGATGTATATAAAGGTCCCACGGAGACGTAGAGGCCAACTCGCCAGGAATGTTGTCAAATATTACCGCCGAGATGATAGGATGGGTTAGGTTAGGTCATAATACGTTATTGATGTATATGAAGGTCAAACGGAGACGTAGAGGCCAACTCGCCAGGAATGATGTCAAATATGTCCGCCGAGATGTTAGGTTGGGTTAGGTTAGGTTATATTACGTTATTGATGTATATAAAGGTCCCACGGAGACGTAGAGGCCAATTCGCCAGGTATGTTTTCAAATATGACCGCCGAGATGTTAGATTGGTTTAGGTTAGGTTATATTACGTTATTGAAGTATATAAAGGTCCCACGGAGACGTAGAGGCCAACAAGCCAGGAATGTGGTTAAATATTACCACCGAGATGTTAGGTTGGGTTAGGTTAGGTTATATTACGTTATTGATGTATATAAAGATCCCACGGAGACGAAGAGGCCAACTGGCCAGGTATGTCGTCAAATATTACCGCCGAGATGTTAGATTGGGTTAGGCTAGCTTCTATTATGTTATTGATGTATATAAAGATCCCACGGAGACGTAGAGGCCAACAAGCCAGGTATGTCGTCAAATATTACCGCCGTGATGTTAGATTGGGATAGACTAGCTTATATTATGTTATTGATGTATATAAAGGTCCCGCGGAGATGTAGAGGCCTACTCGCCAGGAATGTTGTCAAATATTACCGCCGAGATGATAGGTTGGGTTAGGTTAGGTTATAATACGTTATTGATGTATATGAAGGTCAAACGGAGACGTAGAGGCCAACAAGCCAGGAATGTGGTTAAATATTACCGCCGAGATGTTAGGTTGGGTTAGGTTAGGTTATATTACGTTATTGATGTATATAAAGATCCCACGGAGACGTAGAGGCCAACTCGCCAGGTATGTTGTCAAATATTACCGCCGAGATGTTGGGTTGGGTTAGGTTAGGTTATAATACGTTATTGATGTATATGAAGGTCAAACGGAGACGTAGAGGCCAACTCGCCAGGAATGATGTCAAATATTACCGCCGAGATGATAGGATGGGTTAGATTAGGTTATATTACTTGATTGATATATTTAAAGGTCCCAAGGAGACGAAGAGGCCAACTCGCCAGGTATGTTTTCAAATATTACCGCCGAGATGTTAGATTGGTTTAGGTTAGGTTATATTACGTTATTGAAGTATATAAAGGTCCCACGGAGACGTAGAGGCCAACAAGCCAGGAATGTGGTCAAATATTACCGCCGAGATGTTAGATTGGGTTAGGCTAGCTTATGTTATGTTATTGATGTTTATAAAGGTCCCACGGAGACGGAGAAGCCAACTCGCCAGGAATGTTGTCAAATATTACCGCCGAGATGTTAGGTTGGGTTAGGTTAGGTTATATTACGTTATTGATGTATATAAAGGTCAAACGGAGACGTAGAGGCCAACTCGCCAGGAATGATGTCAAATATTACCGCCGAGATGATAGGATGGGTTAGGTTAGGTTATATTACGTGATTGATGTATATAAAGGTCCCACGGAGACGAAGAGGCCAACTCGCCAGGTATGTTTTCAAATATTACCGCCGGGATGTTAGATTGGTTTAGGTTAGGTTATATTACGTTATTGAAGTATATAAAGGTCCCACGGAGACGTAGAGGCCAACAAGCCAGGAATGTGGTCAAATATTACCGCCGAGATGTTAGATTGGGTTAGGCTAGCTTATATTATGTTATTAATGTATATAAAGGTCCCACGGAGACGGAGAAGCCAGCTCGCCAGGAATGTTGTCAAATATTACCGCCGAGATGTTAGGTTGGGTTAGGTTAGGTTACATTACGTTATTGATGTATATAAAGGTCCCACGGAGACGTAGAGGCCAACTCGCCAGGTATGTTATCAAGTATTACCGCCGAGATGTTAGGTTGGGTTAGGTTAGGTTATATTACGTGATTGATGTATATAAAGGTCCCACGGAGACGAGGAGGCCAACTCGCCAGGTATGTTTTCAAATATTACCGCCGAGATGTTAGATTGGTTTAGGTTAGGTTATATTACGTTATTGAAGTATATAAAGGTCCCACGGAGACGTAGAGGCCAACAAGCCAGGAATGTGGTCAAATATTACCGCCGAGATGTTAGATTGGGTTAGGCTAGCTTATATTATGTTATTGATGTATATAAAGGTCCCACGGAGACGGAGAAGCCAACTCGCCAGGAATGTTGTCAAATATTACCGCCGGGATGTTAGGTTGGGTTAGGCTAGGTTATATTACGTTATTGATGTATATAAAGGTCCCACGGAGACGAAGAGGCCAACTGGGCAGGTATGTTTTCAAATATTACCGCCGAGATGTTAGATTGGTTTATGTTAAGTTATATTACGTCATTGAAGTATATAAAGGTCCCACGGAGACGTAGAGGCCAACAAGCCAGGTATGTCGTCAAATATTACCGCCGTGATGTTAGATTGGGATAGACCAGCTTATACTATGTTATTGATGTATATAAAGGTCCCACGGAGATGTAGAGGCCAACTCGCCAGGAATGTTGTCAAATATTACCGCCGAGATGATAGGATGGGTTAGGTTAGGTCATAATACGTTATTGATGTATATGAAGGTCAAACGGAGACGTAGAGGCCAACTCGCCAGGTATGTTATCAAGTATTACCGCCGAGATGTTAGGTTGGGTTAGGTTAGGTTATATTACGTGATTGATGTATATAAATGTCCCACGGAGACGAAGAGGCCAACTCGCCAGTTATGTTTTCAAATATTACCGCCGAGATGTTAGATTGGGTTAGGCTAGCTTATATTATGTTATTGATGTATATAAAGGTCCCACGGAGACGGAGAAGCCAACTCGCCAGGAATGTTGTCAAATATTACCGCTGGGATGTTAGGTTGGGTTAGGCTAGGTTATATTACGTTATTGATGTATATAAAGGTCCCACGGAGACGAAGAGGCCAACTGGGCAGGTATGTTTTCAAATATTACCGCCGAGATGTTAGATTGGTTTATGTTAAGTTATATTACGTCATTGAAGTATATAAAGGTCCCACGGAGACGTAGAGGCCAACAAGCCAGGTATGTCGTCAAATATTACCGCCGTGATGTTAGATTGGGATAGACCAGCTTATACTATGTTATTGATGTATATAAAGGTCCCACGGAGACGTAGAGGCCAACTCGCCAGGAATGTTGTCAAATATTACCGCCGAGATGATAGGATGGGTTAGGTTAGGTCATAATACGTTATTGATGTATATGAAGGTCAAACGGAGACGTAGAGGCCAACTCGCCAGGTATGTTATCAAGTATTACCGCCGAGATGTTAGGTTGGGTTAGGTTAGGTTATATTACGTGATTGATGTATATAAATGTCCCACGGAGACGAAGAGGCCAACTCGCCAGGTATGTTTTCAAATATTACCGCCGAGATGTTAGATTGGTTTAGGTTAGGTTATATTACGTTATTGAAGTATATAAAGGTCCCACGGAGACGTAGAGGCCAACTCGCCAGGTATGTTTTCAAATATTACCGGCGAGATGTTAGATTGGGTTAGGTTAGGTTATATTACGTTATTGATGTATATAAAGGTCCCACGGAGACGTGGAGGCCAATTCGCCAGGAATGTTGTCAAATATTACCGCCGAGATGATAGGTTGGGTTAGGTTAGGTTATATTACGTTATTGATGTATATAAAGGTCCCACGGAGACGTAGAGGCCAACTCGCCAGGTATGTTTTCAAATATTACCGGCGAGATGTTAGATTGGGTTAGGTTAGGTTATATTACGTTATTGAAGTATATAAAGGTCCCACGGAGACGTAGAGGCCAACAAGCCAGGTATGTCGTCAAATATTACCGCCGTGATGTTAGATTGGGTTAGGCTAGCTTATATTATGTTATTGATGAATATAAAGGTCCCACGGAGACGTAGAGGCCAACAAGACAGGAATGTGGTCAAATATTACCGACGAGATGTTAGATTGGGATAGACTAGCTTATATTATGTTATTGATGTATATAAAGGTCCCGCGGAGATGTAGAGGCCAACTCGCCAGGAATGTTGTCAAATATTACCGCCGAGATGTTAGGTTGGGTTAGGTTAGGTTATATTACGTTATTGATGTATATAAAGGTCAAACGGAGACGTAGAGGCCAACTCGCCAGGAATGATGTCAAATATTACCGCCGAGATGATAGGATGGGTTAGGTTAGGTTATATTACTTGATTGATATATTTAAAGGTCCCACGGAGACGAAGAGGCCAACTCGCCAGGTATGTTTTCAAATATTACCGCCGAGATGTTAGATTGGTTTAGGTTAGGTTATATTACGTTATTGAAGTATATAAAGGTCCCACGGAGACGTAGAGGCCAACAAGCCAGGAATGTGGTCAAATATTACCGCCGAGATGTTAGATTGGGTTAGGCTAGCTTATATTATGTTATTGATGTATACAAAGGTCCCACGGAGACGGAGAAGCCAGCTCGCCAGGAATGTTGTCAAATATTACCGCCGGGATGTTAGGTTGGGTTAGGCTAGGTTATATTACGTTATTGATGTATATAAAGGTCCCACGGAGACGAAGAGGCCAACTGGGCAGGTATGTTTTCAAATATTACCGCCGAGATGTTAGATTGGTTTATGTTAAGTTATATTACGTCATTGAAGTATATAAAGGTCCCACGGAGACGTAGAGGCCAACAAGCCAGGTATGTCGTCAAATATTACCGCCGTGATGTTAGATTGGGTTAGGTTAGGTTATATTACGTTATTGATGTATATAAAGGTCAAACGGAGACGTAGAGGCCAACTCGCCAGGAATGATGTCAAATATTACCGCCGAGATGATAGGATGGGTTAGGTTAGGTTATATTACTTGATTGATATATTTAAAGGTCCCAAGGAGACGAAGAGGCCAACTCGCCAGGTATGTTTTCAAATATTACCGCCGAGATGTTAGATTGGTTTAGGTTAGGTTATATTACGTTATTGATGTATATAAAGGTCCCACGGAGACGAAGAGGCCAACTGGCCAGGTATGTTTTCAAATATTACCGCCGAGATGTTAGATTGGTTTATGTTAGGTTATATCACGTTATTGAAGTATATAAATGTCCCACGGAGGCGTAGAGGCCAACAAGACAGGTATGTCGTCAAATATTACCGCCGAGATGTTAGATTGGGTTAGGCTAGCTTATATTATGTTATTGATGAATATAAAGGTCCTACGGAGACGTAGAGGCCAACAAGCCAGGAATGTGGTCAAATATTACCGACGAGATGTTAGATTGGGATAGACTAGCTTATATTATGTTATTGATGTATATAAAGGTCCCGCGGAGATGTGGAGGCCAACTCGCCAGGAATGTTGTCAAATATTACCGCCGAGATGATAGGTTGGGTTAGGTTAGGTTATAATACGTTATTGATGTATATGAAGGTCAAACGGAGACGAAGAGGCCAACTGGCCAGGTATGTCGTCAAATATTACCGCCGAGATGTTAGATTGGGTTAGGCTAGCTTCTATTATGTTATTGATGTATATAAAGATCCCACGGAGACGTAGAGGCCAACAAGCCAGGTATGTCGTCAAATATTACCGCCGTGATGTTAGATTGGGATAGACTAGCTTATATTATGTTATTGATGTATATAAAGGTCCCGCGGAGATGTAGAGGCCTACTCGCCAGGAATGTTGTCAAATATTACCGCCGAGATGATAGGTTGGGTTAGGTTAGGTTATAATACGTTATTGATGTATATGAAGGTCAAACGGAGACGTAGAGGCCAACAAGCCAGGAATGTGGTTAAATATTACCGCCGAGATGTTAGGTTGGGTTAGGTTAGGTTATATTACGTTATTGATGTATATAAAGATCCCACGGAGACGTAGAGGCCAACTCGCCAGGAATGATGTCAAATATTACCGCCGAGATGTTAGGTTGGGTTAGGTTAGGTTACATTACGTTATTGATGTATATAAAGGTCCCGCGGAGATGTAGAGGCCAACTCGCCAGGAATGTTGTCAAATATTACCGCCGAGATGATAGGTTGGGTTAGGTTAGGTTATAATACGTTATTGATGTATATGAAGGTCAAACGGAGACGTAGAGGCCAACTCGCCAGGAATGATGTCAAATATTACCGCCGAGATGTTAGATTGGGTTAGGCTAGCTTATATTATGTTATTGATGTATACAAAGGTCCCACGGAGACGGAGAAGCCAGCTCGCCAGGAATGTTGTCAAATATTACCGCCGGGATGTTAGGTTGGGTTAGGTTAGGTTATATTACGTTATTGATGTATATAAAGGTCCCACGGAGACGTGGAGGCCAATTCGCCAGGAATGTTGTCAAATATTACCGCCGAGATGATAGGTTGGGTTAGGTTAGGTTATATTATGTTATTGATGAATATAAAGGTCCCACGGAGACGTAGAGGCCAACTCGCCAGGTATGTTATCAAGTATTACCGCCGAGATGTTAGGTTGGTTTAGGTTAGGTTATATTACGTGATTGATGTATATAAAGGTCCCACGGAGACGAAGAGGCCAACTCGCCAGGTATGTTTTCAAATATTACCGCCGAGATGTTAGATTGGTTTAGGTTAGGTTATATTACGTTATTGAAGTATATAAAGGTCCCACGGAGACGTAGAGGCCAACAAGCCAGGAATGTGGTTAAATATTACCGCCGAGATGTTAGGTTGGGTTAGGTTAGGTTATATTACGTTATTGATGTATATAAAGATCCCACGGAGACGTAGAGGCCAACTCGCCAGGTATGTTGTCAAATATTACCGCCGAGATGTTGGGTTGGGTTAGGTTAGGTTATATTACGTTATTGATGTATATAAAGGTCCCACGGAGACGTAGAGGCCAACTCGACAGGAATGTTGTCAAATATTACCGCCGAGATGATAGGATGGGTTAGGTTAGGTTATATTACGTGATTGATGTATTTAAAGGTCCCACGGAGACGAAGAGGCCAATTCGCCAGGTATGTTTTCAAATATGACCGCCGAGATGTTAGATTGGTTTAGGTTAGGTTATATTACGTTATTGAAGTATATAAAGGTCCCACGGAGACGTAGAGGCCAACAAGACAGGAATGTGGTTAAATATTACCGCCGAGATGTTAGGTTGGGTTAGGTTAGGTTGTATTACGTTATTGATGTATATAAAGATCCCACGGAGACGTAGAGGCCAACTCGCCAGGTATGTTGTGAAATATTACCGCCGAGATGTTGGGTTGGTTTATGTTAAGTTATATTACGTTATTGAAGTATATAAAGGTCCCACGGAGGCGTAGAGGCCAACAAGCCAGGTATGTCGTCAAATATTACCGCCGTGATGTTAGATTGGGTTAGGCTAGCTTATATTATGTTATTGATGAATATAAAGGTCCCACGGAGACGTAGAGGCCGACAAGCCAGGAATGTGGTCAAATATTACCGACGAGATGTTAGATTGGGATAGACTAGCTTATATTATGTTATTGATGTATATAAAGGTCCCACGGAGACGTAGAGGCCAACAAGCCAGGAATGTTGTCAAATATTACCGCCGAGATGTTAGGTTGGATTAGGTTAGGTTATATTACGTTATTGATGTATATAAAGATCCCACGGAGACGTAGAGGCCAACTCGCCAGGTATGTTGTCAAATATTATCGCCGAGATGTAAGGTTGGGTTAGGTTAGGTTATATTACGTTATTGATGGATATGAAGGTCCCACGGAGACGTAGAGGCCAACAAGCCAGGAATGTGGTCAAATATTACCGCCGAGATGTTAGATTGGTTTAGGTTAGGTTATATTACGTTATTGAAGTATATAAAGGTCCCACGGAGACGTAGAGGCCAACAAGCCAGGAATGTGGTTAAATATTACCGCCGAGCTGTTAGGTTGGGTTAGGTTAGGTTATATTACGTTATTGATGTATATAAAGATCCCACGGAGACGTAGAGGCCAACTCGCCAGGTATGTTGTCAAATATTACCGCCGAGATGTTGGGTTGGGTTAGGTTAGGTTATATTACGTTATTGATGTATATAAAGGTCCCACGGAGACGTAGAGGCCAACTCGACAGGAATGTTGTCAAATATTACCGCCGAGATGATAGGATGGGTTAGGTTAGGTTATATTACGTGATTGATGTATTTAAAGGTCCCACGGAGACGAAGAGGCCAATTCGCCAGGTATGTTTTCAAATATGACCGCCGAGATGTTAGATTGGTTTAGGTTAGGTTATATTACGTTATTGAAGTATATAAAGGTCCCACGGAGACGTAGAGGCCAACAAGACAGGAATGTGGTTAAATATTACCGCCGAGATGTTAGGTTGGGTTAGGTTAGGTTATATTACGTTATTGATGTATATAATGATCCCACGGAGACGTAGAGGCCAACTCGCCAGGTATGTTGTCAAATATTACCGCCGAGATGTTGGGTTGGGTTAGGTTAGGTTATAATACGTTATTGATGTATATGAAGGTCAAACGGGGACGTAGAGGCCAACTCGCCAGGAATGATGTCAAATATTACCGCCGAGATGTTAGGTTGGGTTAGGTTAGGTTATATTACGGTATTGATGTATATAAAGGTCCCACGGAGACGTAGAGGCCAACAAGCCAGGAATGTGGTTAAATATTACCGCCGAGATGTTAGGTTGGATTAGGTTAGGTTATATTACGTTATTGATGTATATAAAGATCCCACGGAGACGTAGAGGCCAACTCGCCAGGTATGTTGTCAAATATTATCGCCGAGATGTAAGGTTGGGTTAGGTTAGGTTATATTACGTTATTGATGCATATGAAGGTCCCACGGAGACGTAGAGGCCAACAAGCCAGGAATGTGGTCAAATATTACCGCCGAGATGTTAGATTGGGTTAGGCTAGCTTATATTACGTTATTGAAGTATATAAAGGTCCCACGGAGACGTAGAGGCCAACAAGCCAGGAATGTGGTCAAATATTACCGACGAGATGTTAGATTGGGATAGACTAGCTTATATTATGTTATTGATGTATATAAAGGCCCCGCGGAGATGTAGAGGCCAACTCGCCAGGAATGTTGTCAAATATTACCGCCGAGATGATAGGTTGGGTTAGGTTATGTTATAATACGTTATTGATGTATATGAAGGTCAAACGGAGACGTAGAGGCCAACTCGCCAGGAATGATGTCAAATATTACCGCCGAGATGTTAGGTTGGGTTAGGTTAGGTTATATTACGTTATTGATGTATATAAAGGTCCCACGGAGACGTAGAGGCCAACAAGCCAGGAATGTGGTTAAATATTACCGCCGAGATGTTAGGTTGGGTTAGGTTAGGTTATATTACGTTATTGATGTATATAAAGGTCCCACGGAGACGAAGAGGCCAATTCGCCAGGTATGCTATCAAGTATTACCGCCGAGATGTTAGGTTGGTTTAGGTTAGGTTATATTACGTGATTGATGTATATAAAGGTCCCACGGAGACGAAGAGGCCAACTCGCCAGGTATGTTTTCAAATATTACCGCCGAGATGTTAGATTGGGTTAGGTTAGGTTATATTACGTGATTGATGTATTTAAAGGTCCCACGGAGACGAAGAGGCCAATTCGCCAGGTATGTTTTCAAATATGACCGCCGAGATGTTAGATTGGTTTAGGTTAGGTTATATTACGTTATTGAAGTATATAAAGGTCCCACGGAGACGTAGAGGCCAACAAGCCAGGAATGTGGTTAAATATTACCGCCGAGATGTTAGGTTGGGTTAGGTTAGGTTATATTACGTTATTGATGTATATAAAGATCCCACGGAGACGTAGAGGCCAACTCGCCAGGTATGTTGTCAAATATTACCGCCGAGATGTTGGGTTCGGTTAGGTTAGGTTATAATACGTTATTGATGTATATGAAGGTCAAACGGAGACGTAGAGGCCAACTCGCCAGGAATGATGTCAAATATTACCGCCGAGATGTTAGGTTGGGTTAGGTTAGGTTACATTACGTTATTGATGTATATAAAGGTCCTACGGAGACGTAGAGGCCAACTCGCCAGGTATGTTATCAAGTATTACCGCCGAGATGTTAGGTTGGTTTAGGTTAGGTTATATTACGTGATTGATGTATATAAAGGTCCCACGGAGACGAAGAGGCCAACTCGCCAGGTATGTTTTCAAATATTACCGCCGAGATGTTAGATTGGTTTAGGTTAGGTTATATTACGTTATTGAAGTATATAAAGGTCTCACGGAGACGAAGAGGCCAACTGGGCAGGTATGTTTTCAAATATTACCGCCGAGATGTTAGATTGGTTTATGTTAAGTTATATTACGTTATTGAAGTATATAAAGGTCCCACGGAGACGTAGAGGCCAACAAGCCAGGTATGTCGTCAAATATTACCGCCGAGATGTTAGATTGGTTTATGTTAAGTTATATTACGTTATTGAAGTATATAAAGGTCCCACGGAGACGTAGAGGCCAACAAGCCAGGTATGTCGTCAAATATTACCGCCGAGATGTTAGATTGGGATAGACTAGCTTATATTATGTTATTGATGTATATAATGGTCCCGCGGAGATGTAGAGGCCAACTCGCCAGGAATGTTGTCAAATATTACCGCCGAGATGATAGGTTGGGTTAGGTTAGGTTATAATACGTTATTGATGTATATGAAGGTCAAACGGAGACGTAGAGGCCAACTCGCCAGGAATGATGTCAAATATTACCGCCGAGATGTTAGGTTGGGTTAGGTTAGGTTATATTACGTTATTGATGTATATAAAGGTCCCACGGAGACGTAGAGGCCAACAAGCCAGGAATGTTGTCAAATATTACCGCCGAGATGTTAGGTTGGATTAGGTTAGGTTATATTACGTTATTGATGTATATAAAGATCCCACGGAGACGTAGAGGCCAACTCGCCAGGTATGTTGTCAAATATTATCGCCGAGATGTAAGGTTGGGTTAGGTTAGGTTATATTACGTTATTGATGGATATGAAGGTCCCACGGAGACGTAGAGGCCAACAAGCCAGGAATGTGGTCAAATATTACCGCCGAGATGTTAGATTGGTTTAGGTTAGGTTATATTACGTTATTGAAGTATATAAAGGTCCCACGGAGACGTAGAGGCCAACAAGCCAGGAATGTGGTTAAATATTACCGCCGAGCTGTTAGGTTGGGTTAGGTTAGGTTATATTACGTTATTGATGTATATAAAGATCCCACGGAGACGTAGAGGCCAACTCGCCAGGTATGTTGTCAAATATTACCGCCGAGATGTTGGGTTGGGTTAGGTTAGGTTATATTACGTTATTGATGTATATAAAGGTCCCACGGAGACGTAGAGGCCAACTCGACAGGAATGTTGTCAAATATTACCGCCGAGATGATAGGATGGGTTAGGTTAGGTTATATTACGTGATTGATGTATTTAAAGGTCCCACGGAGACGAAGAGGCCAATTCGCCAGGTATGTTTTCAAATATGACCGCCGAGATGTTAGATTGGTTTAGGTTAGGTTATATTACGTTATTGAAGTATATAAAGGTCCCACGGAGACGTAGAGGCCAACAAGACAGGAATGTGGTTAAATATTACCGCCGAGATGTTAGGTTGGGTTAGGTTAGGTTATATTACGTTATTGATGTATATAATGATCCCACGGAGACGTAGAGGCCAACTCGCCAGGTATGTTGTCAAATATTACCGCCGAGATGTTGGGTTGGGTTAGGTTAGGTTATAATACGTTATTGATGTATATGAAGGTCAAACGGGGACGTAGAGGCCAACTCGCCAGGAATGATGTCAAATATTACCGCCGAGATGTTAGGTTGGGTTAGGTTAGGTTATATTACGTTATTGATGTATATAAAGATCCCACGGAGACGTAGAGGCCAACTCGCCAGGTATGTTGTCAAATATTACCGCCGAGATGTTGGGTTGGGTTAGGTTAGGTTATATTACGTTATTGATGTATATAAAGGTCCCACGGAGACGTAGAGGCCAACTCGACAGGAATGTTGTCAAATATTACCGCCGAGATGATAGGATGGGTTAGGTTAGGTTATATTACGTGATTGATGTATTTAAAGGTCCCACGGAGACGAAGAGGCCAATTCGCCAGGTATGTTTTCAAATATGACCGCCGAGATGTTAGATTGGTTTAGGTTAGGTTATATTACGTTATTGAAGTATATAAAGGTCCCACGGAGACGTAGAGGCCAACAAGACAGGAATGTGGTTAAATATTACCGCCGAGATGTTAGGTTGGGTTAGGTTAGGTTATATTACGTTATTGATGTATATAATGATCCCACGGAGACGTAGAGGCCAACTCGCCAGGTATGTTGTCAAATATTACCGCCGAGATGTTAGATTGGGATAGACTAGCTTATATTATGTTATTGATGTATATAATGGTCCCGCGGAGATGTAGAGGCCAACTCGCCAGGAATGTTGTCAAATATTACCGCCGAGATGATAGGTTGGGTTAGGTTAGGTTATAATACGTTATTGATGTATATGAAGGTCAAACGGGGACGTAGAGGCCAACTCGCCAGGAATGATGTCAAATATTACCGCCGAGATGTTAGGTTGGGTTAGGTTAGGTTATATTACGGTATTGATGTATATAAAGGTCCCACGGAGACGTAGAGGCCAACAAGCCAGGAATGTGGTTAAATATTACCGCCGAGATGTTAGGTTGGATTAGGTTAGGTTATATTACATTATTGATGTATATAAAGATCCCACGGAGACGTAGAGGCCAACTCGCCAGGTATGTTGTCAAATATTATCGCCGAGATGTAAGGTTGGGTTAGGTTAGGTTATATTACGTTATTGATGCATATGAAGGTCCCACAGAGACGTAGAGGCCAACTCGCCAGGTATGTTGTCAAATATTACCGCCGAGATGTTGGGTTCGGTTAGGTTAGGTTATAATACGTTATTGATGTATATGAAGGTCAAACGGAGACGTAGAGGCCAACTCGCCAGGAATGATGTCAAATATTACCGCCGAGATGTTAGGTTGGGTTAGGTTAGGTTACATTACGTTATTGATGTATATAAAGGTCCTACGGAGACGTAGAGGCCAACTCGCCAGGTATGTTATCAAGTATTACCGCCGAGATGTTAGGTTGGTTTAGGTTAGGTTATATTACGTGATTGATGTATATAAAGGTCCCACGGAGACGAAGAGGCCAACTCGCCAGGTATGTTTTCAAATATTACCGCCGAGATGTTAGATTGGTTTAGGTTAGGTTATATTACGTTATTGAAGTATATAAAGGTCTCACGGAGACGAAGAGGCCAACTGGGCAGGTATGTTTTCAAATATTACCGCCGAGATGTTAGATTGGTTTATGTTAAGTTATATTACGTTATTGAAGTATATAAAGGTCCCACGGAGACGTAGAGGCCAACAAGACAGGAATGTGGTTAAATATTACCGCCGAGATGTTAGGTTGGGTTAGGTTAGGTTATATTACGTTATTGATGTATATAAAGATCCCACGGAGACGTAGAGGCCAACTCGCCAGGTATGTTGTGGAATATTACCGCCGAGATGTTGGGTTGGTTTATGTTAAGTTATATTACGTTATTGAAGTATATAAAGGTCCCACGGAGGCGTAGAGGCCAACAAGCTAGGTATGTCGTCAAATATTACCGCCGTGATGTTAGATTGGGTTAGGCTAGCTTATATTATGTTATTGATGAATATAAAGGTCCCACGGAGACGTAGAGGCCGACAAGCCAGGAATGTGGTTAAATATTACCGCCGAGATGTTAGATTGGGATAGACTAGCTTATATTATGTTATTGATGTATATAATGGTCCCGCGGAGATGTAGAGGCCAACTCGCCAGGAATGTTGTCAAATATTACCGCCGAGATGATAGGTTGGGTTAGGTTAGGTTATAATACGTTATTGATGTATATGAAGGTCAAACGGAGACGTAGAGGCCAACTCGCCAGGAATGATGTCAAATATTACCGCCGAGATGTTAGGTTGGGTTAGGTTAGGTTATATTACGTTATTGATGTATATAAAGGTCCCACGGAGACGTAGAGGCCAACAAGCCAGGAATGTTGTCAAATATTACCGCCGAGATGTTAGGTTGGATTAGGTTAGGTTATATTACGTTATTGATGTATATAAAGATCCCACGGAGACGTAGAGGCCAACTCGCCAGGTATGTTGTCAAATATTATCGCCGAGATGTAAGGTTGGGTTAGGTTAGGTTATATTACGTTATTGATGGATATGAAGGTCCCACGGAGACGTAGAGGCCAACAAGCCAGGAATGTGGTCAAATATTACCGCCGAGATGTTAGATTGGTTTAGGTTAGGTTATATTACGTTATTGAAGTATATAAAGGTCCCACGGAGACGTAGAGGCCAACAAGCCAGGAATGTGGTTAAATATTACCGCCGAGCTGTTAGGTTGGGTTAGGTTAGGTTATATTACGTTATTGATGTATATAAAGATCCCACGGAGACGTAGAGGCCAACTCGCCAGGTATGTTGTCAAATATTACCGCCGAGATGTTGGGTTGGGTTAGGTTAGGTTATATTACGTTATTGATGTATATAAAGGTCCCACGGAGACGTAGAGGCCAACTCGACAGGAATGTTGTCAAATATTACCGCCGAGATGATAGGATGGGTTAGGTTAGGTTATATTACGTGATTGATGTATTTAAAGGTCCCACGGAGACGAAGAGGCCAATTCGCCAGGTATGTTTTCAAATATGACCGCCGAGATGTTAGATTGGTTTAGGTTAGGTTATATTACGTTATTGAAGTATATAAAGGTCCCACGGAGACGTAGAGGCCAACAAGACAGGAATGTGGTTAAATATTACCGCCGAGATGTTAGGTTGGGTTAGGTTAGGTTATATTACGTTATTGATGTATATAATGATCCCACGGAGACGTAGAGGCCAACTCGCCAGGTATGTTGTCAAATATTACCGCCGAGATGTTGGGTTGGGTTAGGTTAGGTTATAATACGTTATTGATGTATATGAAGGTCAAACGGGGACGTAGAGGCCAACTCGCCAGGAATGATGTCAAATATTACCGCCGAGATGTTAGGTTGGGTTAGGTTAGGTTATATTACGGTATTGATGTATATAAAGGTCCCACGGAGACGTAGAGGCCAACAAGCCAGGAATGTGGTTAAATATTACCGCCGAGATGTTAGGTTGGATTAGGTTAGGTTATATTACGTTATTGATGTATATAAAGATCCCACGGAGACGTAGAGGCCAACTCGCCAGGTATGTTGTCAAATATTATCGCCGAGATGTAAGGTTGGGTTAGGTTAGGTTATATTACGTTATTGATGCATATGAAGGTCCCACGGAGACGTAGAGGCCAACAAGCCAGGAATGTGGTCAAATATTACCGCCGAGATGTTAGATTGGTTTAGGTTAGGTTATATTACGTTATTGAAGTATATAAAGGTCCCACGGAGACGTAGAGGCCAACAAGCCAGGAATGTGGTCAAATATTACCGACGAGTTGTTAGATTGGGATAGACTAGCTTATATTATGTTATTGATGTATATAAAGGTCCTGCGGAGATGTAGAGGCCAACTCGCCAGGAATGTTGTCAAATATTACCGCCGAGATGATAGGTTGGGTTAGGTTAGGTTATAATACGTTATTGATGTATATGAAGGTCAAACGGAGACGTTGAGGCCAACTCGCCAGGAATGATGTCAAATATTACCGCCGAGATGTTAGGTTGGGTTAGGTTAGGTTATAATACGTTATTGATGTATATGAAGGTCAAACGGAGACGCAGAGGCCAACTCGCCAGGAATGATGTCAAATATTACCGCCGAGATGTTAGGTTGGGTTAGGTTAGGTTACATTACGTTATTGATGTATATAAAGGTCCCACGGAGACGTAGAGGCCAACTCGCCAGGTATGTTATCAAGTATTACCGCCGAGATGTTAGGTTGGTTTAGGTTAGGTTATATTACGTGATTGATGTATATAAAGGTCCCACGGAGACGAAGAGGCCAACTCGCCAGGTATGTTTTCAAATATTACCGCCGAGATGTTAGATTGGTTTAGGTTAGGTTATATTACGTTATTGAAGTATATAAAGGTCCCACGGAGACGTAGAGGCCAACAAGCCAGGAATGTGGTTAAATATTACCGCCGAGATGTTAGGTTGGGTTAGGTTAGGTTATATTACGTTATTGATGTATATAAAGATCCCACGGAGACGTAGAGGCCAACTCGCCAGGTATGTTGTCAAATATTCCCGCCGAGATGTTGGGTTGGGTTAGGTTAGGTTATATTACGTTATTGATGTATATAAAGGTCCCACGGAGACGTAGAGGCCAACTCGACAGGAATGTTGTCAAATATTACCGCCGAGATGATAGGATGGGTTAGGTTAGGTTATATTACGTGATTGATGTATTTAAAGGTCCCACGGAGACGAAGAGGCCAATTCGCCAGGTATGTTTTCAAATATGACCGCCGAGATGTTAGATTGGTTTAGGTTAGGTTATATTACGTTATTGAAGTATATAAAGGTCCCACGGAGACGTAGAGGCCAACAAGACAGGAATGTGGTTAAATATTACCGCCGAGATGTTAGGTTGGGTTAGGTTAGGTTATATTACGTTATTGATGTATATAAAGATCCCACGGAGACGTAGAGGCCAACTCGCCAGGTATGTTGTGGAATATTACCGCCGAGATGTTGGGTTGGTTTATGTTAAGTTATATTACGTTATTGAAGTATATAAAGGTCCCACGGAGGCGTAGAGGCCAACAAGCTAGGTATGTCGTCAAATATTACCGCCGTGATGTTAGATTGGGTTAGGCTAGCTTATATTATGTTATTGATGAATATAAAGGTCCCACGGAGACGTAGAGGCCGACAAGCCAGGAATGTGGTCAAATATTACCGACGAGATGTTAGATTGGGATAGACTAGCTTATATTATGTTATTGATGTATATAAAGGTCCCGCGGAGATGTAGAGGCCAACTCGCCAGGAATGTTGTCAAATATTACCGCCGAGATGATAGGTTGGGTTAGGTTATGTTATAATACGTTATTGATGTATATGAAGGTCAAACGGAGACGTAGAGGCCAACTCGCCAGGAATGATGTCAAATATTACCGCCGAGATGTTAGGTTGGGTTAGGTTAGGTTATATTACGTTATTGATGTATATAAAGGTCCCACGGAGACGTAGAGGCCAACAAGCCAGGAATGTGGTTAAATATTACCGCCGAGATGTTAGGTTGGGTTAGGTTAGGTTATATTACGTTATTGATGTATATAAAGGTCCCACGGAGACGAAGAGGCCAATTCGCCAGGTATGCTATCAAGTATTACCGCCGAGATGTTATGTTGGTTTAGGTTAGGTTATATTACGTGATTGATGTATATAAAGGTCCCACGGAGACGAAGAGGCCAACTCGCCAGGTATGTTTTCAAATATTACCGCCGAGATGTTAGATTGGGTTAGGTTAGGTTATATTACGTGATTGATGTATTTAAAGGTCCCACGGAGACGAAGAGGCCAATTCGCCAGGTATGTTTTCAAATATGACCGCCGAGATGTTAGATTGGTTTAGGTTAGGTTATATTACGTTATTGAAGTATATAAAGGTCCCACGGAGACGTAGAGGCCAACAAGCCAGGAATGTGGTTAAATATTACCGCCGAGATGTTAGGTTGGGTTAGGTTAGGTTATATTACGTTATTGATGTATATAAAGATCCCACGGAGACGTAGAGGCCAACTCGCCAGGTATGTTGTCAAATATTACCGCCGAGATGTTGGGTTGGGTTAGGTTAGGTTATAATACGTTATTGATGTATATGAAGGTCAAACGGAGACGTAGAGGCCAACTCGCCAGGAATGATGTCAAATATTACCGCCGAGATGTTAGGTTGGGTTAGGTTAGGTTATATTACGGTATTGATGTATATAAAGGTCCCACGGAGACGTAGAGGCCAACAAGCCAGGAATGTGGTTAAATATTACCGCCGAGAAGTTAGGTTGGATTAGGTTAGGTTATATTACGTTATTGATGTATATAAAGATCCCACGGAGACGTAGAGGCCAACTCGCCAGGTATGTTGTCAAATATTATCGCCGAGATGTAAGGTTGGGTTAGGTTAGGTTATATTACGTTATTGATGCATATGAAGGTCCCACGGAGACGTAGAGGCCAACAAGCCAGGAATGTGGTCAAATATTACCGCCGAGATGTTAGATTGGTTTAGGTTAGGTTATATTACGTTATTGAAGTATATAAAGGTCCCACGGAGACGTAGAGGCCAACAAGCCAGGAATGTGGTCAAATATTACCGACGAGTTGTTAGATTGGGATAGACTAGCTTATATTATGTTATTGATGTATATAAAGGTCCTGCGGAGATGTAGAGGCCAACTCGCCAGGAATGTTGTCAAATATTACCGCCGAGATGATAGGTTGGGTTAGGTTAGGTTATAATACGTTATTGATGTATATGAAGGTCAAACGGAGACGTTGAGGCCAACTCGCCAGGAATGATGTCAAATATTACCGCCGAGATGTTAGGTTGGGTTAGGTTAGGTTATAATACGTTATTGATGTATATGAAGGTCAAACGGAGACGCAGAGGCCAACTCGCCAGGAATGATGTCAAATATTACCGCCGAGATGTTAGGTTGGGTTAGGTTAGGTTACATTACGTTATTGATGTATATAAAGGTCCCACGGAGACGTAGAGGCCAACTCGCCAGGTATGTTATCAAGTATTACCGCCGAGATGTTAGGTTGGTTTAGGTTAGGTTATATTACGTGATTGATGTATATAAAGGTCCCACGGAGACGAAGAGGCCAACTCGCCAGGTATGTTTTCAAATATTACCGCCGAGATGTTAGATTGGGTTAGGTTAGGTTATATTACGTGATTGATGTATTTAAAGGTCCCACGGAGACGAAGAGGCCAATTCGCCAGGTATGTTTTCAAATATGACCGCCGAGATGTTAGATTGGTTTAGGTTAGGTTATATTACGTTATTGAAGTATATAAAGGTCCCACGGAGACGTAGAGGCCAACAAGCCAGGAATGTGGTTAAATATTACCGCCGAGATGTTAGGTTGGGTTAGGTTAGGTTATATTACGTTATTGATGTATATAAAGATCCCACGGAGACGTAGAGGCCAACTCGCCAGGTATGTTGTCAAATATTACCGCCGAGATGTTGGGTTGGGTTAGGTTAGGTTATAATACGTTATTGATGTATATGAAGGTCAAACGGAGACGTAGAGGCCAACTCGCCAGGAATGATGTCAAATATTACCGCCGAGATGTTAGGTTGGGTTAGGTTAGGTTACATTACGTTATTGATGTATATAAAGGTCCCACGGAGACGTAGAGGCCAACTCGCCAGGTATGTTATCAAGTATTACCGCCGAGATGTTAGGTTGGTTTAGGTTAGGTTATATTACGTGATTGATGTATATAAAGGTCCCACGGAGACGAAGAGGCCAACTCGCCAGGTATGTTTTCAAATATTACCGCCGAGATGTTAGATTGGTTTAGGTTAGGTTATATTACGTTATTGAAGTATATAAAGGTCTCACGGAGACGAAGAGGCCAACTGGGCAGGTATGATTTCAAATATTACCGCCGAGATGTTAGATTGGTTTATGTTAAGTTATATTACGTTATTGAAGTATATAAAGGTCCCACGGAGACGTAGAGGCCAACAAGCCAGGTATGTCGTCAAATATTACCGCCGAGATGTTAGATTGGGATAGACTAGCTTATATTATGTTATTGATGTATATAAAGGTCCCGCGGAGATGTAGAGGCCAACTCGCCAGGAATGTTGTCAAATATTACCGCCGAGATGATAGGTTGGGTTAGGTTAGGTTATAATACGTTATTGATGTATATGAAGGTCAAACGGAGACGTAGAGGCCAACTCGCCAGGAATGATGTCAAATATTACCGCCGAGATGTTAGGTTGGGTTAGGTTAGGTTATATTACGTTATTGATGTATATAAAGGTCCCACGGAGACGTAGAGGCCAACAAGCCAGGAATGTTGTCAAATATTACCGCCGAGATGTTAGGTTGGATTAGGTTAGGTTATATTACGTTATTGATGTATATAAAGATCCCACGGAGACGTAGAGGCCAACTCGCCAGGTATGTTGTCAAATATTATCGCCGAGATGTAAGGTTGGGTTAGGTTAGGTTATATTACGTTATTGATGCATATGAAGGTCCCACGGAGACGTAGAGGCCAACAAGCCAGGAATGTGGTCAAATATTACCGCCGAGATGTTAGATTGGTTTAGGTTAGGTTATATTACGTTATTGAAGTATATAAAGGTCCCACGGAGACGTAGAGGCCAACAAGCCAGGAATGTGGTCAAATATTACCGACGAGTTGTTAGATTGGGTTAGGCTAGCTTATATTATGTTATTGATGAATATAAAGGTCCCACGGAGACGTAGAGGCCGACAAGCCAGGAATGTGGTCAAATATTACCGACGAGATGTTAGATTGGGATAGACTAGCTTATATTATGTTATTGATGTATATAAAGGTCCCGCGGAGATGTAGAGGCCAACTCGCCAGGAATGTTGTCAAATATTACCGCCGAGATGATAGGTTGGGTTAGGTTATGTTATAATACGTTATTGATGTATATGAAGGTCAAACGGAGACGTAGAGGCCAACTCGCCAGGAATGATGTCAAATATTACCGCCGAGATGTTAGGTTGGGTTAGGTTAGGTTATATTACGTTATTGATGTATATAAAGGTCCCACGGAGACGTAGAGGCCAACAAGCCAGGAATGTGGTTAAATATTACCGCCGAGATGTTAGGTTGGGTTAGGTTAGGTTATATTACGTTATTGATGTATATAAAGGTCCCACGGAGACGAAGAGGCCAATTCGCCAGGTATGTTATCAAGTATTACCGCCGAGATGTTAGGTTGGTTTAGGTTAGGTTATATTACGTGATTGATGTATATAAAGGTCCCACGGAGACGAAGAGGCCAACTCGCCAGGTATGTTTTCAAATATTACCGCCGAGATGTTAGATTGGTTTAGGTTAGGTTATATTACGTTATTGAAGTATATAAAGGTCCCACGGAGACGTAGAGGCCAACTCGACAGGAATGTTGTCAAATATTACCGCCGAGATGATAGGATGGGTTAGGTTAGGTTATATTACGTGATTGATGTATTTAAAGGTCCCACGGAGACGAAGAGGCCAATTCGCCAGGTATGTTTTCAAATATGACCGCCGAGATGTTAGATTGGTTTAGGTTAGGTTATATTACGTTATTGAAGTATATAAAGGTCCCACGGAGACGTAGAGGCCAACAAGACAGGAATGTGGTTAAATATTACCGCCGAGATGTTAGGTTGGGTTAGGTTAGGTTATATTACGTTATTGATGTATATAAAGATCCCACGGAGACGTAGAGGCCAACTCGCCAGGTATGTTGTGGAATATTACCGCCGAGATGTTGGGTTGGTTTATGTTAAGTTATATTACGTTATTGAAGTATATAAAGGTCCCACGGAGGCGTAGAGGCCAACAAGCTAGGTATGTCGTCAAATATTACCGCCGTGATGTTAGATTGGGTTAGGCTAGCTTATATTATGTTATTGATGAATATAAAGGTCCCACGGAGACGTAGAGGCCGACAAGCCAGGAATGTGGTCAAATATTACCGACGAGATGTTAGATTGGGATAGACTAGCTTATATTATGTTATTGATGTATATAAAGGTCCCGCGGAGATGTAGAGGCCAACTCGCCAGGAATGTTGTCAAATATTACCGCCGAGATGATAGGTTGGGTTAGGTTATGTTATAATACGTTATTGATGTATATGAAGGTCAAACGGAGACGTAGAGGCCAACTCGCCAGGAATGATGTCAAATATTACCGCCGAGATGTTAGGTTGGGTTAGGTTAGGTTATATTACGTTATTGATGTATATAAAGGTCCCACGGAGACGTAGAGGCCAACAAGCCAGGAATGTGGTTAAATATTACCGCCGAGATGTTAGGTTGGGTTAGGTTAGGTTATATTACGTTATTGATGTATATAAAGGTCCCACGGAGACGAAGAGGCCAATTCGCCAGGTATGCTATCAAGTATTACCGCCGAGATGTTATGTTGGTTTAGGTTAGGTTATATTACGTGATTGATGTATATAAAGGTCCCACGGAGACGAAGAGGCCAACTCGCCAGGTATGTTTTCAAATATTACCGCCGAGATGTTAGATTGGGTTAGGTTAGGTTATATTACGTGATTGATGTATTTAAAGGTCCCACGGAGACGAAGAGGCCAATTCGCCAGGTATGTTTTCAAATATGACCGCCGAGATGTTAGATTGGTTTAGGTTAGGTTATATTACGTTATTGAAGTATATAAAGGTCCCACGGAGACGTAGAGGCCAACAAGCCAGGAATGTGGTTAAATATTACCGCCGAGATGTTAGGTTGGGTTAGGTTAGGTTATATTACGTTATTGATGTATATAAAGATCCCACGGAGACGTAGAGGCCAACTCGCCAGGTATGTTGTCAAATATTACCGCCGAGATGTTGGGTTGGGTTAGGTTAGGTTATAATACGTTATTGATGTATATGAAGGTCAAACGGAGACGTAGAGGCCAACTCGCCAGGAATGATGTCAAATATTACCGCCGAGATGTTAGGTTGGGTTAGGTTAGGTTATATTACGGTATTGATGTATATAAAGGTCCCACGGAGACGTAGAGGCCAACAAGCCAGGAATGTGGTTAAATATTACCGCCGAGAAGTTAGGTTGGATTAGGTTAGGTTATATTACGTTATTGATGTATATAAAGATCCCACGGAGACGTAGAGGCCAACTCGCCAGGTATGTTGTCAAATATTATCGCCGAGATGTAAGGTTGGGTTAGGTTAGGTTATATTACGTTATTGATGCATATGAAGGTCCCACGGAGACGTAGAGGCCAACAAGCCAGGAATGTGGTCAAATATTACCGCCGAGATGTTAGGTTGGGTTAGGTTAGGTTATATTACGTTATTGATGTATATAAAGATCCCACGGAGACGTAGAGGCCAACTCGCCAGGTATGTTGTCAAATATTACCGCCGAGATGTTGGGTTGGGTTAGGTTAGGTTATAATACGTTATTGATGTATATGAAGGTCAAACGGAGACGTAGAGGCCAACTCGCCAGGAATGATGTCAAATATTACCGCCGAGATGTTAGGTTGGGTTAGGTTAGGTTACATTACGTTATTGATGTATATAAAGGTCCCACGGAGACGAAGAGGCCAACTCGCCAGGTATGTTTTCAAATATTACCGCCGAGATGTTAGATTGGGTTAGGTTAGGTTATATTACGTGATTGATGTATTTAAAGGTCCCACGGAGACGAAGAGGCCAATTCGCCAGGTATGCTTTCAAATATGACCGCCGAGATGTTAGATTGGTTTAGGTTAGGTTATATTACGTTATCGAAGTATATAAAGGTCCCACGGAGACGTAGAGGCCAACAAGACAGGAATGTGGTTAAATATTACCGCCGAGATGTTAGGTTGGGTTAGGTTAGGTTATATTACGTTATTGATGCATATAAAGGTCCCACGGAGACGAAGAGGCCAACTGGGCAGGTATGTTTTCAAATATTACCGCCGAGATGTTAGATTGGTTTATGTTAAGTTATATTACGTTATTGAAGTATATAAAGGTCCCACGGAGACGTAGAGGCCAACAAGCCAGGTATGTCGTCAAATATTACCGCCGTGATGTTAGATTGGGTTAGGCTAGCTTATATTATGTTATTGATGAATATAAAGGTCCCACGGAGACGTAGAGGCCGACAAGCCAGGAATGTGGTCAAATATTACCGACGAGATGTTAGATTGGGATAGACTAGCTTATATTATGTTATTGATGTATATAAAGGTCCCGCGGAGATGTAGAGGCCAACTCGCCAGGAATGTTGTCAAATATTACCGCCGAGATGATAGGTTGGGTTAGGTTAGGTTATAATACTGTAGGATATTTATTATTTTAAAATTAGATACAAGGAGATTAAGAACGTCTTTATAACTATATGTTTCCTCAATAACGCACGATGAACAACTGACTCGATTTGTTTGAAAACATTCACTTGAAAGACTCATTCACATGCACATTCGCTCTCGCTCACATTCTAGAATATTCCATAACATAAAAATTGAAACTCTTAAATTATTGATTAATATAAATTATTGATTAACAAACAAGGATATCTAAGATTATTATCCTTCATTCGGCCGTCCTGCATGGACATTCGTCTCGAATGTCTTCATTAACGTCATCTTCAGATAAATCATCATCGGCTTCGTCAATCCATAGTTTCATAAATTCGGCTGATGTAGATGTTTGTTGAGGTCCTTCTCCTTCGCCCACCTTCTGAACTAAATATCGTTGGTTACGAAGAACTCGAATTATTTCATATGGTCCAAGATATTTGTGAGCTACTTTTAAACCAGGACCCTGTTGCATACGTTTAATAGCTACTAGGTCTCCTTCTCGATAAATTTTAGCTTTCCGTCTACTTTTGTCAAAAGTTCGTCTATTTTCTTGTTGTATCTTGAATATATTTTTGTTTGCTTGAAATCGTAATTCGTCTCGTTCATCTTGAAAAGATGCGACTCTTTCTTTTTCAAGTAAATCTCGAATGTCTGGATAATCTTTACGTACAATAGCTTCAGTCTTGACCACAGAAAAATGTCCTCGTTCATGAGCTCGCTTTATTATTTGCATTTGCATTTGACGCGGCACCACAAGTCGAATGTCTCCTTCAGACTCTTTGTACAAAAGATTTCCTCGAATGATATAATCTTTCGTCTTGTTTTGAAGTACTAAATCTTGAAGTTTCTTTATACTTTCATCTTCTTCCTGTGCCTTCCGCAAACGCGCTGTAAGACTTATAACAGATTCGTCGATTAAGAAATTCATAGGTAGGGGATTTCGACTTAACGCGTCAACATGTAACATATTCTTTCCTGGTCGATGCTCTATCCGATAGTCGAATTCTTCTAACAATAATGCCCATCGCGCAACTCGCACACAAAGATCTTTCTTATTCATTGTAAGAGTGAAAGCGCGACAATCAGTGACAATAACAAACGAAATTCCTAACAAATAAACACGAAATTTCTTTAACGCTTTAACTACTGCTAAAACTTCTAACTCGTAACTACTATATTTTGCTTCAGCAGGAGTTGTCTTACCGCTAGAATAATATATGGGATGAAAATATCGATCTTCGTTATTTCTTTGAAATAAAATTGCTCCATAACCTAAAGCAGAAGCATCTGTATGCAACTCTGTTTCCGCTCCGACTCGATACAGGTTTAATATTGGTTTTTCACTTAGTATAACTTTTAATTGCATAAACGCTTCTTTTTCAATCGGTCCAAAACAGAATTTAACATTCGCTCGCAAAAGATTTGACAACGGTCGCGCAATTACAGAGTATCTATGAATAAATTTACGAAAGTACCCAGTCAATCCAAGAAAACTTTGTACTTGTTTAACATTTGTCGGTTCTGGAAATCGTCGGACTGCATCAGTTTTACGATCCGAGGGACGAACACGACCATTATTGATTACATGCCCGAGAAATTCAACTGTAGTTTGCAGAAAACAACATTTTTTCCAATTAATTATTAAATTAGCTTCGCTTGCTGTTATTAAAACCTTTTCAAGATTTTTGATTCCACTCTCAATATCATCCGATGGAATAATTAAATCATCCATATAAGTTAAAACTATTCTCTTTCGAATAAGCTCTCTAAATACAGTATTTATAAATCTTTGAAAGACTGCCGGTGAGTTACAAAGACCAAAAGGAACTCGTAAGAATTCGTAATGACCATCTGGTACAATAAATGCTGTATACTTTCGACTTGATTCATCCATTCGTACATGAAAGAAACCATTTTTCAAATCGAGAGTACTAAAAATACGCGCGCCTTGTAACGAATCTAATTGATCTTCGATTAATGGTAACGGATACCTATCTTTGATAATTTTCTTATTTATTTGACGATAATCTACACATAATCTAAATGAATCATCTTTCTTTCGGACAAGAACAACTGGACTCGCATAATCAGAAGTTGATACTTGAGCGACTCCATCCGCAATCCATTGTTCGATTTGTGCATTAACAATTTCTTTATGTGACGGTGATGAACGTCTCGCAGATTGATAAACTGGCTCTTCGTCTTTTAATACTAATTTCATTGTAATTTCAGATTCATAGGTTTTGTTCGGCTTATAATTACTAACAAGGTTTTTAATCGTCTCCCGCTGATTAGGATCTAATACATGAGACAGGTCAATATGATTTGCGTCTAACACTTTATCATCTATTATATCTATTTTAAATATTTCCGGTACAATATTTTCGTCTTCCGCAGTTTTGCTCATTTTTTCTGATAATGGACGAATGCTCACTTTGCTACCTTTAAGACTAACATCTGTTACACTCAAGAAATTTGTTCCTATTAAGAATTTATATTGAAGCATAGTATCAGAGACTACCTGTACGCAAATCGGATATGAGTATCCATCTACAGTAATTTCTGCTTGAAATTCTCCTAATGTCGCGTTATTCTTTGAACCTATACTATGAAAATGTAATTCACTGCGTCGTAATTGCGGAGAACCAAGTTTAATATATTCATCTGCGCGAATCAAACTAATATCGCTTCCTGAATCTATCAATGCTTCGATCTCATGTCCATTAAGCAAAACATTTTTAAGATATTTTCGACTTGATGATACTTTAAATGTTGCGCAACTTTCTTTACTCGCTTCATACTTCCTAGAACATTTCGACGCAATATGACCACGTTCCTGACAAATAAAGCATTTCACACCACGATCTTTCGTTGGACAATTTATGCTAATATGATCGCGCCCACCACAATTATAACATCGAATAACATTAGTTGTAGATTCTTTTTTCTTACCAACACTGGCCATCTCTTTTCGTTCACTCTTAACGAAACTATTTCCACGCTTCTCAAATTTCATTAAACTCTGTACGCCTCGATCTCGAAAGGTTACCTTCTCGAACGCCTCCGAAAGTTGATCAATTGTTGTAAATCGTTGAATACGCGCCTGGTTTTGAAGTATTTCATCAGGGATGCCGTCAATTACATATTCAAGCATTTCGTCATTGTTGATCGGTACTCGATTTCCTAAAATGATCTTCTCGTGCAAATATTCGTGGAATGTTTCATTCTTCTTCCATAGTCGTTCTTCAAACTTCTTTCTCATCTCAATCTTGCTTTGGCGATGATAAAACATGGTTCTTAATTCATTCAATAATTGATTAAATGGCATGGTAATATAGTTTGGTTTAGAATGAAACCATTGAAGTGCCTTTCCTTTAAGTCGCATACCGATAAGTATTCGTGCAACATCATCTTCCAATTTATACGTTGTCTTCAGTAACTTAATTTGCTTCTCCCAAATTTCGTAGTCATCAGATTTACCGTCAAAATTACTAAGTAAATCTGCAACTGCTGAAATATTTGTTCGTGTTTGTTTCAATTGAGATGAAAGGTTGCACCCGACTCCATTGTTTGATGTCAAGAAATTGTCACCGTCACTGCCAACATCCAATTGCTCGCCTTCAAGATTACGCGTCGATTTTCGCTGCATTTCACGCATTATCTCTACTTCTCGTCTTAAAAGTTGAATTTCGCGCTCTGCAAGTTCCCGTTCCTTACGTAATATATTTATGCTTCTGGTATCAAGCCCCTCAATTGGTGGAGTTGGTGGTCTTAGCGAATTGATGCTAGGTACTACATTTACGCCTGAATCTTCGCTTGCAACCACTCCTGCACTATTGCTCGCTAGTTCATCCATCCAGGTTCCAGTTGGGTCAGTCATCATAAGTCTATTAATCAAATCGTGTTTTACTCCAACTGCACTTAAACCTTTAGCTTTTAAAATGTCTTTTAACTGCGCTACTGTGAATTCACACGGATTCCTATTTGTATTCATTACACGTCTTCTACACGATACACACGATATTACGATTTAATCGTCTTCACAATTTAAACAGTCTACACAATTCACTTTTATTATCACACAACTTGTTCTCCTTGTTCGCTCTATCCCGGAGGGGCCCCCAAAATTGTAGGATATTTATTATTTTAAAATTAGATACAAGGAGATTAAGAACGTCTTTATAACTATATGTTTCCTCAATAACGCACGATGAACAACTGACTCGATTTGTTTGAAAACATTCACTTGAAAGACTCATTCACATGCACATTCGCTCTCGCTCACATTCTAGAATATTCCATAACATAAAAATTGAAACTCTTAAATTATTGATTAATATAAATTATTGATTAACAAACAAGGATATCTAAGATTATTATCCTTCAATACGTTATTGATGTATATGAAGGTCAAACGGAGACGTAGAGGCCAACTCGCCAGGAATGTTGTCAAATATTACCGCCGAGATGATAGGTTGGGTTAGGTTAGGTTATAATACGTTATTGATGTATATGAAGGTCAAACGGAGACGTAGAGGCCAACTCGCCAGGAATGATGTCAAATATTACCGCCGAGATGTGAGGTTGGGTTAGGTTAGGTTATATTACGTTATTGATGTATATAAAGGTCCCACGGAGACGTAGAGGCCAACAAGCCAGGAATGTGGTTAAATATTACCGCCGAGATGTTAGGTTGGGTTAGGTTAGGTTATATTACGTTATTGATGTATATAAAGGTCAAACGGAGACGTAGAGGCCAACTCGCCAGGAATGATGTCAAATATTACCGCCGAGATGATAGGTTGGGTTAGGTTAGGTTATAATACGTTATTGATGTATATGAAGGTCAAACGGAGACGAAGAGGCCAACTCGCCAGGTATGTTTTCAAATATTACCGCCGAGATGTTAGATTGGGTTAGGTTAGGTTATATTACGTGATTGATGTATTTAAAGGTCCCACGGAGACGAAGAGGCCAATTCGCCAGGTATGTTTTCAAATATGACCGCCGAGATGTTAGATTGGTTTAGGTTAGGTTATATTACGTTATTGAAGTATATAAAGGTCCCACGGAGACGTAGAGGCCAACAAGCCAGGAATGTGGTTAAATATTACCGCCGAGATGTTAGGTTGGGTTAGGTTAGGTTATATTACGTTATTGATGTATATAAAGATCCCACGGAGACGTAGAGGCCAACTCGCCAGGTATGTTGTCAAATATTACCGCCGAGATGTTGGGTTGGGTTAGGTTAGGTTATAATACGTTATTGATGTATATGAAGGTCAAACGGAGACGTAGAGGCCAACTCGCCAGGAATGATGTCAAATATTACAGCCGAGATGTTAGGTTGGGTTAGGTTAGGTTATATTACGGTATTGATGTATATAAAGGTCCCACGGAGACGTAGAGGCCAACAAGCCAGGAATGTGGTTAAATATTACCGACGAGTTGTTAGATTGGGATAGACTAGCTTATATTATGTTATTGATGTATATAAAGGTCCTGCGGAGATGTAGAGGCCAACTCGCCAGGAATGTTGTCAAATATTACCGCCGAGATGATAGGTTGGGTTAGGTTAGGTTATAATACGTTATTGATGTATATGAAGGTCAAACGGAGACGTTGAGGCCAACTCGCCAGGAATGATGTCAAATATTACCGCCGAGATGTTAGGTTGGGTTAGGTTAGGTTATAATACGTTATTGATGTATATGAAGGTCAAACGGAGACGCAGAGGCCAACTCGCCAGGAATGATGTCAAATATTACCGCCGAGATGTTAGGTTGGGTTAGGTTAGGTTACATTACGTTATTGATGTATATAAAGGTCCCACGGAGACGTAGAGGCCAACTCGCCAGGTATGTTATCAAGTATTACCGCCGAGATGTTAGGTTGGTTTAGGTTAGGTTATATTACGTGATTGATGTATATAAAGGTCCCACGGAGACGAAGAGGCCAACTCGCCAGGTATGTTTTCAAATATTACCGCCGAGATGTTAGATTGGGTTAGGTTAGGTTATATTACGTGATTGATGTATTTAAAGGTCCCACGGAGACGAAGAGGCCAATTCGCCAGGTATGTTTTCAAATATGACCGCCGAGATGTTAGATTGGTTTAGGTTAGGTTATATTACGTTATTGAAGTATATAAAGGTCCCACGGAGACGTAGAGGCCAACAAGCCAGGAATGTGGTTAAATATTACCGCCGAGATGTTAGGTTGGGTTAGGTTAGGTTATATTACGTTATTGATGTATATAAAGATCCCACGGAGACGTAGAGGCCAACTCGCCAGGTATGTTGTCAAATATTACCGCCGAGATGTTGGGTTGGGTTAGGTTAGGTTATAATACGTTATTGATGTATATGAAGGTCAAACGGAGACGTAGAGGCCAACTCGCCAGGAATGATGTCAAATATTACCGCCGAGATGTTAGGTTGGGTTAGGTTAGGTTACATTACGTTATTGATGTATATAAAGGTCCCACGGAGACGTAGAGGCCAACTCGCCAGGTATGTTATCAAGTATTACCGCCGAGATGTTAGGTTGGTTTAGGTTAGGTTATATTACGTGATTGATGTATATAAAGGTCCCACGGAGACGAAGAGGCCAACTCGCCAGGTATGTTTTCAAATATTACCGCCGAGATGTTAGATTGGTTTAGGTTAGGTTATATTACGTTATTGAAGTATATAAAGGTCTCACGGAGACGAAGAGGCCAACTGGGCAGGTATGATTTCAAATATTACCGCCGAGATGTTAGATTGGTTTATGTTAAGTTATATTACGTTATTGAAGTATATAAAGGTCCCACGGAGACGTAGAGGCCAACAAGCCAGGTATGTCGTCAAATATTACCGCCGAGATGTTAGATTGGGATAGACTAGCTTATATTATGTTATTGATGTATATAAAGGTCCCGCGGAGATGTAGAGGCCAACTCGCCAGGAATGTTGTCAAATATTACCGCCGAGATGATAGGTTGGGTTAGGTTAGGTTATAATACGTTATTGATGTATATGAAGGTCAAACGGAGACGTAGAGGCCAACTCGCCAGGAATGATGTCAAATATTACCGCCGAGATGTTAGGTTGGGTTAGGTTAGGTTATATTACGTTATTGATGTATATAAAGGTCCCACGGAGACGTAGAGGCCAACAAGCCAGGAATGTTGTCAAATATTACCGCCGAGATGTTAGGTTGGATTAGGTTAGGTTATATTACGTTATTGATGTATATAAAGATCCCACGGAGACGTAGAGGCCAACTCGCCAGGTATGTTGTCAAATATTATCGCCGAGATGTAAGGTTGGGTTAGGTTAGGTTATATTACGTTATTGATGCATATGAAGGTCCCACGGAGACGTAGAGGCCAACAAGCCAGGAATGTGGTCAAATATTACCGCCGAGATGTTAGATTGGTTTAGGTTAGGTTATATTACGTTATTGAAGTATATAAAGGTCCCACGGAGACGTAGAGGCCAACAAGCCAGGAATGTGGTCAAATATTACCGACGAGTTGTTAGATTGGGTTAGGCTAGCTTATATTATGTTATTGATGAATATAAAGGTCCCACGGAGACGTAGAGGCCGACAAGCCAGGAATGTGGTCAAATATTACCGACGAGATGTTAGATTGGGATAGACTAGCTTATATTATGTTATTGATGTATATAAAGGTCCCGCGGAGATGTAGAGGCCAACTCGCCAGGAATGTTGTCAAATATTACCGCCGAGATGATAGGTTGGGTTAGGTTATGTTATAATACGTTATTGATGTATATGAAGGTCAAACGGAGACGTAGAGGCCAACTCGCCAGGAATGATGTCAAATATTACCGCCGAGATGTTAGGTTGGGTTAGGTTAGGTTATATTACGTTATTGATGTATATAAAGGTCCCACGGAGACGTAGAGGCCAACAAGCCAGGAATGTGGTTAAATATTACCGCCGAGATGTTAGGTTGGGTTAGGTTAGGTTATATTACGTTATTGATGTATATAAAGGTCCCACGGAGACGAAGAGGCCAATTCGCCAGGTATGCTATCAAGTATTACCGCCGAGATGTTATGTTGGTTTAGGTTAGGTTATATTACGTGATTGATGTATATAAAGGTCCCACGGAGACGAAGAGGCCAACTCGCCAGGTATGTTTTCAAATATTACCGCCGAGATGTTAGATTGGGTTAGGTTAGGTTATATTACGTGATTGATGTATTTAAAGGTCCCACGGAGACGAAGAGGCCAATTCGCCAGGTATGCTTTCAAATATGACCGCCGAGATGTTAGATTGGTTTAGGTTAGGTTATATTACGTTATCGAAGTATATAAAGGTCCCACGGAGACGTAGAGGCCAACAAGACAGGAATGTGGTTAAATATTACCGCCGAGATGTTAGGTTGGGTTAGGTTAGGTTATATTACGTTATTGATGCATATAAAGGTCCCACGGAGACGAAGAGGCCAACTGGGCAGGTATGTTTTCAAATATTACCGCCGAGATGTTAGATTGGTTTATGTTAAGTTATATTACGTTATTGAAGTATATAAAGGTCCCACGGAGACGTAGAGGCCAACAAGCCAGGTATGTCGTCAAATATTACCGCCGTGATGTTAGATTGGGTTAGGCTAGCTTATATTATGTTATTGATGAATATAAAGGTCCCACGGAGACGTAGAGGCCGACAAGCCAGGAATGTGGTCAAATATTACCGACGAGATGTTAGATTGGGATAGACTAGCTTATATTATGTTATTGATGTATATAAAGGTCCCGCGGAGATGTAGAGGCCAACTCGCCAGGAATGTTGTCAAATATTACCGCCGAGATGATAGGTTGGGTTAGGTTAGGTTATAATACTGTAGGATATTTATTATTTTAAAATTAGATACAAGGAGATTAAGAACGTCTTTATAACTATATGTTTCCTCAATAACGCACGATGAACAACTGACTCGATTTGTTTGAAAACATTCACTTGAAAGACTCATTCACATGCACATTCGCTCTCGCTCACATTCTAGAATATTCCATAACATAAAAATTGAAACTCTTAAATTATTGATTAATATAAATTATTGATTAACAAACAAGGATATCTAAGATTATTATCCTTCATTCGGCCGTCCTGCATGGACATTCGTCTCGAATGTCTTCATTAACGTCATCTTCAGATAAATCATCATCGGCTTCGTCAATCCATAGTTTCATAAATTCGGCTGATGTAGATGTTTGTTGAGGTCCTTCTCCTTCGCCCACCTTCTGAACTAAATATCGTTGGTTACGAAGAACTCGAATTATTTCATATGGTCCAAGATATTTGTGAGCTACTTTTAAACCAGGACCCTGTTGCATACGTTTAATAGCTACTAGGTCTCCTTCTCGATAAATTTTAGCTTTCCGTCTACTTTTGTCAAAAGTTCGTCTATTTTCTTGTTGTATCTTGAATATATTTTTGTTTGCTTGAAATCGTAATTCGTCTCGTTCATCTTGAAAAGATGCGACTCTTTCTTTTTCAAGTAAATCTCGAATGTCTGGATAATCTTTACGTACAATAGCTTCAGTCTTGACCACAGAAAAATGTCCTCGTTCATGAGCTCGCTTTATTATTTGCATTTGCATTTGACGCGGCACCACAAGTCGAATGTCTCCTTCAGACTCTTTGTACAAAAGATTTCCTCGAATGATATAATCTTTCGTCTTGTTTTGAAGTACTAAATCTTGAAGTTTCTTTATACTTTCATCTTCTTCCTGTGCCTTCCGCAAACGCGCTGTAAGACTTATAACAGATTCGTCGATTAAGAAATTCATAGGTAGGGGATTTCGACTTAACGCGTCAACATATAACATATTCTTTCCTGGTCGATGCTCTATCCGATAGTCGAATTCTTCTAACAATAATGCCCATCGCGCAACTCGCACACAAAGATCTTTCTTATTCATTGTAAGAGTGAAAGCGCGACAATCAGTGACAATAACAAACGAAATTCCTAACAAATAAACACGAAATTTCTTTAACGCTTTAACTACTGCTAAAACTTCTAACTCGTAACTACTATATTTTGCTTCAGCAGGAGTTGTCTTACCGCTAGAATAATATATGGGATGAAAATATCGATCTTCGTTATTTCTTTGAAATAAAATTGCTCCATAACCTAAAGCAGAAGCATCTGTATGCAACTCTGTTTCCGCTCCGACTCGATACAGGTTTAATATTGGTTTTTCACTTAGTATAACTTTTAATTGCATAAACGCTTCTTTTTCAATCGGTCCAAAACAGAATTTAACATTCGCTCGCAAAAGATTTGACAACGGTCGCGCAATTACAGAGTATCTATGAATAAATTTACGAAAGTACCCAGTCAATCCAAGAAAACTTTGTACTTGTTTAACATTTGTCGGTTCTGGAAATCGTCGGACTGCATCAGTTTTACGATCCGAGGGACGAACACGACCATTATTGATTACATGCCCGAGAAATTCAACTGTAGTTTGCAGAAAACAACATTTTTTCCAATTAATTATTAAATTAGCTTCGCTTGCTGTTATTAAAACCTTTTCAAGATTTTTGATTCCACTCTCAATATCATCCGATGGAATAATTAAATCATCCATATAAGTTAAAACTATTCTCTTTCGAATAAGCTCTCTAAATACAGTATTTATAAATCTTTGAAAGACTGCCGGTGAGTTACAAAGACCAAAAGGAACTCGTAAGAATTCGTAATGACCATCTGGTACAATAAATGCTGTATACTTTCGACTTGATTCATCCATTCGTACATGAAAGAAACCATTTTTCAAATCGAGAGTACTAAAAATACGCGCGCCTTGTAACGAATCTAATTGATCTTCGATTAATGGTAACGGATACCTATCTTTGATAATTTTCTTATTTATTTGACGATAATCTACACATAATCTAAATGAATCATCTTTCTTTCGGACAAGAACAACTGGACTCGCATAATCAGAAGTTGATACTTGAGCGACTCCATCCGCAATCCATTGTTCGATTTGTGCATTAACAATTTCTTTATGTGACGGTGATGAACGTCTCGCAGATTGATAAACTGGCTCTTCGTCTTTTAATACTAATTTCATTGTAATTTCAGATTCATAGGTTTTGTTCGGCTTATAATTACTAACAAGGTTTTTAATCGTCTCCCGCTGATTAGGATCTAATACATGAGACAGGTCAATATGATTTGCGTCTAACACTTTATCATCTATTATATCTATTTTAAATATTTCCGGTACAATATTTTCGTCTTCCGCAGTTTTGCTCATTTTTTCTGATAATGGACGAATGCTCACTTTGCTACCTTTAAGACTAACATCTGTTACACTCAAGAAATTTGTTCCTATTAAGAATTTATATTGAAGCATAGTATCAGAGACTACCTGTACGCAAATCGGATATGAGTATCCATCTACAGTAATTTCTGCTTGAAATTCTCCTAATGTCGCGTTATTCTTTGAACCTATACTATGAAAATGTAATTCACTGCGTCGTAATTGCGGAGAACCAAGTTTAATATATTCATCTGCGCGAATCAAACTAATATCGCTTCCTGAATCTATCAATGCTTCGATCTCATGTCCATTAAGCAAAACATTTTTAAGATATTTTCGACTTGATGATACTTTAAATGTTGCGCAACTTTCTTTACTCGCTTCATACTTCCTAGAACATTTCGACGCAATATGACCACGTTCCTGACAAATAAAGCATTTCACACCACGATCTTTCGTTGGACAATTTATGCTAATATGATCGCGCCCACCACAATTATAACATCGAATAACATTAGTTGTAGATTCTTTTTTCTTACCAACACTGGCCATCTCTTTTCGTTCACTCTTAACGAAACTATTTCCACGCTTCTCAAATTTCATTAAACTCTGTACGCCTCGATCTCGAAAGGTTACCTTCTCGAACGCCTCCGAAAGTTGATCAATTGTTGTAAATCGTTGAATACGCGCCTGGTTTTGAAGTATTTCATCAGGGATGCCGTCAATTACATATTCAAGCATTTCGTCATTGTTGATCGGTACTCGATTTCCTAAAATGATCTTCTCGTGCAAATATTCGTGGAATGTTTCATTCTTCTTCCATAGTCGTTCTTCAAACTTCTTTCTCATCTCAATCTTGCTTTGGCGATGATAAAACATGGTTCTTAATTCATTCAATAATTGATTAAATGGCATGGTAATATAGTTTGGTTTAGAATGAAACCATTGAAGTGCCTTTCCTTTAAGTCGCATACCGATAAGTATTCGTGCAACATCATCTTCCAATTTATACGTTGTCTTCAGTAACTTAATTTGCTTCTCCCAAATTTCGTAGTCATCAGATTTACCGTCAAAATTACTAAGTAAATCTGCAACTGCTGAAATATTTGTTCGTGTTTGTTTCAATTGAGATGAAAGGTTGCACCCGACTCCATTGTTTGATGTCAAGAAATTGTCACCGTCACTGCCAACATCCAATTGCTCGCCTTCAAGATTACGCGTCGATTTTCGCTGCATTTCACGCATTATCTCTACTTCTCGTCTTAAAAGTTGAATTTCGCGCTCTGCAAGTTCCCGTTCCTTACGTAATATATTTATGCTTCTGGTATCAAGCCCCTCAATTGGTGGAGTTGGTGGTCTTAGCGAATTGATGCTAGGTACTACATTTACGCCTGAATCTTCGCTTGCAACCACTCCTGCACTATTGCTCGCTAGTTCATCCATCCAGGTTCCAGTTGGGTCAGTCATCATAAGTCTATTAATCAAATCGTGTTTTACTCCAACTGCACTTAAACCTTTAGCTTTTAAAATGTCTTTTAACTGCGCTACTGTGAATTCACACGGATTCCTATTTGTATTCATTACACGTCTTCTACACGATACACACGATATTACGATTTAATCGTCTTCACAATTTAAACAGTCTACACAATTCACTTTTATTATCACACAACTTGTTCTCCTTGTTCGCTCTATCCCGGAGGGGCCCCCAAAATTGTAGGATATTTATTATTTTAAAATTAGATACAAGGAGATTAAGAACGTCTTTATAACTATATGTTTCCTCAATAACGCACGATGAACAACTGACTCGATTTGTTTGAAAACATTCACTTGAAAGACTCATTCACATGCACATTCGCTCTCGCTCACATTCTAGAATATTCCATAACATAAAAATTGAAACTCTTAAATTATTGATTAATATAAATTATTGATTAACAAACAAGGATATCTAAGATTATTATCCTTCAATACGTTATTGATGTATATGAAGGTCAAACGGAGACGTAGAGGCCAACTCGCCAGGAATGTTGTCAAATATTACCGCCGAGATGATAGGTTGGGTTAGGTTAGGTTATAATACGTTATTGATGTATATGAAGGTCAAACGGAGACGTAGAGGCCAACTCGCCAGGAATGATGTCAAATATTACCGCCGAGATGTTAGGTTGGGTTAGGTTAGGTTATATTACGTTATTGATGTATATAAAGGTCCCACGGAGACGTAGAGGCCAATTCGCCAGGTATGTTTTCAAATATGACCGCCGAGATGTTAGATTGGTTTAGGTTAGGTTATATTACGTTATTGAAGTATATAAAGGTCCCACGGAGACGTAGAGGCCAACAAGACAGGAATGTGGTTAAATATTACCGCCGAGATGTTAGGTTGGGTTAAGTTAGGTTATATTACGTTATTGATGTATATAAAGATCCCACGGAGACGAAGAGGCCAACTGGGCAGGTATGTTTTCAAATATTACCGCCGAGATGTTAGATTGGTTTATGTTAAGTTATATTACGTTATTGAAGTATATAAAGGTCCCACGGAGACGTAGAGGCCAACAAGCCAGGAATGTGGTTATATATTACCGCCGAGATGTTAGGTTGGGTTAGGTTAGGTTATATTACGTTATTGATGTATATAAAGATCCCACGGAGACGTAGAGGCCAACTCGCCAGGTATGTTGTCAAATATTACCGCCGAGATGTTGGGTTGGGTTAGGTTAGGTTATATTACGTTATTGATGTATATAAAGGTCCCATGGAGACGTAGAGGCCAACTCGACAGGAATGTTGTCAAATATTACCGCCGAGATGATAGGATAGGTTAGGTTAGGTTATATTACGTTATTGATGTATTTAAAGGTCCCACGGAAACGAGGAGGCCAATTCGCCAGGTATGTTTTCAAATATGACCGCCGAGATGTTAGATTGGTTTAGGTTAGGTTATATTACGTTATTGAAGTATATAAATGTCCCACGGAGACGTAGAGGCCAACAAGACAGGAATGTGGTTAAATATTACCGCCGAGATGTTAGGTTGAGTTAGGTTAGGTTATATTACGTTATTGATGTATATAAAGGTCCCACGGAGACGAAGAGGCCAACTCGCCAGGTATGTTTTCAAATATTACCGCCGAGATGTTAGATTGGTTTAGGTTAGGTTATATTACGTTATTGAAGTATATAAAGGTCCCACGGAGACGAAGAGGCCAACTGGGCAGGTATGTTTTCAAATATTACCGCCGAGATGTTAGATTGGTTTATGTTAAGTTATATTACGTTATTGAAGTATATAAAGGTCCCACGGAGGCGTAGAGGCCAACAAGCCAGGTATGTCGTCAAATATTACCGCCGTGATGTTAGATTGGGTTAGGCTAGCTTATATTATGTTATTGATGAATATAAAGGTCCCACGGAGACGTAGAGGCCGACAAGCCAGGAATGTGGTCAAATATTACCGACGAGATGTTAGATTGGGATAGACTAGCTTATATCATTTTATTGATGTATATAAAGGTCCCGCGGAGATGTAGAGGCCAACTCGCCAGGAATGTTGTCAAATATTACCGCCGAGATGATAGGTTGGGTTAGGTTAGGTTATAATACGTTATTGATGTATATGAAGGTCAAACGGAGACGTGGAGGCCAACTCGCCAGGAATGATGTCAAATATTACCGCCGAGATGTTAGGTTGGGTTAGGTTAGGTTATATTACGTTATTGATGTATATAAAGGTCCCACGGAGACGTAGAGGCCAACAAGCCAGGAATGTGGTTAAATATTACCGCCGAGATGTTAGGTTGGGTTAGGTTAGGTTATATTACGTTATTGATGTATATAAAGGTCATACGGAGACGTAGAGGCCAACTCGCCAGGAATGATGTCAAATATTACCGCCGAGATGTTAGGTTGGGTTAGGTTAGGTTATATTACGTTATTGATGTATATAAAGGTCCCACGGAGACGTAGAGGCCAACTCGACAGGAATGTTGTCAAATATTACCGCCGAGATGATAGGATGGGTTAGGTTAGGTTATATTACGTGATTGATGTATTTAAAGGTCCCACGGAGACGAAGAGGCCAATTCGCCAGGTATGATATCAAGTATTACCGCCGAGATGTTAGGTTGGTTTAGGTTAGGTTATATTACGTGATTGATGAATATAAAGGTCCCACGGAGACGAAGAGGCCAACTCGCCAGGTATGTTTTCAAATATTACCGCCGACATGTTAGATTGGGTTAGGTTAGGTTATATTACGTGATTGATGTATTTAAAGGTCCCACGGAGACGAAGAGGCCAATTCGCCAGGTATGCTTTCAAATATGACCGCCGAGATGTTAGATTGGTTTAGGTTAGGTTATATTACGTTATCGAAGTATATAAAGGTCCCACGGAGACGTAGAGGCCAACAAGACAGGAATGTGGTTAAATATTACCGCCGAGATGTTAGGTTGGGTTAGGTTAGGTTATATTACGTTATTGATGCATATAATGGTCCCACGGAGACGAAGAGGCCAACTGGGCAGGTATGTTTTCAAATATTACCGCCGAGATATTAGATTGGTTTATGTTAAGTTATATTACGTTATTGAAGTATATAAAGGTCCCACGGAGACGTAGAGGCCAACAAGCCAGGTATGTCGTCAAATATTACCGCCGTGATGTTAGATTGGGTTAGGCGACCTTATATTATGTTATTGCTGAATATAAAGGTCCCACGGAGACGTAGAGGCCGACAAGCCAGGAATGTGGTCAAATATTACCGACGAGATGTTAGATTGGGATAGACTAGCTTATATTATGTTATTGATGTATATAAAGGTCCCGCGGAGATGTAGAGGCCAACTCGCCAGGAATGTTGTCAAATATTACCGCCGAGATGATAGGTTGGGTTAGGTTAGGTTATAATACGTTATTGATGTATATGAAGGTCAAACGGAGACGTAGAGGCCAACTCGCCAGGAATGATGTCAAATATTACCGCCGAGATGTTAGGTTGGGTTAGGTTAGGTTATATTACGTTATTGATGTATATAAAGGTCCCACGGAGACGTAGAGGCCAACAAGCCAGGAATGTGGTTAAATATTACCGCCGAGATGTTAGGTTGGGTTAGGTTAGGTTATATTACGTTATTGATGTATATAAAGGTCAAACGGAGACGTAGAGGCCAACTCGCCAGGAATGATGTCAAATATTACCGCCGAGATGTTAGGTTGGGTTAGGTTAGGTTATATTACGTTATTGATGTATTTAAAGGTCCCACGGAAACGAAGAGGCCAATTCGCCAGGTATGTTTTCAAATATGACCGCCGAGATGTTAGATTGGTTTAGGTTAGGTTATATTACGTTATTGAAGTATATAAAGGTCCCACGGAGACGTAGAGGCCAACAAGACAGGAATGTGGTTAAATATTACCGCCGAGATGTTAGGTTGGGTTAGGTTAGGTTATATTACGTTATTGATGTATATAAAGATCCCACGGAGACGTAGAGGCCAACTCGCCAGGTATGTTGTCAAATATTACCGCCGAGATGTTGGGTTGGGTTAGGTTAGGTTATAATACGTTATTGATGTATATGAAGGTCAAACGGAGACGTAGAGGCCAACTCGCCAGGAATGATGTCAAATATTACCGCCGTGATGTTAGATTGGGTTAGGCTAGCTTATATTATGTTATTGATGAATATAAAGGTCCCACGGAGACGTAGAGGCCGACAAGCCAGGAATGTGGTCAAATATTACCGACGAGATGTTAGATTGGGATAGACTAGCTTATATTATGTTATTGATGTATATAAAGGTCCCGCGGAGATGTAGAGGCCAACTCGCCAGGAATGTTGTCAAATATTACCGCCGAGATGATAGGTTGGGTTAGGTTAGGTTATAATACGTTATTGATGTATATGAAGGTCAAACGGAGACGTAGAGGCCAACTCGCCAGGAATGATGTCAAATATTACCGCCGAGATGTTAGGTTGGGTTAGGTTAGGTTATATTACGGTATTGATGTATATAAAGGTCCCACGGAGACGTAGAGGCCAACAAGCCAGGAATGTGGTTAAATATTACCGCCGAGATGTTAGGTTGGATTAGGTTAGGTTATATTACGTTATTGATGTATATAAAGATCCCACGGAGACGTAGAGGCCAACTCGCCAGGTATGTTGTCAAATATTATCGCCGAGATGTAAGGTTGGGTTAGGTTAGGTTATATTACGTTATTGATGCATATGAAGGTCCCACGGAGACGTAGAGGCCAACAAGCCAGGAATGTGGTCAAATATTACCGCCGAGATGTTAGGTTGGGTTAGGTTAGGTTACATTACGTTATTGATGTATATAAAGGTCCCACGGAGACGTAGAGGCCAACTCGCCAGGTATGTTATCAAGTATTACCGCCGAGATGTTAGGTTGGTTTAGGTTAGGTTATATTACGTGATTGATGTATATAAAGGTCCCACGGAGACGAAGAGGCCAACTCGCCAGGTATGTTTTCAAATATTACCGCCGAGATGTTAGATTGGTTTAGGTTAGGTTATATTACGTTATTGAAGTATATAAAGGTCTCACGGAGACGAAGAGGCCAACTGGGCAGGTATGTTTTCAAATATTACCGCCGAGATGTTAGATTGGTTTATGTTAAGTTATATTACGTTATTGAAGTATATAAAGGTCCCACGGAGACGTAGAGGCCAACAAGCCAGGTATGTCGTCAAATATTACCGCCGTGATGTTAGATTGGGTTAGGCTAGCTTATATTATGTTATTGATGAATATAAAGGTCCCACGGAGACGTAGAGGCCGACAAGCCAGGAATGTGGTCAAATATTACCGACGAGATGTTAGATTGGGATAGACTAGCTTATATTATGTTATTGATGTATATAAAGGTCCCGCGGAGATGTAGAGGCCAACTCGCCAGGAATGTTGTCAAATATTACCGCCGAGATGATAGGTTGGGTTAGGTTAGGTTATAATACGTTATTGATGTATATGAAGGTCAAACGGAGACGTAGAGGCCAACTCGCCAGGAATGATGTCAAATATTACCGCCGAGATGTTAGGTTTGGTTAGGTTAGGTTATATTACGTTATTGATGTATATAAAGGTCCCACGGAGACGTAGAGGCCAACAAGCCAGGAATGTGGTTAAATATTACCGCCGAGATGTTAGGTTGGATTAGGTTAGGTTATATTACGTTATTGAAGTATATAAAGGTCCCACGGAGACGTAGAGGCCAACAAGCCACGTATGTCGTCAAATATTACCGCCGTGATGTTAGATTGGGTTAGGCTAGCTTATATTATGTTATTGATGAATATAAAGGTCCCACGGAGACGTAGAGGCCGACAAGCCAGGAATGTGGTCAAATATTACCGACGAGATGTTAGATTGGGATAGACTAGCTTATATTATGTTATTGATGTATATAAAGGTCCCGCGGAGATGTAGAGGCCAACTCGCCAGGAATGTTGTCAAATATTACCGCCGAGATGATAGGTTGGGTTAGGTTAGGTTATAATACGTTATTGATGTATATGAAGGTCAAACGGAGACGTAGAGGCCAACTCGCCAGGAATGATGTCAAATATTACCGCCGAGATGTTAGGTTGGGTTAGGTTAGGTTATATTACGTTATTGATGTATATAAAGGTCCCACGGAGACGTAGAGGCCAACAAGCCAGGAATGTGGTTAAATATTACCGCCGAGATGTTAGGTTGGATTAGGTTAGGTTATATTACGTTATTGATGTATATAAAGATGCCACGGAGACGTAGAGGCCAACTCGCCAGGTATGTTGTCAAATATTATCGCCGAGATGTAAGGTTGGGTTAGGTTAGGTTATATTACGTTATTGATGCATATGAAGGTCCCACGGAGACGTAGAGGCCAATTCGCCAGGTATGTTTTCAAATATGACAGCCGAGATGTTAGATTGGTTTAGGTTAGGTTATATTACGTTATTGAAGTATATAAAGGTCCCACGGAGACGTAGAGGCCAACAAGCCAGGAATGTGGTTAAATATTACCGCCGAGATGTTAGGTTGGGTTAGGTTAGGTTATATTACGTTATTGATGTATATAAAGGTCCCACGGAGACGTAGAGGCCAACTCGACAGGAATGTTGTCAAATATTACCGCCGAGATGATAGGATGGGTTAGGTTAGGTTATATTACGTGATTGATGTATTTAAAGGTCCCACGGAGACGAAGAGGCCAATTCGCCAGGTATGTTTTCAAATATGACCGCCGAGATGTTAGATTGGTTTAGGTTAGGTTATATTACGTTATTGAAGTATATAAAGGTCCCACGGAGACGTAGAGGCCAACAAGACAGGAATGTGGTTAAATATTACCGCCGAGATGTTAGGTTGGGTTAGGTTAGGTTATATTACGTTATTGATGCATATGAAGGTCCCACGGAGACGTAGAGGCCAATTCGCCAGGTATGTTTTCAAATATGACAGCCGAGATGTTAGATTGGTTTAGGTTAGGTTATATTACGTTATTGAAGTATATAAAGGTCCCACGGAGACGTAGAGGCCAACAAGCCAGGAATGTGGTTAAATATTACCGCCGAGATGTTAGGTTGGGTTAGGTTAGGTTATATTACGTTTTTGATGTATATAAAGATCCCACGGAGACGTAGAGGCCAACTCGCCAGGTATGTTGTCAAATATTACCGCCGAGATGTTGGGTTGGGTTAGGTTAGGTTATATTACGTTATTGATGTATATAAAGGTCCCACGGAGACGTAGAGGCCAACTCGCCAGGTATGTTGTCAAATATTACCGCCGAGATGTTAGATTGGTTTAGGTTAGGTTATATTACGTTATTGAAGTATATAAAGGTCTCACGGAGACGAAGAGGCCAACTGGGCAGGTATGTTTTCAAATATTACCGCCGAGATGTTAGATTGGTTTATGTTAAGTTATATTACGTTATTGAAGTATATAAAGGTCCCACGGAGACGTAGAGGCCAACAAGCCAGGTATGTCGTCAAATATTACCGCCGTGATGTTAGATTGGGTTAGGCTAGCTTATATTATGTTATTGATGAATATAAAGGTCCCACGGAGACGTAGAGGCCGACAAGCCAGGAATGTGGTCAAATATTACCGACGAGATGTTAGATTGGGATAGACTAGCTTATATTATGTTATTGATGTATATAAAGGTCCCGCGGAGATGTAGAGGCCAACTCGCCAGGAATGTTGTCAAATATTACCGCCGAGATGATAGGTTGGGTTAGGTTAGGTTATAATACGTTATTGATGTACATGAAGGTCAAACGGAGACGTAGAGGCCAACTCGCCAGGAATGATGTCAAATATTACCGCCGAGATGTTAGGTTTGGTTAGGTTAGGTTATATTACGTTATTGATGTATATAAAGGTCCCACGGAGACGTAGAGGCCAACAAGCCAGGAATGTGGTTAAATATTACCGCCGAGATGTTAGGTTGGATTAGGTTAGGTTATATTACGTTATTGATGTATATAAAGATGCCACGGAGACGTAGAGGCCAACTCTCCAGGTATGTTGTCAAATATTATCGCCGAGATGTAAGGTTGGGTTAGGTTAGGTTATATTACGTTATTGATGCATATGAAGGTCCCACGGAGACGTAGAGGCCAATTCGCCAGGTATGTTTTCAAATATGACAGCCGAGATGTTAGATTGGTTTAGGTTAGGTTATATTACGTTATTGAAGTATATAAAGGTCCCACGGAGACGTAGAGGCCAACAAGCCAGGAATGTGGTTAAATATTACCGCCGAGATGTTAGGTTGGGTTAGGTTAGGTTATATTACGTTATTGATGTATATAAAGGTCCCACGGAGACGTAGAGGCCAACTCGACAGGAATGTTGTCAAATATTACCGCCGAGATGATAGGATGGGTTAGGTTAGGTTATATTACGTGATTGATGTATTTAAAGGTCCCACGGAGACGAAGAGGCCAATTCGCCAGGTATGTTTTCAAATATGACCGCCGAGATGTTAGATTGGTTTAGGTTAGGTTATATTACGTTATTGAAGTATATAAAGGTCCCACGGAGACGTAGAGGCCAACAAGACAGGAATGTGGTTAAATATTACCGCCGAGATGTTAGGTTGGGTTAGGTTAGGTTATATTACGTTATTGATGCATATGAAGGTCCCACGGAGACGTAGAGGCCAATTCGCCAGGTATGTTTTCAAATATGACAGCCGAGATGTTAGATTGGTTTAGGTTAGGTTATATTACGTTATTGAAGTATATAAAGGTCCCACGGAGACGTAGAGGCCAACAAGCCAGGAATGTGGTTAAATATTACCGCCGAGATGTTAGGTTGGGTTAGGTTAGGTTATATTACGTTTTTGATGTATATAAAGATCCCACGGAGACGTAGAGGCCAACTCGCCAGGTATGTTGTCAAATATTACCGCCGAGATGTTGGGTTGGGTTAGGTTAGGTTATATTACGTTATTGATGTATATAAAGGTCCCACGGAGACGTAGAGGCCAACTCGCCAGGTATGTTGTCAAATATTATCGCCGAGATGTAAGGTTGGGTTAGGTTAGGTTATATTACGTTATTGATGCATATGAAGGTCCCACGGAGACGTAGAGGCCAACAAGCCAGGAATGTGGTCAAATATTACCGCCGAGATGTTAGGTTGGGTTAGGTTAGGTTACATTACGTTATTGATGTATATAAAGGTCCCACGGAGACGTAGAGGCCAACTCGCCAGGTATGTTATCAAGTATTACCGCCGAGATGTTAGGTTGGTTTAGGTTAGGTTATATTACGTGATTGATGTATATAAAGGTCCCACGGAGACGAAGAGGCCAACTCGCCAGGTATGTTTTCAAATATTACCGCCGAGATGTTAGATTGGTTTAGGTTAGGTTATATTACGTTATTGAAGTATATAAAGGTCTCACGGAGACGAAGAGGCCAACTGGGCAGGTATGTTTTCAAATATTACCGCCGAGATGTTAGATTGGTTTATGTTAAGTTATATTACGTTATTGAAGTATATAAAGGTCCCACGGAGACGTAGAGGCCAACAAGCCAGGTATGTCGTCAAATATTACCGCCGTGATGTTAGATTGGGTTAGGCTAGCTTATATTATGTTATTGATGAATATAAAGGTCCCACGGAGACGTAGAGGCCGACAAGCCAGGAATGTGGTCAAATATTACCGACGAGATGTTAGATTGGGATAGACTAGCTTATATTATGTTATTGATGTATATAAAGGTCCCGCGGAGATGTAGAGGCCAACTCGCCAGGAATGTTGTCAAATATTACCGCCGAGATGATAGGTTGGGTTAGGTTAGGTTATAATACGTTATTGATGTACATGAAGGTCAAACGGAGACGTAGAGGCCAACTCGCCAGGAATGATGTCAAATATTACCGCCGAGATGTTAGGTTTGGTTAGGTTAGGTTATATTACGTTATTGATGTATATAAAGGTCCCACGGAGACGTAGAGGCCAACAAGCCAGGAATGTGGTTAAATATTACCGCCGAGATGTTAGGTTGGATTAGGTTAGGTTATATTACGTTATTGATGTATATAAAGATGCCACGGAGACGTAGAGGCCAACTCGCCAGGTATGTTGTCAAATATTATCGCCGAGATGTAAGGTTGGGTTAGGTTAGGTTATATTACGTTATTGATGCATATGAAGGTCCCACGGAGACGTAGAGGCCAATTCGCCAGGTATGTTTTCAAATATGACAGCCGAGATGTTAGATTGGTTTAGGTTAGGTTATATTACGTTATTGAAGTATATAAAGGTCCCACGGAGACGTAGAGGCCAACAAGCCAGGAATGTGGTTAAATATTACCGCCGAGATGTTAGGTTGGGTTAGGTTAGGTTATATTACGTTATTGATGTATATAAAGATCCCACGGAGACGTGGATGCCAACTCGCCAGGTATGTTGTCAAATATTACCGCCGAGATGTTGGGTTGGGTTAGGTTAGGTTATATTACGTTATTGATGTATATAAAGGTCCCACGGAGACGTAGAGGCCAACTCGACAGGAATGTTGTCAAATATTACCGCCGAGATGATAGGATGGGTTAGGTTAGGTTACATTACGTGATTGATGTATTTAAAGGTCCCACGGAGACGAAGAGGCCAATTCGCCAGGTATGTTTTCAAATATGACCGCCGAGAAGATAGATTGGTTTAGGTTAGGTTATATTACGTTATTGAAGTATATAAAGGTCCCACGGAGACGTAGAGGCCAACAAGCCAGGAATGTGGTTAAATATTACCGCCGAGATGTTAGGTTGGGTTAGGTTAGGTTATATTACGTTATTGATGTATATAAAGATCCCACGGAGACGTAGAGGCCAACTCGCCAGGTATGTTGTCAAATATTACCGCCGAGATGTTGGGTTGGGTTAGGTTAGGTTATAATACGTTATTGATGTATATGAAGATCAAACGGAGACGCAGAGGCCAACTCGCCAGGAATGATGTCAAATATTACCGCCGAGATGTTAGGTTGGGTTAGGTTAGGTTACATTACGTTATTGATGTATATAAAGGTCCCACGGAGTCGTAGAGGCCAACTCGCCAGGTATGTTATCAAGTATTACCGCCGAGATGTTAGGTTGGTTTAGGTTAGGTTATATTACGTGATTGATGTATATAAAGGTCCCACGGAGACGAAGAGGCCAACTCGCCAGGTATGTCTTCAAATATTACCGCCGAGATGTTAGATTGGTTTAGGTTAGGTTATATTACGTTATTGAAGTATATAAAGGTCTCACGGAGACGAAGAGGCCAACTGGGCAGGTATGTTTTCAAATATTACCGCCGAGATGTTAGATTGGTTTATGTTAAGTTATATTACGTTATTGAAGTATATAAAGGTCCCACGGAGACGTAGAGGCCAACAAGCCAGGTATGTCGTCAAATATTACCGCCGTGATGTTAGATTGGGTTAGGCTAGCTTATATTATGTTATTGATGAATATAAAGGTCCCACGGAGACGTAGAGGCCGACAAGCCATGAATGTGGTCAAATATTACCGACGAGATGTTAGATTGGGATAGACTAGCTTATATTATGTTATTGATGTATATAAAGGTCCCGCGGAGATGTAGAGGCCAACTCGCCAGGAATGTTGTCAAATATTACCGCCGAGATGATAGGTTGGGTTAGGTTATGTTATAATACGTTATTGATGTATATGAAGGTCAAACGGAGACGTAGAGGCCAACTCGCCAGGAATGATGTCAAATATTACCGCCGAGATGTTAGGTTGGGTTAGGTTAGGTTATATTACGTTATTGATGTATATAAAGGTCCCACGGAGACGTAGAGGCCAACAAGCCAGGAATGTGGTTAAATATTACCGCCGAGATGTTAGGTTGGGTTAGGTTAGGTTATATTACGTTATTGATGTATATAAAGGTCCCACGGAGACGAAGAGGCCAATTCGCCAGGTATGCTATCAAGTATTACCGCCGAGATGTTAGGTTGGTTTAGGTTAGGTTATATTACGTGATTGATGTATATAAAGGTCCCACGGAGACGAAGAGGCCAACTCGCCAGGTATGTTTTCAAATATTACCGCCGAGATGTTAGATTGGGTTAGGTTAGGTTATATTACGTGATTGATGTATTTAAAGGTCCCACGGAGACGAAGAGGCCAATTCGCCAGGTATGTCTTCAAATATGACCGCCGAGATGTTAGATTGGTTTAGGTTAGGTTATATTACGTTATTGAAGTATATAAAGGTCCCACGGAGACGTAGAGGCCAACAAGACAGGAATGTGGTTAAATATTACCGCCGAGATGTTAGGTTGGGTTAGGTTAGGTTATAATACGTTATTGATGTATATGAAGGTAAAACGGAGACGTAGAGGCCAACTCGCCAGGAATGATGTCAAATATTACCGCCGAGATGTTAGGTTGGGTTAGGTTAGGTTATATTACGTTATTGATGTATATAAAGGTCCCACGGAGACGTAGAGGCCAACAAGCCAGGAATGTGGTTAAATATTACCGCCGAGATGTTAGGTTGGGTTAGGTTAGTTTATATTACGTTATTGATGTATATAAAGGTCAAACGGAGACGTAGAGGCCAACTCGCCAGGAATGATGTCAAATATTACCGCCGAGATGTTAGGTTGGGTTAGGTTAGGTTATATTACGTTATTGATGTATATAAAGGTCCCACGGAGACGTAGAGGCCAACTCGACAGGAATGTTGTCAAATATTACCGCCGAGATGTTAGGTTGGGTTAGGTTAGGTTATATTACGTTATTGATGTATATAAAGGACCCATGGAGACGAAGAGGCCAACTGGCCAGTTATGTCGTCAAATATTACCGCCGAGATGTTAGATTGGGTTAGGCTAGCTTCTATTATGTTATTGATGTATATAAAGATCCCACGGAGACGTAGAGGCGAACAAGCCAGGTATGTCGTCAAATATTACCGCCGTGATGTTAGATTGGGATAGACTAGCTTATATTATGTTATTGATGTATATAAAGGTCCCGCGGAGATGTAGAGGCCTACTCGCCAGGAATGTTGTCAAATATTACCGCCGAGATGATAGGTTGGGTTAGGTTAGGTTATAATACGTTATTGATGTATATGAAGGTCAAACGGAGACGTAGAGGCCAACTCGCCAGGAATGATGTCAAATATTACCGCCGAGATGTTAGGTTGGGTTAGGTTAGGTTATATTACGTTATTGATGTATATAAAGGTCCCACGGAGACGTAGAGGCCAATTCGCCTGGTATGTTTTCAAATATGACCGCCGAGATGATAGGATGGGTTAGGTTAGGTTATATTACGTGATTGATGTATTTAAAGGTCCCACGGAAACGAAGAGGCCAATTCGCCAGGTATGTTTTCAAATATGACCGCCGAGATGTTAGATTGGTTTAGGTTAGGTTATATTACGTTATTGAAGTATATAAAGGTCCCACGGAGACGTAGAGGCCAACAAGACGGGAATGTGGTTAAATATTACCGCCGAGATGTTAGGTTGGGTTAGGTTAGGTTATATTACGTTATTGATGTATATAAAGGTCCCACGGAGACGGAGAAGCTAACTCGCCAGGAATGTTGTCAAATATTACCGCCGAGATGTTAAGTTGGGTTAGGTTAGGTTATATTACGTTATTGATGTATATGAAGGTCAAACGGAGATGTAGAGGCCAACTCGCCAGGAATGATGTCAAATATTACCGCCGAGATGTTAGGTTGGGTTAGGTTAGGTTATATTACGTTATTGATGTATATAAAGGTCCCACGGAGACGAAGAGGCCAACACGCCAGGTATGTTTTCAAATATTACCGCCGAGATGTTAGATTGGTTTAGGTTAGGTTATATTACGTTATTGAAGTATATAAAGGTCCCACGGAGACGAAGAGGCCAACTGGGCAGGTATGTTTTCAAATATTACCGCCGAGATGTTAGATTGGTTTATGTTAAGTTATATTACGTTATTGAAGTATATAAAGGTCCCACGGAGGCGTAGAGGCCAACAAGCCAGGTATGTCGTCAAATATTACCGCCGTGATGTTAGATTGGGTTAGGCTAGCTTATATTATGTTATTGATGAATATAAAGGTCCCACGGAGACGTAGAGGCCGACAAGCCAGGAATGTTGTCAAATATTACCGCCGAGATGATAGGTTGGGTTAGGTTAGGTTATAATAAGTTATTGATGTATATGAAGGTCAAACGGAGACGTAGAGGCCAACTCGCCAGGAATGATGTCAAACATTACCGCCGAGATGTTAGGTTGGGTTAGGTTAGGTTATATTACGTTATTGATGTATATAAAGGTCCCACGGAGACGTAGAGGCCAACAAGCCAGGAATGTGGTTAAATATTACCGCCGAGATGTTAGGTTGGGTTAGGTTAGGTTATATTACGTTATTGATGTATATAAAGGTCATACGGAGACGTAGAGGCCAACTCGCCAGGAATGATGTCAAATATTACCGCCGAGATGTTAGGTTGGCTTAGGTTAGGTTATATTACGTTATTGATGTATATAAAGGTCCCACGGAGACGTAGAGGCCAACTCGACAGGAATGTTGTCAAATATTACCGCCGAGATGATAGGATGGGTTAGGTTAGGTTATATTACGTGATTGATGTATTTAAAGGTCCCACGGAGACGTAGAGGCCAACTCGACAGGAATGTTGTCAAATATTACCGCCGAGATGATAGGATGGGTTAGGTTAGGTTATATTACGTGATTGATGTATTTAAAGGTCCCACGGAGACGAAGAGGCCAATTCGCCACGTATGTTTTCAAATATGACCGCCGAGATGTTAGATTGGTTTAGGTTAGGTTATATTACGTTATTGAAGTATATAAAGGTCCCACGGAGACGTAGAGGCCAACAAGACAGGAATGTGGTTAAATATTACCGCCGAGATGTTAGGTTGGGTTAGGTTAGGTTATATTACGTTATTGATGTATATAAAGGTCCCACGGAGACGTCGAGGCCAATTCGCCTGGTATGTTGTCAAATATTATCGCCGAGATGTAAGGTTGGGTTAGGTTAGGTTATATTACGTTATTGATGCATATGAAGGTCCCACGGAGACGTAGAGGCCAACAAGCCAGGAATGTGGTCAAATATTACCGCCGAGATGTTAGATTGGGTTAGGCTAGCTTATATTATGTTATTGATGAATATAAAGGTCCTACGGAGACGTAGAGGCCAACAAGCCAGGAATGTGGTCAAATATTACCGACGAGATGTTAGATTGGGATAGACTAGCTTATATTATGTTATTGATGTATATAAAGGTCCCGCGGAGATGTGGAGGCCAACTCGCCAGGAATGTTGTCAAATATTACTGCCGAGATGTTAGGTTGGGTTAGGTTAAGTTATATTACGTTATTGATGTATATAAAGGTCCCACGGAGACGAAGAGGCCAACTGGGCAGGTATGTTTTCAAATATTACCGCCGAGATGTTAGATTGGTTTATGTTAAGTTATATTACGTTATTGAAGTATATAAAGGTCCCACGGAGACGTAGAGGCCAACAAGCCACGTATGTCGTCAAATATTACCGCCGTGATGTTAGGTTGGGTTAGGTTAGGTTATATTACGTTATTGATGTATATAAAGATCCCACGGAGACGAAGAGGCCAACTGGGCAGGTATGTTTTCAAATATTACCGCCGAGATGTTAGATTGGTTTATGTTAAGTTATATTACGTTATTGAAGTATATAAAGGTCCCACGGAGACGTAGAGGCCAACAAGCCAGGTATGTCGTCAAATATTACCGCCGTGATGTTAGATTGGGTTAGGCTAGCTTATATTATGTTATTGATGAATATAAAGGTCCCACGGAGACGTAGAGGCCAACAAGCCAGGAATGTGGTCAAATATTACCCACGAGATGTTAGATTGGGATAGACTAGCTTATATTATGTTATTGATGTATATAAAGGTCCCGCGGAGATGTAGAGGCCAACTCGCCAGGAATGTTGTCAAATATTACCGCCGAGATGATAGGTTGGGTTAGGTTAGGTTATAATACGTTATTGATATATATAAAGGACCCATGGAGACGAAGAGGCCAACTGGCCAGGTATGTCGTCAAATATTACCGCCGAGATGTTAGATTGGGTTAGGCTAGCTTCTATTATGTTATTGATGTATATAAAGATCCCACAGAGACGAAGAGGCCAACAAGCCAGGTATGTCGTCAAATATTACCGCCGTGATGTTAGATTGGGATAGACTAGCTTATATTATGTTATTGATGTATATAAAGGTCCCGCGGAGATGTAGAGACCAACTCGCCAGGAATGTTGTCAAATATTACCGCCGAGATGATAGGTTGGGTTAGGTTAGGTTATAATACGTTATTGATGTATATAAAGGTCCCACGGAGACGTAGAGGCCAACAAGCCAGGAATGTGGTTAAATATTACCGCCGAGATGTTAGGTTGGGTTTTAGGTTAGGTTATATTACGTTATTGATGTATATAAAGGTCCCACGGAGACGGAGAAGCTAACTAGCCAGGAATGTTGTCAAATATTACCGCCGAGATGTTAAGTTGGGTTAGGTTAGGTTATATTACTTGATTGATATATTTAAAGGTCCCAAGGAGACGAAGAGGCCAATTCGCCAGGTATGTTTTCAAATATGACCGCCGAGATGTTAGATTGGTTTAGTTTAGGTTATATTACGTTATTGATGTATATGAAGGTCAAACGGAGACGTAGAGGCCAACTCGCCAGGTATGTTTTCAAATATTACCGCCGAGATGTTAGATTGGTTTATGTTAGGTTATATTACGTTATTGAAGTATATAAAGGTCCCACGGAGACGTAGAGGCGAACAAGCCACGTATGTCGTCAAATATTACCGCCCAGATGATAGATTGGGTTAGGCTAGCTTATATTATGTTATTGATGAATATAAAGGTCCCACGGAGACGTAGAGGCCAACTCGCCAGGAATGTTGTCAAATATTACCGCCGAGATGATAGGTTGGGTTAGGTTAGGTTATAATACGTTATTGATATATATAAAGGACCCATGGAGACGAAGAAGCCAACTGGCCAGGTATGTCGTCAAATATTACCGCCGAGATGTTAGATTGGGTTAGGCTAGCTTCTATTATGTTATTGATGTATATAAAGATCCCACGGAGACGTAGAGGCCAACAAGCCAGGTATGTCGTCAAATATTACCGCCGTGATGTTAGATTGGGATAGACTAGCTTATATTATGTTATTGATGTATATAAAGGTCCCGCGGAGATGTAGAGACCAACTCGCCAGGAATGTTGTCAAATATTACCGCCGAGATGATAGGTTGGGTTAGGTTAGGTTATAATACGTTATTGATGTATATGAAGGTCAAACGGAGACGTAGAGGCCAACTCGCCAGGAATGATGTCAAATATTACCGCCGAGATGTTAGGTTGGGTTAGGTTAGGTTATATTACGTTATTGATGTATATAAAGGTCCCACGGAGACGTAGAGGCCAACAAGCCAGGAATGTGGTTAAATATTACCGCCGAGATGTTAGGTTGGGTTTTAGGTTAGGTTATATTACGGTATTGATGTATATAAAGGTCCCACGGAGACGGAGAAGCTAACTAGCCAGGAATGTTGTCAAATATTACCGCCGAGATGTTAAGTTGGGTTAGGTTAGGTTATATTACTTGATTGATATATTTAAAGGTCCCAAGGAGACGAAGAGGCCAATTCGCCAGGTATGTTTTCAAATATGACCGCCGAGATGTTAGATTGGTTTAGTTTAGGTTATATTACGTTATTGATGTATATGAAGGTCAAACGGAGACGTAGAGGCCATCTCGCCAGGTATGTTTTCAAATATTACCGCCGAGATGTTAGATTGGTTTATGTTAGGTTATATTACGTTATTGAAGTATATAAAGGTCCCACGGAGACGTAGAGGCCAACAAGCCACGTATGTCGTCAAATATTACCGCCCAGATGATAGATTGGGTTAGGCTAGCTTATATTATGTTATTGATGAATATAAAGGTCCCACGGAGACGTAGAGGCCAACAAGCCAGGAATGTGGTCAAATATTACCGCCGAGATGTTAGATTGGGATAGACTAGCTTATATTATGTTATTGATGTATATAAAGGTCCCACGGAGACGGAGAAGCTAACTCGCCAGGAATGTTGTCAAATATTACCGCCGAGATGTTAGGTTGGGTTAGGTTAGGTTACATTACGTTATTGATTTATATAAAGGTCCCACGGAGACGTAGAGGCCAACTCTCCAGGTATGTTGTCAAATATTACCGCCGAAATGATAGGTTGGGTTAGGTTAGGTTATATTACGTGATTGATGTATATAAAGGTCCCACGGAGACGAAGAGGCCATCTCGCCAGGTATGTTTTCAAATATTACCGCCGAAATGTTAGGTTGGGTTAGGTTAGGTTATATTACGTGATTGATGTATATAAAGGTCCCACGGAGACGTAGAGGCCATCTCGCCAGGTATGTTTTCAAATATTACCGCCGAGATGTTAGATTGGTTTAGGTTAGGTTATATTACGTTATTGAAGTATATAAAGGTCCCACGGAGACGTAGAGGCCAACAAGCCAGGAATGTGGTCAAATATTACCGACGAGACGTTAGATTGGGATAGACGAGCTTATATTATGTTATTGATGTATATAAAGGTCCCGCGGAGATGTAGAGGCCAACTCGCCAGGAATGTTGTCAAATATTACCGCCGAGATGATAGGTTGGGTTAGGTTAGGTTATAATACGTTATTGATGTATATGAAGGTCCCACGGAGACGGAGAAGCTAACTCGCCAGGAATGTTGTCAAATATTACCGCCGAGATGTTAAGTTGGGTTAGGTTAGGCTATATTACGTTATTGATGTATATGAAGGTCAAACGGAGATGTAGAGGCCAACTCGCCAGGAATGATGTCAAATATTACCGCCGAGATGTTAGGTTGGGTTAGGTTAGGTTATATTACGTTATTGATGTATATAAAGATCCCACGGAGACGTAGAGGCCAACTCGCCAGGTATGTTGTCAAATATTATCGCCGAGATGTAAGGTTGGGTTAGGTTAGGTTATATTACGTTATTGATGCATATGAAGGTCCCACGGAGACGTAGAGGCCAACAAGCCAGGAATGTGGTCAAATATTACCGACGAGATGTTAGATTGGGATAGACTAGCTTATATTATGTTATTGATGTATATAAAGGTCCCGCGGAGATGTGGAGGCCAACTCGCCAGGAATGTTGTCAAATATTACCGCCGAGATGTTAGGTTGGGTTAGGTTAGGTTATATTACGTTATTGATGTATATAAAGGTCCCACGGAGACGAAGAGGCCAACTGGGCAGGTATGTTTTCAAATATTACCGCCGAGATGTTAGATTGGTTTATGTTAAGTTATATTACGTTATTGAAGTATATAAAGGTCCCACGGAGACGTAGAGGCCAACAAGCCACGTATGTCGTCAAATATTACCGCCGTGATGTTAGGTTGGGTTAGGTTAGGTTATATTACGTTATTGATGTATATAAAGATCCCACGGAGACGAAGAGGCCAACTGGGCAGGTATGTTTTCAAATATTACCGCCGAGATGTTAGATTGGTTTATGTTAAGTTATATTACGTTATTGAAGTATATAAAGGTCCCACGGAGACGTAGAGGCCAACAAGCCAGGTATGTCGTCAAATATTACCGCCGTGATGTTAGATTGGGTTAGGCTAGCTTATATTATGTTATTGATGAATATAAAGGTCCCACGGAGACGTAGAGGCCAACAAGCCAGGAATGTGGTCAAATATTACCCACGAGATGTTAGATTGGGATAGACTAGCTTATATTATGTTATTGATGTATATAAAGGTCCCGCGGAGATGTAGAGGCCAACTCGCCAGGAATGTTGTCAAATATTACCGCCGAGATGATAGGTTGGGTTAGGTTATGTTATAATACGTTATTGATGTATATGAAGGTCAAACGGAGACGTAGAGGCCAACTCGCCAGGAATGTTGTCAAATATTACCGCCGAGATGTTAAGTTGGGTTAGGTTAGGTTATATTACTTGATTGATATATTTAAAGGTCCCAAGGAGACGAAGAGGCCAATTCGCCAGGTATGTTTTCAAATATGACCGCCGAGATGTTAGATTGGTTTAGTTTAGGTTATATTACGTTATTGATGTATATGAAGGTCAAACGGAGACGTAGAGGCCAACTCGCCAGGTATGTTTTCAAATATTACCGCCGAGATGTTAGATTGGTTTATGTTAGGTTATATTACGTTATTGAAGTATATAAAGGTCCCACGGAGACGTAGAGGCCAACAAGCCACGTATATCGTCAAATATTACCGCCCAGATGATAGATTGGGTTAGGCTAGCTTATATTATGTTATTGATGAATATAAAGGTCCCACGGAGACGTAGAGGCCAACAAGCCAGGAATGTGGTCAAATATTACCGCCGAGATGTTAGATTGGGATAGACTAGCTTATATTATGTTATTGATGTATATAAAGGTCCCGCGGAGATGTAGAGGCCAACTCGCCAGGAATGTTGTCAAATATTACCGCCGAGATGATAGGTTGGGTTAGGTTAGGTTATAATACGTTATTGATATATATAAAGGACCCATGGAGACGAAGAGGCCAACTGGCCAGGTATGTCGTCAAATATTACCGCCGAGATGTTAGATTGGGTTAGGCTAGCTTCTATTATGTTATTGATGTATATAAAGATCCCACGGAGACGTAGAGGCCAACAAGCCAGGTATGTCGTCAAATATTACCGCCGTGACGTTAGATTGGGATAGACTAGCTTATATTATGTTATTGATGTATATAAAGGTCCCGCGGAGATGTAGAGACCAACTCGCCAGGAATGTTGTCAAATATTACCGCCGAGATGATAGGTTGGGTTAGGTTAGGTTATAATACGTTATTGATGTATATGAAGGTCAAACGGAGACGTAGAGGCCAACTCGCCAGGAATGATGTCAAATATTACCGCCGAGATGTTAGGTTGGGTTAGGTTAGGTTATATTACGTTATTGATGTATATAAAGGTCCCACGGAGACGTAGAGGCCAACAAGCCAGGAATGTGGTTAAATATTACCGCCGAGATGTTAGGTTGGGTTTTAGGTTAGGTTATATTACGTTATTGATGTATATAAAGGTCCCACGGAGACGGAGAAGCTAACTAGCCAGGAATGTTGTCAAATATTACCGCCGAGATGTTAAGTTGGGTTAGGTTAGGTTATATTACTTGATTGATATATTTAAAGGTCCCAAGGAGACGAAGAGGCCAATTCGCCAGGTATGTTTTCAAATATGACCGCCGAGATGTTAGATTGGTTTAGTTTAGGTTATATTACGTTATTGATGTATATGAAGGTCAAACGGAGACGTAGAGGCCAACTCGCCAGGTATGTTTTCAAATATTACCGCCGAGATGTTAGATTGGTTTATGTTAGGTTATATTACGTTATTGAAGTATATAAAGGTCCCACGGAGACGTAGAGGCCAACAAGCCACGTATGTCGTCAAATATTACCGCCCAGATGATAGATTGGGTTAGGCTAGCTTATATTATGTTATTGATGAATATAAAGGTCCCACGGAGACGTAGAGGCCAACAAGCCAGGAATGTGGTCAAATATTACCGCCGAGATGTTAGATTGGGATAGACTAGCTTATATTATGTTATTGATGTATATAAAGGTCCCGCGGAGATGTAGAGGCCAACTCGCCAGGAATGTTGTCAAATATTACCGCCGAGATGATAGGTTGGGTTAGGTTAGGTTATAATACGTTATTGATATATATAAAGGACCCATGGAGACGAAGAGGCCAACTGGCCAGGTATGTCGTCAAATATTACCGCCGAGATGTTAGATTGGGTTAGGCTAGCTTCTATTATGTTATTGATGTATATAAAGATCCCACGGAGACGTAGAGGCCAACAAGCCAGGTATGTCGTCAAATATTACCGCCGTGATGTTAGATTGGGATAGACTAGCTTATATTATGTTATTGATGTATATAAAGGTCCCGCGGAGATGTAGAGACCAACTCGCCAGGAATGTTGTCAAATATTACCGCCGAGATGATAGGTTGGGTTAGGTTAGGTTATAATACGTTATTGATGTATATGAAGGTCAAACGGAGACGTAGAGGCCAACTCGCCAGGAATGATGTCAAATATTACCGCCGAGATGTTAGGTTGGGTTAGGTTAGGTTATATTACGTTATTGATGTATATAAAGGTCCCACGGAGACGTAGAGGCCAACAAGCCAGGAATGTGGTTAAATATTACCGCCGAGATGTTAGGTTGGGTTTTAGGTTAGGTTATATTACGTTATTGATGTATATAAAGGTCCCACGGAGACGGAGAAGCTAACTAGCCAGGAATGTTGTCAAATATTACCGCCGAGATGTTAAGTTGGGTTAGGTTAGGTTATATTACTTGATTGATATATTTAAAGGTCCCAAGGAGACGAAGAGGCCAATTCGCCAGGTATGTTTTCAAATATGACCGCCGAGATGTTAGATTGGTTTAGTTTAGGTTATATTACGTTATTGATGTATATAAAGGTCCCACGGAGACGGAGAAGCTAACTCGCCAGGAATGTTGTCAAATATTACCGCCGAGATGTTAGGTTGGGTTAGGTTAGGTTACATTACGTTATTGATTTATATAAAGGTCCCACGGAGACGTAGAGGCCAACTCTCCAGGTATGTTGTCAAATATTACCGCCGAAATGTTAGGTTGGGTTAGGTTAGGTTATATTACGTGATTGATGTATATAAAGGTCCCACGGAGACGAAGAGGCCATTTCGCCAGGTATGTTTTCAAATATTACCGCCGAGATGTTAGATTGGTTTAGGTTAGGTTATATTACGTTATTGAAGTATATAAAGGTCCCACGGAGACGTAGAGGCCAACAAGCCAGGAATGTGGTCAAATATTACCGACGAGACGTTAGATTGGGATAGACGAGCTTATATTATGTTATTGATGTATATAAAGGTCCCGCGGAGATGTAGAGGCCAACTCGCCAGGAATGTTGTCAAATATTACCGCCGAGATGATAGGTTGGGTTAGGTTAGGTTATAATACGTTATTGATGTATATGAAGGTCAAACGGAGACGTAGAGGCCAACTCGCCAGGAATGATGTCAAATATTACCGCCGAGATGTTAGGTTTGGTTAGGTTAGGTTATATTACGTTATTGATGTATATAAAGGTCCCACGGAGACGTAGAGGCCGACAAGCCAGGAATGTGGTCAAATATTACCGACGAGATGTTAGATTGGGATAGACTAGCTTATATTATGTTATTGATGTATATAAAGGTCCCGCGGAGATGTAGAGGCCAACTCGCCAGGAATGTTGTCAAATATTACCGCCGAGATGATAGGTTGGGTTAGGTTAGGTTATAATACGTTATTGATGTACATGAAGGTCAAACGGAGACGTAGAGGCCAACTCGCCAGGAATGATGTCAAATATTACCGCCGAGATGTTAGGTTTGGTTAGGTTAGGTTATATTACGTTATTGATGTATATAAAGATCCCACGGAGACGTAGAGGCCAACTCGCCAGGTATGTTGTCAAATATTATCGCCGAGATGTAAGGTTGGGTTAGGTTAGGTTATATTACGTTATTGATGCATATGAAGGTCCCACGGAGACGTAGAGGCCAACAAGCCAGGAATGTGGTCAAATATTACCGCCGAGATGTTAGGTTGGGTTAGGTTAGGTTACATTACGTTATTGATGTATATAAAGGTCCCACGGAGACGTAGAGGCCAACTCGCCAGGTATGTTATCAAGTATTACCGCCGAGATGTTAGGTTGGTTTAGGTTAGGTTATATTACGTGATTGATGTATATAAAGGTCCCACGGAGACGAAGAGGCCAACTCGCCAGGTATGTTTTCAAATATTACCGCCGAGATGTTAGATTGGTTTAGGTTAGGTTATATTACGTTATTGAAGTATATAAAGGTCTCACGGAGACGAAGAGGCCAACTGGGCAGGTATGTTTTCAAATATTACCGCCGAGATGTTAGATTGGTTTATGTTAAGTTATATTACGTTATTGAAGTATATAAAGGTCCCACGGAGACGTAGAGGCCAACAAGCCAGGTATGTCGTCAAATATTACCGCCGTGATGTTAGATTGGGTTAGGCTAGCTTATATTATGTTATTGATGAATATAAAGGTCCCACGGAGACGTAGAGGCCGACAAGCCAGGAATGTGGTCAAATATTACCGACGAGATGTTAGATTGGGATAGACTAGCTTATATTATGTTATTGATGTATATAAAGGTCCCGCGGAGATGTAGAGGCCAACTCGCCAGGAATGTTGTCAAATATTACCGCCGAGATGATAGGTTGGGTTAGGTTAGGTTATAATACGTTATTGATGTATATGAAGGTCAAACGGAGACGTAGAGGCCAACTCGCCAGGAATGATGTCAAATATTACCGCCGAGATGTTAGGTTTGGTTAGGTTAGGTTATATTACGTTATTGATGTATATAAAGGTCCCACGGAGACGTAGAGGCCAACAAGCCAGGAATGTGGTTAAATATTACCGCCGAGATGTTAGGTTGGATTAGGTTAGGTTATATTACGTTATTGAAGTATATAAAGGTCCCACGGAGACGTAGAGGCCAACAAGCCACGTATGTCGTCAAATATTACCGCCGTGATGTTAGATTGGGTTAGGCTAGCTTATATTATGTTATTGATGAATATAAAGGTCCCACGGAGACGTAGAGGCCGACAAGCCAGGAATGTGGTCAAATATTACCGACGAGATGTTAGATTGGGATAGACTAGCTTATATTATGTTATTGATGTATATAAAGGTCCCGCGGAGATGTAGAGGCCAACTCGCCAGGAATGTTGTCAAATATTACCGCCGAGATGATAGGTTGGGTTAGGTTAGGTTATAATACGTTATTGATGTATATGAAGGTCAAACGGAGACGTAGAGGCCAACTCGCCAGGAATGATGTCAAATATTACCGCCGAGATGTTAGGTTGGGTTAGGTTAGGTTATATTACGTTATTGATGTATATAAAGGTCCCACGGAGACGTAGAGGCCAACAAGCCAGGAATGTGGTTAAATATTACCGCCGAGATGTTAGGTTGGATTAGGTTAGGTTATATTACGTTATTGATGTATATAAAGATGCCACGGAGACGTAGAGGCCAACTCGCCAGGTATGTTGTCAAATATTATCGCCGAGATGTAAGGTTGGGTTAGGTTAGGTTATATTACGTTATTGATGCATATGAAGGTCCCACGGAGACGTAGAGGCCAATTCGCCAGGTATGTTTTCAAATATGACAGCCGAGATGTTAGATTGGTTTAGGTTAGGTTATATTACGTTATTGAAGTATATAAAGGTCCCACGGAGACGTAGAGGCCAACAAGCCAGGAATGTGGTTAAATATTACCGCCGAGATGTTAGGTTGGGTTAGGTTAGGTTATATTACGTTATTGATGTATATAAAGGTCCCACGGAGACGTAGAGGCCAACTCGACAGGAATGTTGTCAAATATTACCGCCGAGATGATAGGATGGGTTAGGTTAGGTTATATTACGTGATTGATGTATTTAAAGGTCCCACGGAGACGAAGAGGCCAATTCGCCAGGTATGTTTTCAAATATGACCGCCGAGATGTTAGATTGGTTTAGGTTAGGTTATATTACGTTATTGAAGTATATAAAGGTCCCACGGAGACGTAGAGGCCAACAAGACAGGAATGTGGTTAAATATTACCGCCGAGATGTTAGGTTGGGTTAGGTTAGGTTATATTACGTTATTGATGCATATGAAGGTCCCACGGAGACGTAGAGGCCAATTCGCCAGGTATGTTTTCAAATATGACAGCCGAGATGTTAGATTGGTTTAGGTTAGGTTATATTACGTTATTGAAGTATATAAAGGTCCCACGGAGACGTAGAGGCCAACAAGCCAGGAATGTGGTTAAATATTACCGCCGAGATGTTAGGTTGGGTTAGGTTAGGTTATATTACGTTTTTGATGTATATAAAGATCCCACGGAGACGTAGAGGCCAACTCGCCAGGTATGTTGTCAAATATTACCGCCGAGATGTTGGGTTGGGTTAGGTTAGGTTATATTACGTTATTGATGTATATAAAGGTCCCACGGAGACGTAGAGGCCAACTCGCCAGGTATGTTGTCAAATATTACCGCCGAGATGTTAGATTGGTTTAGGTTAGGTTATATTACGTTATTGAAGTATATAAAGGTCTCACGGAGACGAAGAGGCCAACTGGGCAGGTATGTTTTCAAATATTACCGCCGAGATGTTAGATTGGTTTATGTTAAGTTATATTACGTTATTGAAGTATATAAAGGTCCCACGGAGACGTAGAGGCCAACAAGCCAGGTATGTCGTCAAATATTACCGCCGTGATGTTAGATTGGGTTAGGCTAGCTTATATTATGTTATTGATGAATATAAAGGTCCCACGGAGACGTAGAGGCCGACAAGCCAGGAATGTGGTCAAATATTACCGACGAGATGTTAGATTGGGATAGACTAGCTTATATTATGTTATTGATGTATATAAAGGTCCCGCGGAGATGTAGAGGCCAACTCGCCAGGAATGTTGTCAAATATTACCGCCGAGATGATAGGTTGGGTTAGGTTAGGTTATAATACGTTATTGATGTACATGAAGGTCAAACGGAGACGTAGAGGCCAACTCGCCAGGAATGATGTCAAATATTACCGCCGAGATGTTAGGTTTGGTTAGGTTAGGTTATATTACGTTATTGATGTATATAAAGGTCCCACGGAGACGTAGAGGCCAACAAGCCAGGAATGTGGTTAAATATTACCGCCGAGATGTTAGGTTGGATTAGGTTAGGTTATATTACGTTATTGATGTATATAAAGATGCCACGGAGACGTAGAGGCCAACTCTCCAGGTATGTTGTCAAATATTATCGCCGAGATGTAAGGTTGGGTTAGGTTAGGTTATATTACGTTATTGATGCATATGAAGGTCCCACGGAGACGTAGAGGCCAATTCGCCAGGTATGTTTTCAAATATGACAGCCGAGATGTTAGATTGGTTTAGGTTAGGTTATATTACGTTATTGAAGTATATAAAGGTCCCACGGAGACGTAGAGGCCAACAAGCCAGGAATGTGGTTAAATATTACCGCCGAGATGTTAGGTTGGGTTAGGTTAGGTTATATTACGTTATTGATGTATATAAAGGTCCCACGGAGACGTAGAGGCCAACTCGACAGGAATGTTGTCAAATATTACCGCCGAGATGATAGGATGGGTTAGGTTAGGTTATATTACGTGATTGATGTATTTAAAGGTCCCACGGAGACGAAGAGGCCAATTCGCCAGGTATGTTTTCAAATATGACCGCCGAGATGTTAGATTGGTTTAGGTTAGGTTATATTACGTTATTGAAGTATATAAAGGTCCCACGGAGACGTAGAGGCCAACAAGACAGGAATGTGGTTAAATATTACCGCCGAGATGTTAGGTTGGGTTAGGTTAGGTTATATTACGTTATTGATGCATATGAAGGTCCCACGGAGACGTAGAGGCCAATTCGCCAGGTATGTTTTCAAATATGACAGCCGAGATGTTAGATTGGTTTAGGTTAGGTTATATTACGTTATTGAAGTATATAAAGGTCCCACGGAGACGTAGAGGCCAACAAGCCAGGAATGTGGTTAAATATTACCGCCGAGATGTTAGGTTGGGTTAGGTTAGGTTATATTACGTTTTTGATGTATATAAAGATCCCACGGAGACGTAGAGGCCAACTCGCCAGGTATGTTGTCAAATATTACCGCCGAGATGTTGGGTTGGGTTAGGTTAGGTTATATTACGTTATTGATGTATATAAAGGTCCCACGGAGACGTAGAGGCCAACTCGCCAGGTATGTTGTCAAATATTATCGCCGAGATGTAAGGTTGGGTTAGGTTAGGTTATATTACGTTATTGATGCATATGAAGGTCCCACGGAGACGTAGAGGCCAACAAGCCAGGAATGTGGTCAAATATTACCGCCGAGATGTTAGGTTGGGTTAGGTTAGGTTACATTACGTTATTGATGTATATAAAGGTCCCACGGAGACGTAGAGGCCAACTCGCCAGGTATGTTATCAAGTATTACCGCCGAGATGTTAGGTTGGTTTAGGTTAGGTTATATTACGTGATTGATGTATATAAAGGTCCCACGGAGACGAAGAGGCCAACTCGCCAGGTATGTTTTCAAATATTACCGCCGAGATGTTAGATTGGTTTAGGTTAGGTTATATTACGTTATTGAAGTATATAAAGGTCTCACGGAGACGAAGAGGCCAACTGGGCAGGTATGTTTTCAAATATTACCGCCGAGATGTTAGATTGGTTTATGTTAAGTTATATTACGTTATTGAAGTATATAAAGGTCCCACGGAGACGTAGAGGCCAACAAGCCAGGTATGTCGTCAAATATTACCGCCGTGATGTTAGATTGGGTTAGGCTAGCTTATATTATGTTATTGATGAATATAAAGGTCCCACGGAGACGTAGAGGCCGACAAGCCAGGAATGTGGTCAAATATTACCGACGAGATGTTAGATTGGGATAGACTAGCTTATATTATGTTATTGATGTATATAAAGGTCCCGCGGAGATGTAGAGGCCAACTCGCCAGGAATGTTGTCAAATATTACCGCCGAGATGATAGGTTGGGTTAGGTTAGGTTATAATACGTTATTGATGTACATGAAGGTCAAACGGAGACGTAGAGGCCAACTCGCCAGGAATGATGTCAAATATTACCGCCGAGATGTTAGGTTTGGTTAGGTTAGGTTATATTACGTTATTGATGTATATAAAGGTCCCACGGAGACGTAGAGGCCAACAAGCCAGGAATGTGGTTAAATATTACCGCCGAGATGTTAGGTTGGATTAGGTTAGGTTATATTACGTTATTGATGTATATAAAGATGCCACGGAGACGTAGAGGCCAACTCGCCAGGTATGTTGTCAAATATTATCGCCGAGATGTAAGGTTGGGTTAGGTTAGGTTATATTACGTTATTGATGCATATGAAGGTCCCACGGAGACGTAGAGGCCAATTCGCCAGGTATGTTTTCAAATATGACAGCCGAGATGTTAGATTGGTTTAGGTTAGGTTATATTACGTTATTGAAGTATATAAAGGTCCCACGGAGACGTAGAGGCCAACAAGCCAGGAATGTGGTTAAATATTACCGCCGAGATGTTAGGTTGGGTTAGGTTAGGTTATATTACGTTATTGATGTATATAAAGATCCCACGGAGACGTGGATGCCAACTCGCCAGGTATGTTGTCAAATATTACCGCCGAGATGTTGGGTTGGGTTAGGTTAGGTTATATTACGTTATTGATGTATATAAAGGTCCCACGGAGACGTAGAGGCCAACTCGACAGGAATGTTGTCAAATATTACCGCCGAGATGATAGGATGGGTTAGGTTAGGTTACATTACGTGATTGATGTATTTAAAGGTCCCACGGAGACGAAGAGGCCAATTCGCCAGGTATGTTTTCAAATATGACCGCCGAGAAGATAGATTGGTTTAGGTTAGGTTATATTACGTTATTGAAGTATATAAAGGTCCCACGGAGACGTAGAGGCCAACAAGCCAGGAATGTGGTTAAATATTACCGCCGAGATGTTAGGTTGGGTTAGGTTAGGTTATATTACGTTATTGATGTATATAAAGATCCCACGGAGACGTAGAGGCCAACTCGCCAGGTATGTTGTCAAATATTACCGCCGAGATGTTGGGTTGGGTTAGGTTAGGTTATAATACGTTATTGATGTATATGAAGATCAAACGGAGACGCAGAGGCCAACTCGCCAGGAATGATGTCAAATATTACCGCCGAGATGTTAGGTTGGGTTAGGTTAGGTTACATTACGTTATTGATGTATATAAAGGTCCCACGGAGTCGTAGAGGCCAACTCGCCAGGTATGTTATCAAGTATTACCGCCGAGATGTTAGGTTGGTTTAGGTTAGGTTATATTACGTGATTGATGTATATAAAGGTCCCACGGAGACGAAGAGGCCAACTCGCCAGGTATGTCTTCAAATATTACCGCCGAGATGTTAGATTGGTTTAGGTTAGGTTATATTACGTTATTGAAGTATATAAAGGTCTCACGGAGACGAAGAGGCCAACTGGGCAGGTATGTTTTCAAATATTACCGCCGAGATGTTAGATTGGTTTATGTTAAGTTATATTACGTTATTGAAGTATATAAAGGTCCCACGGAGACGTAGAGGCCAACAAGCCAGGTATGTCGTCAAATATTACCGCCGTGATGTTAGATTGGGTTAGGCTAGCTTATATTATGTTATTGATGAATATAAAGGTCCCACGGAGACGTAGAGGCCGACAAGCCAGGAATGTGGTCAAATATTACCGACGAGATGTTAGATTGGGATAGACTAGCTTATATTATGTTATTGATGTATATAAAGGTCCCGCGGAGATGTAGAGGCCAACTCGCCAGGAATGTTGTCAAATATTACCGCCGAGATGATAGGTTGGGTTAGGTTAGGTTATAATACGTTATTGATGTATATGAAGGTCAAACGGAGACGTAGAGGCCAACTCGCCAGGAATGATGTCAAATATTACCGCCGAGATGTTAGGTTGGGTTAGGTTAGGTTATATTACGTTATTGATGTATATAAAGGTCCCACGGAGACGTAGAGGCCAACAAGCCAGGAATGTGGTTAAATATTACCGCCGAGATGTTAGGTTGGATTAGGTTAGGTTATATTACGTTATTGATGTATATAAAGATGCCACGGAGACGTAGAGGCCAACTCGCCAGGTATGTTGTCAAATATTATCGCCGAGATGTAAGGTTGGGTTAGGTTAGCTTATATTACGTTATTGATGCATATGAAGGTCCCACGGAGACGTAGAGTCCAATTCGCCAGGTATGTTTTCAAATATGACAGCCGAGATGTTAGATTGGTTTAGGTTAGGTTATATTACGTTATTGAAGTATATAAAGGTCCCACGGAGACGTAGAGGCCAACAAGCCAGGAATGTGGTTAAATATTACCGCCGAGATGTTAGGTTGGGTTAGGTTAGGTTATATTACGTTTTTGATGTATATAAAGATCCCACGGAGACGTAGAGGCCAACTCGCCAGGTATGTTGTCAAATATTACCGCCGAGATGTTGGGTTGGGTTAGGTTAGGTTATATTACGTTATTGATGTATATAAAGGTCCCACGGAGACGTAGAGGCCAACTCGACAGGAATGTTGTCAAATATTACCGCCGAGATGATAGGATGGGTTAGGTTAGGTTATATTACGTGATTGATGTATTTAAAGGTCCCACGGAGACGAAGAGGCCAATTCGCCAGGTATGTTTTCAAATATGACCGCCGAGATGTTAGATTGGTTTAGGTTAGGTTATATTACGTTATTGAAGTATATAAAGGTCCCACGGAGACGTAGAGGCCAACAAGACAGGAATGTGGTTAAATATTACCGCCGAGATGTTAGGTTGGGTTAGGTTAGGTTATATTACGTTATTGATGCATATGAAGGTCCCACGGAGACGTAGAGGCCAATTCGCCAGGTATGTTTTCAAATATGACAGCCGAGATGTTAGATTGGTTTAGGTTAGGTTATATTACGTTATTGAAGTATATAAAGGTCCCACGGAGACGTAGAGGCCAACAAGCCAGGAATGTGGTTAAATATTACCGCCGAGATGTTAGGTTGGGTTAGGTTAGGTTATATTACGTTTTTGATGTATATAAAGATCCCACGGAGACGTAGAGGCCAACTCGCCAGGTATGTTGTCAAATATTACCGCCGAGATGTTGGGTTGGGTTAGGTTAGGTTATATTACGTGATTGATGTATTTAAAGGTCCCACGGAGACGAAGAGGCCAATTCGCCAGGTATGTTTTCAAATATGACCGCCGAGATGTTAGATTGGTTTAGGTTAGGTTATATTACGTTATTGAAGTATATAAAGGTCCCACGGAGACGTAGAGGCCAACAAGACAGGAATGTGGTTAAATATTACCGCCGAGATGTTAGGTTGGGTTAGGTTAGGTTATATTACGTTATTGATGTATATAAAGATCCCACGGAGACGTAGAGGCCAACTCGCCAGGTATGTTGTGAAATATTACCGCCGAGATGTTGGGTTGGGTTAGGTTAGGTTATATTACGTTATTGATGTATATGAAGGTCAAACGGAGATGTAGAGGCCAACTCGCCAGGAATGATGTCAAATATTACCGCCGAGATGTTAGGTTGGGTTAGGTTAGGTTATATTACGTTATTGATGTATATAAAGGTCCCACGGAGACGAAGAGGCCAACTCGCCAGGTATGTTTTCAAATATTACCGCCGAGATGTTAGATTGGTTTAGGTTAGGTTATATTACGTTATTGAAGTATATAAAGGTCCCACGGAGACGAAGAGGCCAACTGGGCAGGTATGTTTTCAAATATTACCGCTGAGATGTTAGATTGGTTTATGTTAAGTTATATTACGTTATTGAAGTATATAAAGGTCCCACGGAGGCGTAGAGGCCAACAAGCCAGGTATGTCGTCAAATATTACCGCCGTGATGTTAGATTGGGTTAGGCTAGCTTATATTATGTTATTGATGAATATAAAGGTCCCACGGAGACGTAGAGGCCGACAAGCCATGAATGTGGTCAAATATTACCGACGAGATGTTAGATTGGGATAGACTAGCTTATATTATGTTATTGATGTATATAAAGGTCCCGCGGAGATGTAGAGGCCAACTCGCCAGGAATGTTGTCAAATATTACCGCCGAGATGATAGGTTGGGTTAGGTTATGTTATAATACGTTATTGATGTATATGAAGGTCAAACGGAGACGTAGAGGCCAACTCGCCAGGAATGATGTCAAATATTACCGCCGAGATGTTAGGTTGGGTTAGGTTAGGTTATATTACGTTATTGATGTATATAAAGGTCCCACGGAGACGTAGAGGCCAACAAGCCAGGAATGTGGTTAAATATTACCGCCGAGATGTTAGGTTGGGTTAGGTTAGTTTATATTACGTTATTGATGTATATAAAGGTCAAACGGAGACGTAGAGGCCAAGTCGCCAGGAATGATGTCAAATATTACCGCCGAGATGTTAGGTTGGGTTAGGTTAGGTTATATTACGTTATTGATGTATATAAAGGTCCCACGGAGACGTAGAGGCCAACTCGACAGGAATGTTGTCAAATATTACCGCCGAGATGTTAGGTTGGGTTAGGTTAGGTTATATTACGTTATTGATGTATATAAAGGACCCATGGAGACGAAGAGGCCAACTGGCCAGTTATGTCGTCAAATATTACCGCCGAGATGTTAGATTGGGTTAGGCTAGCTTCTATTATGTTATTGATGTATATAAAGATCCCACGGAGACGTAGAGGCGAACAAGCCAGGTATGTCGTCAAATATTACCGCCGTGATGTTAGATTGGGATAGACTAGCTTATATTATGTTATTGATGTATATAAAGGTCCCGCGGAGATGTAGAGGCCTACTCGCCAGGAATGTTGTCAAATATTACCGCCGAGATGATAGGTTGGGTTAGGTTAGGTTATAATACGTTATTGATGTATATGAAGGTCAAACGGAGACGTAGAGGCCAACTCGCCAGGAATGATGTCAAATATTACCGCCGAGATGTTAGGTTGGGTTAGGTTAGGTTATATTACGTTATTGATGTATATAAAGGTCCCACGGAGACGTAGAGGCCAATTCGCCTGGTATGTTTTCAAATATGACCGCCGAGATGATAGGATGGGTTAGGTTAGGTTATATTACGTGATTGATGTATTTAAAGGTCCCACGGAAACGAAGAGGCCAATTCGCCAGGTATGTTTTCAAATATGACCGCCGAGATGTTAGATTGGTTTAGGTTAGGTTATATTACGTTATTGAAGTATATAAAGGTCCCACGGAGACGTAGAGGCCAACAAGACGGGAATGTGGTTAAATATTACCGCCGAGATGTTAGGTTGGGTTAGGTTAGGTTATATTACGTTATTGATGTATATAAAGGTCCCACGGAGACGGAGAAGCTAACTCGCCAGGAATGTTGTCAAATATTACCGCCGAGATGTTAAGTTGGGTTAGGTTAGGTTATATTACGTTATTGATGTATATGAAGGTCAAACGGAGATGTAGAGGCCAACTCGCCAGGAATGATGTCAAATATTACCGCCGAGATGTTAGGTTGGGTTAGGTTAGGTTATATTACGTTATTGATGTATATAAAGGTCCCACGGAGACGAAGAGGCCAACACGCCAGGTATGTTTTCAAATATTACCGCCGAGATGTTAGATTGGTTTAGGTTAGGTTATATTACGTTATTGAAGTATATAAAGGTCCCACGGAGACGAAGAGGCCAACTGGGCAGGTATGTTTTCAAATATTACCGCCGAGATGTTAGATTGGTTTATGTTAAGTTATATTACGTTATTGAAGTATATAAAGGTCCCACGGAGGCGTAGAGGCCAACAAGCCAGGTATGTCGTCAAATATTACCGCCGTGATGTTAGATTGGGTTAGGCTAGCTTATATTATGTTATTGATGAATATAAAGGTCCCACGGAGACGTAGAGGCCGACAAGCCAGGAATGTTGTCAAATATTACCGCCGAGATGATAGGTTGGGTTAGGTTAGGTTATAATAAGTTATTGATGTATATGAAGGTCAAACGGAGACGTAGAGGCCAACTCGCCAGGAATGATGTCAAACATTACCGCCGAGATGTTAGGTTGGGTTAGGTTAGGTTATATTACGTTATTGATGTATATAAAGGTCCCACGGAGACGTAGAGGCCAACAAGCCAGGAATGTGGTTAAATATTACCGCCGAGATGTTAGGTTGGGTTAGGTTAGGTTATATTACGTTATTGATGTATATAAAGGTCATACGGAGACGTAGAGGCCAACTCGCCAGGAATGATGTCAAATATTACCGCCGAGATGTTAGGTTGGCTTAGGTTAGGTTATATTACGTTATTGATGTATATAAAGGTCCCACGGAGACGTAGAGGCCAACTCGACAGGAATGTTGTCAAATATTACCGCCGAGATGATAGGATGGGTTAGGTTAGGTTATATTACGTGATTGATGTATTTAAAGGTCCCACGGAGACGTAGAGGCCAACTCGACAGGAATGTTGTCAAATATTACCGCCGAGATGATAGGATGGGTTAGGTTAGGTTATATTACGTGATTGATGTATTTAAAGGTCCCACGGAGACGAAGAGGCCAATTCGCCACGTATGTTTTCAAATATGACCGCCGAGATGTTAGATTGGTTTAGGTTAGGTTATATTACGTTATTGAAGTATATAAAGGTCCCACGGAGACGTAGAGGCCAACAAGACAGGAATGTGGTTAAATATTACCGCCGAGATGTTAGGTTGGGTTAGGTTAGGTTATATTACGTTATTGATGTATATAAAGGTCCCACGGAGACGTAGAGGCCAATTCGCCTGGTATGTTGTCAAATATTATCGCCGAGATGTAAGGTTGGGTTAGGTTAGGTTATATTACGTTATTGATGCATATGAAGGTCCCACGGAGACGTAGAGGCCAACAAGCCAGGAATGTGGTCAAATATTACCGCCGAGATGTTAGATTGGGTTAGGCTAGCTTATATTATGTTATTGATGAATATAAAGGTCCTACGGAGACGTAGAGGCCAACAAGCCAGGAATGTGGTCAAATATTACCGACGAGATGTTAGATTGGGATAGACTAGCTTATATTATGTTATTGATGTATATAAAGGTCCCGCGGAGATGTGGAGGCCAACTCGCCAGGAATGTTGTCAAATATTACTGCCGAGATGTTAGGTTGGGTTAGGTTAAGTTATATTACGTTATTGATGTATATAAAGGTCCCACGGAGACGAAGAGGCCAACTGGGCAGGTATGTTTTCAAATATTACCGCCGAGATGTTAGATTGGTTTATGTTAAGTTATATTACGTTATTGAAGTATATAAAGGTCCCACGGAGACGTAGAGGCCAACAAGCCACGTATGTCGTCAAATATTACCGCCGTGATGTTAGGTTGGGTTAGGTTAGGTTATATTACGTTATTGATGTATATAAAGATCCCACGGAGACGAAGAGGCCAACTGGGCAGGTATGTTTTCAAATATTACCGCCGAGATGTTAGATTGGTTTATGTTAAGTTATATTACGTTATTGAAGTATATAAAGGTCCCACGGAGACGTAGAGGCCAACAAGCCAGGTATGTCGTCAAATATTACCGCCGTGATGTTAGATTGGGTTAGGCTAGCTTATATTATGTTATTGATGAATATAAAGGTCCCACGGAGACGTAGAGGCCAACAAGCCAGGAATGTGGTCAAATATTACCCACGAGATGTTAGATTGGGATAGACTAGCTTATATTATGTTATTGATGTATATAAAGGTCCCGCGGAGATGTAGAGGCCAACTCGCCAGGAATGTTGTCAAATATTACCGCCGAGATGATAGGTTGGGTTAGGTTAGGTTATAATACGTTATTGATATATATAAAGGACCCATGGAGACGAAGAGGCCAACTGGCCAGGTATGTCGTCAAATATTACCGCCGAGATGTTAGATTGGGTTAGGCTAGCTTCTATTATGTTATTGATGTATATAAAGATCCCACGGAGACGAAGAGGCCAACAAGCCAGGTATGTCGTCAAATATTACCGCCGTGATGTTAGATTGGGATAGACTAGCTTATATTATGTTATTGATGTATATAAAGGTCCCGCGGAGATGTAGAGACCAACTCGCCAGGAATGTTGTCAAATATTACCGCCGAGATGATAGGTTGGGTTAGGTTAGGTTATAATACGTTATTGATGTATATAAAGGTCCCACGGAGACGTAGAGGCCAACAAGCCAGGAATGTGGTTAAATATTACCGCCGAGATGTTAGGTTGGGTTTTAGGTTAGGTTATATTACGTTATTGATGTATATAAAGGTCCCACGGAGACGGAGAAGCTAACTAGCCAGGAATGTTGTCAAATATTACCGCCGAGATGTTAAGTTGGGTTAGGTTAGGTTATATTACTTGATTGATATATTTAAAGGTCCCAAGGAGACGAAGAGGCCAATTCGCCAGGTATGTTTTCAAATATGACCGCCGAGATGTTAGATTGGTTTAGTTTAGGTTATATTACGTTATTGATGTATATGAAGGTCAAACGGAGACGTAGAGGCCAACTCGCCAGGTATGTTTTCAAATATTACCGCCGAGATGTTAGATTGGTTTATGTTAGGTTATATTACGTTATTGAAGTATATAAAGGTCCCACGGAGACGTAGAGGCGAACAAGCCACGTATGTCGTCAAATATTACCGCCCAGATGATAGATTGGGTTAGGCTAGCTTATATTATGTTATTGATGAATATAAAGGTCCCACGGAGACGTAGAGGCCAACTCGCCAGGAATGTTGTCAAATATTACCGCCGAGATGATAGGTTGGGTTAGGTTAGGTTATAATACGTTATTGATATATATAAAGGACCCATGGAGACGAAGAAGCCAACTGGCCAGGTATGTCGTCAAATATTACCGCCGAGATGTTAGATTGGGTTAGGCTAGCTTCTATTATGTTATTGATGTATATAAAGATCCCACGGAGACGTAGAGGCCAACAAGCCAGGTATGTCGTCAAATATTACCGCCGTGATGTTAGATTGGGATAGACTAGCTTATATTATGTTATTGATGTATATAAAGGTCCCGCGGAGATGTAGAGACCAACTCGCCAGGAATGTTGTCAAATATTACCGCCGAGATGATAGGTTGGGTTAGGTTAGGTTATAATACGTTATTGATGTATATGAAGGTCAAACGGAGACGTAGAGGCCAACTCGCCAGGAATGATGTCAAATATTACCGCCGAGATGTTAGGTTGGGTTAGGTTAGGTTATATTACGTTATTGATGTATATAAAGGTCCCACGGAGACGTAGAGGCCAACAAGCCAGGAATGTGGTTAAATATTACCGCCGAGATGTTAGGTTGGATTAGGTTAGGTTATATTACGTTATTGATGTATATAAAGATGCCACGGAGACGTAGAGGCCAACTCGCCAGGTATGTTGTCAAATATTATCGCCGAGATGTAAGGTTGGGTTAGGTTAGCTTATATTACGTTATTGATGCATATGAAGGTCCCACGGAGACGTAGAGTCCAATTCGCCAGGTATGTTTTCAAATATGACAGCCGAGATGTTAGATTGGTTTAGGTTAGGTTATATTACGTTATTGAAGTATATAAAGGTCCCACGGAGACGTAGAGGCCAACAAGCCAGGAATGTGGTTAAATATTACCGCCGAGATGTTAGGTTGGGTTAGGTTAGGTTATATTACGTTTTTGATGTATATAAAGATCCCACGGAGACGTAGAGGCCAACTCGCCAGGTATGTTGTCAAATATTACCGCCGAGATGTTGGGTTGGGTTAGGTTAGGTTATATTACGTTATTGATGTATATAAAGGTCCCACGGAGACGTAGAGGCCAACTCGACAGGAATGTTGTCAAATATTACCGCCGAGATGATAGGATGGGTTAGGTTAGGTTATATTACGTGATTGATGTATTTAAAGGTCCCACGGAGACGAAGAGGCCAATTCGCCAGGTATGTTTTCAAATATGACCGCCGAGATGTTAGATTGGTTTAGGTTAGGTTATATTACGTTATTGAAGTATATAAAGGTCCCACGGAGACGTAGAGGCCAACAAGACAGGAATGTGGTTAAATATTACCGCCGAGATGTTAGGTTGGGTTAGGTTAGGTTATATTACGTTATTGATGCATATGAAGGTCCCACGGAGACGTAGAGGCCAATTCGCCAGGTATGTTTTCAAATATGACAGCCGAGATGTTAGATTGGTTTAGGTTAGGTTATATTACGTTATTGAAGTATATAAAGGTCCCACGGAGACGTAGAGGCCAACAAGCCAGGAATGTGGTTAAATATTACCGCCGAGATGTTAGGTTGGGTTAGGTTAGGTTATATTACGTTTTTGATGTATATAAAGATCCCACGGAGACGTAGAGGCCAACTCGCCAGGTATGTTGTCAAATATTACCGCCGAGATGTTGGGTTGGGTTAGGTTAGGTTATATTACGTGATTGATGTATTTAAAGGTCCCACGGAGACGAAGAGGCCAATTCGCCAGGTATGTTTTCAAATATGACCGCCGAGATGTTAGATTGGTTTAGGTTAGGTTATATTACGTTATTGAAGTATATAAAGGTCCCACGGAGACGTAGAGGCCAACAAGACAGGAATGTGGTTAAATATTACCGCCGAGATGTTAGGTTGGGTTAGGTTAGGTTATATTACGTTATTGATGTATATAAAGATCCCACGGAGACGTAGAGGCCAACTCGCCAGGTATGTTGTGAAATATTACCGCCGAGATGTTGGGTTGGGTTAGGTTAGGTTATATTACGTTATTGATGTATATGAAGGTCAAACGGAGATGTAGAGGCCAACTCGCCAGGAATGATGTCAAATATTACCGCCGAGATGTTAGGTTGGGTTAGGTTAGGTTATATTACGTTATTGATGTATATAAAGGTCCCACGGAGACGAAGAGGCCAACTCGCCAGGTATGTTTTCAAATATTACCGCCGAGATGTTAGATTGGTTTAGGTTAGGTTATATTACGTTATTGAAGTATATAAAGGTCCCACGGAGACGAAGAGGCCAACTGGGCAGGTATGTTTTCAAATATTACCGCTGAGATGTTAGATTGGTTTATGTTAAGTTATATTACGTTATTGAAGTATATAAAGGTCCCACGGAGGCGTAGAGGCCAACAAGCCAGGTATGTCGTCAAATATTACCGCCGTGATGTTAGATTGGGTTAGGCTAGCTTATATTATGTTATTGATGAATATAAAGGTCCCACGGAGACGTAGAGGCCGACAAGCCATGAATGTGGTCAAATATTACCGACGAGATGTTAGATTGGGATAGACTAGCTTATATTATGTTATTGATGTATATAAAGGTCCCGCGGAGATGTAGAGGCCAACTCGCCAGGAATGTTGTCAAATATTACCGCCGAGATGATAGGTTGGGTTAGGTTATGTTATAATACGTTATTGATGTATATGAAGGTCAAACGGAGACGTAGAGGCCAACTCGCCAGGAATGTCAAATATTACCGCCGAGATGTTAGGTTGGGTTAGGTTAGGTTATATTACGTTATTGATGTATATAAAGGTCCCACGGAGACGTAGAGGCCAACAAGCCAGGAATGTGGTTAAATATTACCGCCGAGATGTTAGGTTGGGTTAGGTTAGTTTATATTACGTTATTGATGTATATAAAGGTCAAACGGAGACGTAGAGGCCAAGTCGCCAGGAATGATGTCAAATATTACCGCCGAGATGTTAGGTTGGGTTAGGTTAGGTTATATTACGTTATTGATGTATATAAAGGTCCCACGGAGACGTAGAGGCCAACTCGACAGGAATGTTGTCAAATATTACCGCCGAGATGTTAGGTTGGGTTAGGTTAGGTTATATTACGTTATTGATGTATATAAAGGACCCATGGAGACGAAGAGGCCAACTGGCCAGTTATGTCGTCAAATATTACCGCCGAGATGTTAGATTGGGTTAGGCTAGCTTCTATTATGTTATTGATGTATATAAAGATCCCACGGAGACGTAGAGGCGAACAAGCCAGGTATGTCGTCAAATATTACCGCCGTGATGTTAGATTGGGATAGACTAGCTTATATTATGTTATTGATGTATATAAAGGTCCCGCGGAGATGTAGAGGCCTACTCGCCAGGAATGTTGTCAAATATTACCGCCGAGATGATAGGTTGGGTTAGGTTAGGTTATAATACGTTATTGATGTATATGAAGGTCAAACGGAGACGTAGAGGCCAACTACTCTGAGATAGCGCGT